>CM042551.1:19982500-20190000 GCA_023630585.1 Cranoglanis bouderius
CTCATCAGAGATCTCAACATGGAGATAAAAATAAATACATAACAAATGCTTGTGTCAAACAAAGCCGCTTGTAAATGTCCAAATGTACATTTTCAGTGCTTCAGAAAGGTATTTTCAATGGTAGGGTAATTTATAACTGCACTGGCACACCATTGTTCTGCAGCTGGCTCTGACATAATATGTTGATAATTAGGGGTGTAACGATACAGTCTGTTCATGATTTGATTCTGTTCACGATACTGGCTTCACGATTCGATTCTCAGAATATTTTGAACAAAATTTTTAATGAAGACAAATGACTGGAAAGACACCTTTTAAATGCTCTTTTTTAAAATTATTTTATGATAAAAGACACCTTTTATCATGCAAAACAATGTCCTTTTTATGTCTGTATGAAACAGAGGTTTAATGTTCTAAACAAAATGTACTACAGGTTCACCATAACTTAAAAATAAAGAAATTTATAAATTTCTTTGGCTACAAAGTGCATGGCCTCCTTAATCAGATTTTCTCCCAAAAACCTGATTAATAAACAAAGTGTCTGACCCGGGGAAGATGCTGGATTGAAACACAGTGAGCTCTGCAGCAGCGCCCGAGGCGTCATTTTAAACGGAAATAGAGCTCCAAAGTGGATTAAAATGCCACACTTCTGCAATCCCCATGAAAGAACGTGATCATGTGTCCACTGTGCTGTCTACATATTTTAACTCTATAGGTTGCGCAGATTGGGACCCCTGGTGTTCTAATTGCATTAGACCCATAATTAATATAACGCTGATTTCCACAAGGTGAATCTCACATTTCTACTATGAACATCGTCACATTTTTTGAATCATAATGCATCATTACACCCCTACTGATAATGTTCATTGGTTCAATAAATAACAACAACAAAAAAAAAAAGAATAAAACACTGCTGTAATACTGATCTACAACTACTCAGGTTAACACTTTGTGACCTTAGTATTATAAGGTGATGTCTGCCTTTCAATCTAGACCCTTATTTAGGTCATGACTTTTCACATTTCGGATACAACTGTTTAATGATGTGCAGCCAGTGCAACAACATAAAAGTTGTCCCTGAGCTGTCTGTGTAATGCACAGTCATTCTGAGGTAGTTTTGGTTGTTAAATGACGTCCTGTCAGTCCCACTGTACTCTGGAGCACACCGTGACTCACTGTAGCAGTTTTCACACCGATGTTTTGTTTTTTAAATGGTAGGTTAAAGACGTCATACTTCTGTGATACTGAAATTACCAGAGACAAAGTTTGCAGACTATGACACCCTTTGAACCGTCTGGGAGTGTTTAGAAATGAAAACAATCATATAAACCCTCCCCTTTCTGGTGGAAATTTTGATTTCCACCGTATGGTAACCACCCGAGTACAGTAACAAAAGCCCAGGATTTTAAAATGTTCGTGTTAACGAGTATACCTGAACACACAAGGTGTGAATGAGTCCATTTTTCAGTGCATAAATGAACTGTGTAGACAGTAAACAACAACAAATGGGTACCAGTGAAATCATTCTTCCAATATTTATGTGAACATGAATAATAGTTGTGCATAATAATAAATAATTGTACACAGTTGTTTTAGTGTGTATCGTGCAGGTGTTGTTCAATCTGTGTATGTAAGTCTATGTAAGTAATTGTTTTGTAAGTAATGAGCCTTAAGTAAATTTATATAGAGATTTAAACATTACTGGAATTTTACTAATATGTTCAATCTTGCATTCCAGCTGAACTTTGACCTGGACAGAGGTGTTTTTCCCATGGTCATCCAGGCAGTAGTGGATGAAGGAGATGGTATGTGGTCATGTGACTGTTCGACGTTCTCAGTTAGAAATGACACATATGCTAGTTGCTAAAGGAGGTGTTCTCTTTCCAGATTGTTTGGGACATGCACACGTGCTGTTAGCTGCATTTGAGAGAGTAAGTAAGAGCTAAACTGAGGTTTGAGACAGGTTGAGCCTTTTTAAAGAGCAAAACGTGTACAGTCAGGTATATAAATATTTGCACATTGGCAAAAATATTATTTTAGCTGTCTAATACAGTGTACTGGTGTTGAAATGAAACAATGCATTAAAAAGTACAGACTTTCTGCTTTAATTTGAGGGTGTAGGAATGTAGGAATTACAGCACTCTTTGCTGTATGTGACCAAAAGTAACCAGACAGTTGGCTGCTCAGTTGTTCCATGGCCAGGTGTGTGCCCTCATTATTTTACTTGCAAGTAAGCAAAGATCAACCTAGATAAAAGATCTAGGCTTGATTTCGAGTGTGGCATTTGCGTTTGGAATCTGTTGCTGTTAAATGCAAAGGGCTGTGACTGCCAGTGAAGCAAGTCATCATTAGGCTGAGGTATGGCCAAATCTACCATTTGGTACATTCTTAAAAAGAAAGAACACCGGTGAGCTCAGGAGCACCAGAAGGCTCGGAAGACCACAGAAAACCACCGTAGTGGATGACAGAATTCCTTCCCTGGAAAAGTAAAATACACAGCACTTGGCCAGATCAAGAACACCCTCCAGGAGGTAGGTGCATCTGTCAAGAGAATCAAGAGAAGACTTCACCAGAGTAAATACAGAGGGTTTACCAAAAGATGTACACCACAGGTAAGCCTCAAAAACAGGAAGACCTGCAAAAACATCTAAAAAGCCTGTACAGTTCTGGAACATCATGCTATGGCGAGATGAGATAAATGAGATTAACTTGTAGCAGAATGATGGGAAGAGAAGAGCATGGAGAAGGGAAGGAAATGCTCATGATCTGAAGCGTACCACCTCATCAAATGGTGTGGGCGTGTACGCCTGCCAAAGTAACTGGTTTCCTTGTATTTACTGATGATGTGACTGTTGACAAAAGCAGCAGGATGACCTCTGAAGTGTATCGGGTGATATTATCTACTTTAAGACTTCTTGCAGATGGACAATGGTCTGAAGCGTACTTCAAAAGCAACCTAAGACTTTTTTTAAGGCAAAAAAACTGAAAACTTCTGCAAAGGTCGATTAAATCACCTGAGCTGAATCCAACTGAGCTGCATTTCACCTCACTGAAGACGAAATCGAAGGCAAAACACTCCAAAAACAAGCAGGAACTAAAGCTGCAGCTGCAGTAAAAACCTGGCAGAGCATCACATTGTTGTCACCTGAGCCCGAATATTTATGAACCTGACTGTACATTCGGAACACGTATACCATAAATATTGAATTGTCGATTATAATATTTATAATTTTACATTCGTTAAAAATATATGCATTGTAAAATGGATTATTTAATATTCAATTAAAGTACTTAGTAAATATTAAAGTATTAAATTAAAGCAACAGTATTGGTCCAGAATTTGACTTTTACCAGCATGTGGAGTAACAGTCTTTGAGCTGTTGGAAACTAATCTTTTTCCTTGTCCCCCACTTTGCAGCACGTTGATGGCAGCTTCTCAGTGAAGCCTCTGAAGCAGAAACAAATTGTGAGTAATATATATAATTTTTCTGAAGTAGAAGAAGACTATAATGATTATTCTTTATGTGAGATTAAATATTGGTACCAAAGTTTAGTTCGATTTGTTGCTTGATGTTGATGTTGATGTTATTGCTGGTTGTTTACAGGTGGATCGGGTTAGTTACCTGCTCCAGGAGATCTACGGCATTGAAAATAAGAACAACCAGGAGACAAAGGTGAACATAATCAGCATACTTAGTAGGGCAGCACAATATATCGTTTGTTAATTGTTATTAAAATACTGCCAAATCTAACTAGCAAAGAAAACAAAATTGAGTTTATGAGCATTCTTGTTATTAAACTATTATACTTGCTGTTAAAAATCATTAGAGACCTCCACAATGTTTTTGCAACCAGGAGGTGCAGCTGACACCCGAGACGTGTCTCACTCAGTCCCAACGCGTAGCAGTATCATCATAGTATGATGTTTTCATATTTCAGATTCGTGTTTTAATGTTCTACTGAGAACCAGGCAGTAAAATGTGTTGTTCTTTACGCAGCCACATTCATGTTATGTCATCGTTATGGGATCACCTGGAGATCGATGTGAACAAACACGGTCAAAAGTTAGATATCAGCTTTTGGGCTGAAAATAAACTGGGCTCTGATTTGAGTACTAAAGTTTCTGTTTAATTCCTTCCTTCAGCCATCTGATGATGAGAACAGTGACAACAGTAACGAGTGTGTGGTGTGTCTGTCAGACCTGCGGGACACGCTCATCCTGCCCTGTAGACACCTGTGTCTTTGTAACTCATGTGCAGATACACTACGCTACCAGGCCAACAACTGCCCCATCTGCAGACTACGTATGTACCAGCTTAGGCTGTTTACTTGTGTTCTACTTGTGCTTAAGTATTTGGTTTATAAAATTGTCCAATAGTGGTTACATACAGTTTGGGAAACTGGTGTGTGTGTCTGTGTGTGTGTGTGTGTGTGTAGCTTTTCGTGCCCTGCTGCAGATCAGAGCAGTGAGGAAGAAGCCTGGAGCGCTCTCTCCCGTCTCTTTCAGCCCTGTGCTGGCTCAGAGCATGGACCACGATGAGCACTCGGTACGTCTCTTACCACATTGCATTTAACGTCAACGTATAATACTACAGAAGTAATAGAATTTCTGTAGATGTTGTTAGCTTGAGCAGCCCGTCATTGTGAACCTGGATCAAGATAATGTAGTTGTTGTTTTTTTTAATCCTCAGAGCACTGACTCGGTTCCCCCCGGCTTTGAGCCCATTTCCCTGTTGGAGGCTCTCAATGGCCTCACTGCCATGTCCCCTGCTGTGCCGTCAGCCCCTCTGTACGATGAGATCAACTTCTCAGGCAGCCTGAGTGGGGACAGCAGGCAGCTGAGCTCCCCTGAACATTCTGGAGAAAGCAGCCTTCAAAAGGGCAAAGTCAGCAAGTCACCTGACAGGTACAGACCTGCCATATGTAAAGCTGTACTGCACCCCAAAACGTTGCTCATAACGACTTGAAGAGCTTTGCTACGCAGTATATAATCATGTTAAAGTTGGAATGTGTAGAAGTCTTGGTTGAGCTGTTCTCTGACCTCTCCATAGCACACTACGCTCACCGTCGTCACCTATCCAGGAGGAGGATGAGGAGAAGCTGTCCGAGATGTCTGACGCACAGGCCCACACCCTGCTGTCCAGCAGTCCAGCTCCGACTGAGGTCAGCTTCTGTGTCCAATCAGTCCTGTTTCCTCTGTTTCATAGTCTCTCACACACTTATGTTTTTCTCTCCCTTTCATTCATAGGACACTGGTGCAGAGGATGCGCCTGACTCTCTGTCTCCAGAAGACGGTTAGTGCCAAGAAAACCTTTCGCTAGTCAAAGCTAAAGATGGCAGAGATCCGATATCCAGTGTTGATATCAGGCTGATATCAGTTGAAAATTTTGGATTGTGCATAGAAAGGAGAAAAAGGAATGAGTGCGATCCAGGTCCATAACAAATGTAGCCTGAAATAATTACAGAATTGCTTGTAGCATGATGTAATGTAACGTACAGTGACATAAAGCAGGTCATGTTTTTAAGAACAGTCACTGCCTACAGTTGAGGTTAAGTTTACATACAGTACGCCTTGTAGAATCTGCAAATTGTTAATAATTTAAAAAAATAATAATAAGAGGGATCATAAAAAATGCATTTAGTTTTTTATTTAGTTCTGCCCTGAATAAGCTATTTCACATAACAGATATTTACATATAGTCCACAAGACACGATAATAAATGAATTTACACAAATGAGCCAGTTAAAAAGTTTATAACTCTCGATTCTTAATACTGTCCACTGTTCCTCAGAAAAATCCTCCAGGTCCTGCACATTCTTTGCTTTTCCAGCATCTTCTGCATTTTTGACCCCTTTCCAACAGACTGTATGACGTTAAGATCCATCTTTTCACACTGAGGATAACTGAGAGACTCAAACACAACTATTACAAAAGGTGCAAACATTCACCGATTCTCAAGAAGGCAACACGATACATTAAGAGCCAGGGGGGTGTAAACTTTTGAACAGGATGATCGGTGTAAATTGTTATTTAAATGTTTCCCAGAAGGTAAAATAATATCTTATGTAGCTTGTAAAGGGCAAGTATTAAATGAAAAAAAAAAAACCAAGATCTTTAAACAAAGTAATAACTTTATATTTAACAAATTTTACTTAACAATTAAATGTATACCCATTTTTATTTAAGCGTTCAATTCATATATCCAATTCAAATTTGCACACTTACATTATTTTGATCATATTTATATGTCTTCATATCCATAAACAAATATGTTTACAAAAAAAAACATTTTGGGTTTAAAAAACAACTCAAAGTTAAATAGAGAATGTTTTTAATAATCGTCTGTAACAGCACAGCTCTGATGGTAGCGCAGACTGTCAAGTGAAATCACAGGGTTATATTAATGCTCTTGTAGTAATATGGGGATGGTTATGGCAGATAACCCTGCATAATTTAATTTGTATAAGAGGAAAAACACGTTGGGACGTTGTGTTGTGTCTGGCCTCTTCATTGAATTTATCTGAATAAATGGGCAGTCACACTAGACCTTCAGCACACGAAATTTCTTCGGAGGCCGCTGCGAATATGTTTTATGATCAATTAAACAGCCGCAATATGGCCGACAACCTGCTATCACCTCACACGCCAAGACTGTTTTTTTAATCCACAGTTATGAAATAATTTTACAAATATTTGTTTCAGTGTTAAAAATATACCATCTGTTCCTGTATACAGCGACACCACAATCCAGGCAGCTTCTCTTCTGATGTTGATTTTATAATCTTTTAAAGCTGAGTTGTATGAAACGGGATGGTTTTAGCGACACCACTATAATCGGTGCTTCCTCCATCTTGGATTTTCTGAAGAGGTCACGGCGTAAGGTGCCGATCTATTTATTGGTCACACGTCTTCGCGTGATGCGAATTCGCGGGTCAGAGCTCACCAAACGCGAATTTGGAACACTGCGAAATGCGAAACTTCTTCGCATGAGCTTGTGTTTCCAGTCTCCAGCATTCACATGCATATGAATGGGAAGTCAGCGGAACGAAAAGTCTAAAAGTGACCGCCCCTCATGCAGGTCCACGGAGGCATTAAAGAGAAAAGTCCCATATCAAACGACCAGTGAATTTGAAGAAAAAAAAGAAAAAAAAACCCACACAGGTTGTGCTTGGTCATTGTGATTGATGTGTCTCTGCAGTACGTTGTGTGATGTGTGATGTTTGGGTGTGTGCAGAGGACAGGGTGAATTCTGAGGGAGAGATTATGCCCGACTGCATCAGCGAGCGCAGCAGCCTGACCAAAGCTGAGAGCGACCCACCTGGTGAGCGGCATTTCTAATTCAGCATTCACGAGGGGAAATTTCCATCTGATGCTCTCTTCCTCCTACATGCTTGGTTGGCAGTGTGTGATATCTGTTTGTTCCCCTTGCCTGTTTTTCTAGCAGCCACGTCCAGATCACTTTAACTTGCCTTTTTGTCAGCTATGCAATCTAACCTGTGTGCTGTATTCTCTTTTTATTCTGTTTCCTACTTTTGTTCGCTTGCGTTCGCCTTCGTTTTTCCTCCCCGCGGTCTTGCACTGGGCAGCTCTAGGTCCTGATTCCTGCTCTATCGGTATGGAAGAGTAACTCTGGTATGTAGGCCTTTCTGTCTCCTCTGTCTTCATGTTCTTCTCTGAGCCTTGTACAAGCAAAATCATGGTCTTGATCAACATCAGACCCTGCAGTTAGGCCGTGATGTCTGCTTTGTGTTTGATTGCTGATCTAGACACTGATTTGAAGGTGCCCTTTCTGCCTTGCAGGTTCGTCAGGCTCCATGGAGAGTTTGATTACTCGGAGCACAAGCTGCTCTAGCCAGCCGCTGCTCTCTCCCATGAGCACTTTGCACATGGAGGATGAATAACTGGACCTTGATCCCCCTTCTGTCCCCGAGGCTTCTTCTACAAACCTCCCTTAATGGTGTCTCCTGCAGCTTTATTCACGTAGCCATGAACAGCAATTTCTCTTACAATCCAGTGTCTGGTTGCTTAAATAGTACAGCTGTTTGTGTATTTCATTCTTCTTCTTTTGTTTCACCTGAATTTTCTTTAGTGCATTTTATTTATTTGTCAAATCCAGCATAGCACACAGGAAGTTGGGAGAAATAAGGATTTATTCTCGTTGCCTGGGCTTAATATGGTAGATTTGATTCATTAATGGGGGGAAAAAATATTAAAATATTAGGAGTATTACTACAGACACAACACTAACCCGATACAGCTCATGTTTAAAGCACAACTTATTATTCGACACTGTTCTAAAACCTTTTGAGGACTAATAAAAGCAGTGTCGATTATAATATAGAGATATTAACGATATTTGTGTATAATCCAGACCTGTAACCCGGCGAATTTGATATGAAGTCATGTTTTAGAGCGAGCTCTCGTTTTTCCGTTTTACTGAGCGATGGAGGGAGTCTCCAGAACCGCGACCTTGTTTAAGACGTGTGTGTGTGTGTGTGTGTAATGTACAGACTTTTGCTTTCTTATCAGTTTTATGACCACATATATCTATCGCTTTAAGTGTATTTGCATTCCTCCTACATATATTCTGTAGAACTTATTACACTACGGTTTTTGAAGTGTATATATAGAGAGAGTCATTCCTTTAACGCATCTTCTTGTGAAGGAGAAGTGCAGTTAATCCACTACGTGGTCGAGTTGGTGTGCATTAAGCCGGTGGTCACAAGACGTTTTGTGAACCACTCCTATACAGGTGTCGTATACTGTATGTTAGGATCTCTCGATCGTTATGTCGCAAGAGATGACTCAGCAGCTCAAATCATTTAATCATTTGACTCTCAACACGTATTCATTCCATCTCCTCCAGCCCAACGCACCACGATATACAGTGTCATGCAAAGGCTTTGTACATGCAGCATTATGCATAGAGGTCTATGTGCCTTTAAAAACAAGTCTGGCTACTTAGTGCTTTGAGCTGTTCAGTTCTTGTGATTAAAGAACACATTTGGAGGCTTGAGGTAGGTGTGTGTGTGTGTGTATGACCATGCTCTGAAACACACTGTAGGCTGGTGTTATTGTTTCTATGATACTAAGTATTTCAAAAACGGTTTAAACCAGTGTTTTATGATTGATTAAACAGCCACAATATTAGATAGTTATATTAATTGATACTTGTTTGATTTATTTGTGTGTGTGTGTGTGTGTGTGTGTGTGTGTGTGCGCGCGCACATGTGAAGGCTGTTGAATGTGATCTCAAGAGTTGCTATGAATAGATTTATAATTAACCCCTCGCAGTTTGCTCTGTAAACGGATTATTAAAGCGCATATGCAATATCGATAAGTGGCTTTATATAAAGATCAGACGAAGCTCTGCATGATATGTAAATAAAGATGATATATTTAACACTATCTGTGGAAAAATGCTTACTTATCTCCCTCTGATAATGTGCCATTTCAACCTGATGATCCACTGTGCCTTCTTGTATCTCCTTGTAATCTTATTGGCCTGGTATCCAGGATGTTATCATCAGGTCAGCTGTGTTTCTGAAGCTCAACATTAACATTATGTTGTGTTCAAGTGTGTGCAGTGTACAAGTGCATGTAAATTACCAATAAAATTCATTCTTCAATAACTCTACTCCATGGCCATTTTAATGCGTAAAAGCTAGGACTGAGAAATCCAGGACAACAATGACCACTATAACATAAAGCAAACAGTTTGTTAAATGCCAGAATGAAGTGTGTAATTTGAATTCACTCATTAAATTCTTAGCTGTTTCATGTTAAACAGACAGTGCTGCACACCGCAATATATACACTCCCTCACCACTTTATTAGGAACACCTGTATACCTGCTCATTCAGCCATGGAAGATTTAGATGAAAGTTTTAGTGAGCCTGCACACACACTACTCTCAGGTTCCTGTTCCCGATGTGGTCTCCTGCTGTTGTGTTCCAGCCACCTCAAAGTTTAGCATGTTCTGAGATGCTTTTCTGCTCACCACATTTGTAAAGAATGGTTATTTCAGTTATTTATTTGAGTCAGTTCTGACCGTTCTCCTCTGTCATCAACAAGCTGTTACCACCCACAGAACTGCCACTCGCTGGATTTTGTTTTCTTCCCCCCCCCCCCCCGCACTATTCTGTGTAAACTCTAGAGACATGAAAATCCCAGGAGATCAGCTGTTTCTGAAGTACTCACACCAGCCTGTCTGACACCAACAATTATGCCACAGTCACTAAGATCACATTTTATCCCCATTCTCATGTCTGATGTGAACATTGACTGAAGCTCTTAAACTGCATCTGTGTGATTTTGTGTCTTACGCTGCTACATTGTAATTGATTGATTGCATAATTGTATGAATGTTCGGGTATGCTCGTGCCTTCAAACACGCCGAAATCATTTGCTTCCTTAATGCGCAGCTTCCTGCACAGATACATCTGGAAAAAAATTTTTCTCAGCAGTATTAATCAGTTAGATACAATGAAACTAGACAGATTAGATATACACACAACACAAACACTTAAAGGAGACAAGACAGCAGCTGGGAATTACATTTACAGATGTTCTGCCATTATCACAAGCAACAGCTACAAAAAAGGGAAAATTGTACCTTCATTTTTATTTATTTATTTACTTATTTTTTAAAAAAATCAAATGTGTTATAAATGGTGATTTTTTTACATTTTTTTTTCTTTTGTCTGGTTGAACTTTTCATGCTTTAAATAAGATTTAACAAAGTAAAGCTCTTAAATGTTTACATAAGACAGCTTTAAGAGACACATTCAAATAAATTAGAGCATGCCCACAGGGATACAAACTATTGAGATTGATAATAAAATAAATGCTGACTAAGACTCAACTGCTGTAAAAATGACTGGCATGTTTTTTTGGGTCGTTGGAGAAAACCAGAGACCCTGGAGAAAACCCACGTGGACATGGGGAGAACATGCACAGCAACTCCACCATGTTTCCATCCAAGTTGTGGATTTGACTTATGCAAAAAATTGGAATATTGGTTAAAACATTTGCGAATAAAACACCGTTTCCATCCCCTGTGTTCAAGAGAACAAAACCGTCACTTCCGGGCGCAAAGTCATCAAACCCAAACATACCGCTTGCTCTCTGACATTTTTACTTTTCTGAGCCAATTATCCAATCACATGATTTGTTGAAGCAAAGTCACAGGAATTTTTTTGATGCACATCAACGAATTTATTCAGTAAATGTGTTTCTATCGTAGTTTATGCGCATGTCTTCTTATCGAAAAATATATATACAGTATATCCACCTCAACTGAGCACATACATAAGTTTTTTATGTGCATTTTGAGATTTTATTCGCATCTGGTGTTTCCATCCTGTGTTTTTATGCGATATCCCAAAATCTGCATGAAAATACGTGGATGGAAACATAGCTACTGCCAGTATGTTTGTAGAGTTACCTGAAAACGAAACATCAGTACTTTCTCTAAGGTGAATTCGCTTGTTATTTTCACTCATTTCAACTTTTAAGTGCCTTACAATACATTCATTTAGAAATACAAATATTATTCCCTGTTTTGGGGCCAGAACGTGAGTTCTTTATCGAAATTATTTCATTCAAGAGGTCAGAACTGCAAAGGTGAAAATATCTTGAAAAAAGAAAAATTTATGCAATATTTCCTATTATAAGATTACATTAAAGTAAATATAAGGTTATTATAACTTATTTCTATACATTTTTACCCACTTCAAGCTGGAAATGGTCTTGTTATACAATAGAATAAGAATTTCAAATGTAAAGCTTGAAATGAGTAAAAAAAAAAAAGTCTACAATTTTAATAATCTTATATTTAATTTAATGTAATCTTATAATAGAAACTACTAGATAAATTTGACTATATTTGAAATAGTTTCTCTTGCTAAGGTGTCATTTCTTCAGTGAGTATATTTTAGAAAGTGGAAACAGCATTTCAAAAGAATAAGACCATTATCACAGTACTAAAATAATTGGTCTATTAAAAGACATTATTGCTGTAGGTGTCCTGAATCACTGTACCATAGTGACCTGTTAAAAATAACGATATCTGATTCTGAATTCAGGTTAATGGGTTGGCTACTAAAAAAATAAGCCAGGTGTCGGAGTGAGTGCTTTTCCATTTACTTAGCTGCTTCTCTAACCCTCTTTGCATTACAGAAATCTCCACCAATCGACTTACCTCTCTGTGCTCGTGTGCAGGACTTCCCCAGAAGCGACCCACCCATCTGGCCTAAAGTACTCTGGTTGGAAATTCTCTACTCAACTAATCCAAACAATTCAGTCATTATCTACTAATATAATCATTGTCCTGATGTTTATCTGACTCACTGAATACCTGATACATATATTTCCACTTACTTACAATTCAGTTTCAAGTCATGACATCATGGTTTTTCATGTGCTTAGTCAAGAAATTGCATAAACGCCGTTTCTGTTCATTATGACCTGTTATAAATTGTAAATGTTACTTAATAAAACAAGTGAAGAGAACCTAGTCCATTTGGGAGTGCAAAAACCCTATGTAACCACTCACATTGCTTCCTGGCAAGTTAGTTTATTTGGAGATCTTGCTTTGAGGTTAATCAGGTTACCCAGACAGTTCAGCTGCATTAGCACCAATAAATACAGCTCACCTGACACCTACAGCTTTTAAGACTCACGTGCGCTCGTGTCTATCCATTCCTCTTTGGAGGACATCATTTAAGGGGATCAGGACTGGGGTCAAGAGAGGGCACGGTGAGAGACGCAGGGGTGGGCGAGTGGGTTGGACCCAGAGAGACGTGGGAGGCTCAAGAGAAGGAAAAGTTTGAGAGTGTTAGAGCAGACAGAGAGTCACACAAGGAGAGACACTGATGGAAAACGTGGAACAGAAAGGGTGTATGATAATGACCCAGCAGGTGAGCTCTTCACCCTTCCTGAAGGCTTTTTACCTGAAGATGCCACTGAGCGTGCCTCGTCCTCTTCGCCAGCGACGCCACACGCTGCCCGCCAGTGAGTTCCGCAACCTCACACCACAGGACGCCATCAGTGTGTTCGAGATCGAGAGAGAAGGTAAGACACAGACACAGAGCCTGTTACGCCCCGATTCAGGAAAAGAAAGAAAGAAATTAATTTACAGTGTTTGCATGTTTGCACTTTAGGTAACTTCTTGTCACGTTTTAAATAAATGATTTCTAGTGCTTCTCTATTTCACAACCAGATTAAAAAAACAGAATAATATATAAGTATATTTGTTAACAAATGCATTGAGACTGATGCAAAGAGGTTTTAAATCCTGCCATAATTGTTTTTTAATTTGAAGTCCTGAAAGTAGATAAAGAGAACCCAATTAAACAAATGAGACAAAAATATTATATTTGGTCATTTATTTATGGAGGAAAATGATCCAATATTACATATCTGTGAGTGGCAAAAGTATGTGAACCTTTGCTTTCAGTATCTGGTGTGACCCCCTTGTGCAGCAATAACTGCAGCTAAACGTTTCCGGTAACTGTTGATCAGTCCTGCACATCGGCTTGGAGGAATTTTAGCCCGTTCCTCAGTACAGAACAGCTTCGACTCTGGGATGTTGGTGGGTTTCCTCACATGAACTGCTTGCTTCAGGTCCTTCCACAACATTTCTATTGGATTAAGGTCAGGACTTTGACTTGGCCGTTCCAAAACATTAACTTCATTCTTCTTTAACCATTCTTTGGTAGAATGACTTGTGTGCTTAGAGACGTTGTCTTGCTGCATGACCCACTTTCTCTTGAGATTCAGTTCATGGACAGATGTCCTGACATTTTCCTTTAGAATTCGCTGGTATAATTCAGGATTCATTGTTCCACCAATGATGGCAAGCTGCCCTGACCCAGATGCAGCAAAACAGGCCCAAACCATGATACTACCACCACCATGTTTCACAGATGGGATAAAGTCCTTCTGCTGGAATGCAGTGTTTTCCTTTCTCCAAACATAACGCTTCTCATTTAAACCAAAAGTTCTATTTTGGTCTCATCCGTCCACAAAACATTTTTCCAATAGCCTTCTGGCTTGTCCATATGATCTTTAGCAAAATGCAGATAGGCAGCAATGTTCTTTTTGGAGAGCAGTGACTTTCTCCTTGCAACTCTGCCATGCACACCGTTGTTGTTCAGTGTTCTCCTGATGTATTCATGAACATTAACATTAGCCAATGTGAAAGAAGCCTTTAGTTGATTAGAAGTTACCCTGGGTTCCTTTGTGACCTCATGGACTATTACACATCTTACTCTTGGAGTGATCTTTGTTCCTGGGGAGGGTAACAATGGTCTTGAATTTCCTCCATTTGTACACAATCTGTCTGGTTTTGTAACCTTTTCCAGCCTGATGAGCATCAACAACTCTTTTTCTGAGGTCCTCAGAAATCTCCTTTGTTCGTGCCATGATACACTTCCACAAACATGTGTTGTGAAGGTCAGGCTTTGATAGATCCCTGTTCTTTAAATAAAACAGGGCTCTCACTCACACCTGATTGTCATCCCATTGATTGAAAACACCTGACTCTAATTTCACCTTCAAATTAACTGCTAATCCTAGAGGTTCACATACTTTTGTCACTCACAGATATGTAATATTGGATCATTTTCCTCAATAAATAAATGACCAAGTATAATATTTTTGTCTCATTTGTTTAATTGGGTTCTCTTTATCTACTTTTAGGACTTGTGTAAAAATCAGATGATGTCATATTTATGCAGATATATAGAAAATTCTAAAGAGTTCACAAACTTTCAAGCACCACTGTATATTACAGTATATATTAATTTCTAATTCTGACACTAAGATGAAACAGTATATATATATATATATATATATATATATATATATATATATATATATATATATATATATGCATATTTAAGAGGTGAAACCAGTAGATATATATTTTTGCAGCATTATGTTCAGCTTTCCAACAGAGTTTCATAACCTGGATTGACCTTAAATTTACAGAGCAGTCTACATCACGTTACATGTCTTATAATAGGATTAGGGCAGACACACGAACTCTTGGCTGAGCTGGTGATAATCTGTTGTTTGTGTTAGCATATGAAAGCAGGATCATCTCTCTGGTCCTCAGTGACTGAATCCCCTTCGTCATACCTGTTTGTATGTACATAGCTTTCATCTCAGTGTCTGGAGAATGTCCGCTCACACTGGACGAGGTGCTGAACTTCATAGGTCAATGTCCCGAGCTCTCCATGGGCTGGTTCGAGGAAGGACAGCTGATGGGCTTCATTATCGGATCTGGCTGGGACAAGGAAAAACTTGCGCAGGTACAGTACACCTCTCAGTAAACGGTGCTCTTGTATTAACTCTGTATTGCAATGTTTGACCTTCATGACCATTCTTCTAAGAGTTCTCCACTCTATATTTTTTGTTAAAACAAAGGCTCACCAAATTAAAATTCTGTTACACTCGTTCACACCTCGGGGCAATTTAGTGTACCAAATCTACTTATCAGCATGTTTTTTGGGAGGTGCGATGAAACCAGAGAACCTGGAGGAAACCCACACAAACACAATGAGAACATGCGAAACCCGACCAAGGGGATCAAACCTGGAGCTGTGAGGCCGTGATGCTACCCACTGTGCTACCACACTGTCTAGGTGCAATTAGTCTTGAAACAATTCATTGCCATAAAAAGGCAACAGCAGTGACTATAGAGGCTAGGGGCACAAAACATATTATAATGAATCTACTCTGTACTACTTTAGAAGATTTAGAAAGCACAGAAGGCAAAAAGCTAGTAAGTAAAATAGAATGTAACTCTAAGGGTATAAGTGGAGATAAAACACAATATTTCCAGCTTTTAAAAATGGATTAGACTTCTTTTTAAGGGTAATGGTGGTTCAGTAGTTATAGAAAGGCTGTCCCTTATCTGCTCAGCTTCATTTTGTCTGTGGATAAAATGGATTAATGTAAAGGGAACAGTAAAGCTGTTAATGTAAAGCTGCAACTCTGCCAGTTGTGCGCAGAGTTTGCATGTTCTCCCCACGCTTTGGGGGTTTCCTCTGGGTACTCCGGTTTCCTCCCCCAGTCCAGAGACATGTGTTGTAGGCTGACTGACATTTCCAAATTGTCCACAGTGTGTGAATGTGTGTGTGATTGTGTCCTGTGATGGATTGGCACCCCGTCCAGGGTGTCCCCCGCCTTGTGCCCCGAGTTCCCTGGGATAGGCTCCAGGCTCCCCTCGACCCTGTGTAGGATAAGCGGGATGGAAAATGGATGGATGGATTAATGTAAAGGTTTTAAAGAACGGTCCTAACAAGCTCAACACTGTATTTTACAACCCACGGGGTCCGTTGTGTTCTTCTGCTTTAATAAAGTCATATTAATTACATGCCAACATTTACACCAAAATAAACAATAACGAACGATTATGTCCACCCTTATTTCCCGTCTATTTCCTGATTTTAACTGTGCCATATGTCTGTCTAATCGAATAGGACGCTCTGACACGTCACATGCCCAACACTCCTACTGTACACATCCACGTGTTGTCTGTCCACCGGCACTGTCGTCAGCAAGGGAAAGGCTCCATTCTGCTGTGGCGTTACCTGCAGTATCTACGCTGCCTTCCAGGTCTGCGCCGAACCCTGCTTGTGTGCGAGAAGTTTCTCGTGCCTTTCTATGAGAAGGCTGGCTTTAAGGACAAAGGGTCCTCAGCTATCACAGTAGGAGCTCTGCGCTTCAGAGAGATGGAATATACACTCGCGGGGCTGGCCTACGCACGTCGTAAGAGCAACTGCTAAATGTCGATGATCACAGCTGACAGTGGTATGTTTTTACAGTGAAGGACACCGATGC
Source organism: Cranoglanis bouderius (assembly GCA_023630585.1). Lineage (NCBI taxonomy): Eukaryota > Metazoa > Chordata > Actinopteri > Siluriformes > Cranoglanididae > Cranoglanis > Cranoglanis bouderius. The sequence continues at coordinate 19,999,356 of CM042551.1, forward strand.
TGAGATTCTTGGCAGCAACTGAAGGCTCAGGAAAGAAAACTTCGACCAGCCACCATTACCAGTGTCACCCTGATGAGAAACCAGAGACTGAAATAATTCCAGCCTGCACATAATATTATAAATGGCACTAAATATAACAAGGTTAGATGAAATTACACAATCTGTATAACTATGTACAGTTTGGTTTCAATGATTCTGTGTGCACTGCATTGGTTGCATTCCACATGTACATACTGGTATGATGTATACTGAATTGTCTGTAAGCCACCAAGTCAACTAATCACTCCTAATATTAGGTCGACGAAAGGTGCGTTTACACCAGCGAGAGAGAAAAGGGACAGACGATGATTTGTTTTCTATGTGCATGCGACACGGAGGCAAAGCGACAGAATGACAAGCGAGTTGAGATTTAGGCATGACGCGCTAAACTGACAAACTCCAAACCACCGGCTCGAATGATTCCTGTCAATCACATGGCATACAAGGCATGACTTTTTTTTTTTTTTCCAAAAAACAAACAACAACTTTAGTTCCTTCCTGCAGTTAGTTCATAAGTACTGCTTGACTTGGAAGAAGGGAAGAAAGCATTATAGCTATGGTTTCATCTTAGCTTGTTATATAAGACCTAAATGCCTATAGAGACATTATCAAGAAAAATAAAGCTTGGAAAGAAGTTGCAAAGATCTTTGGTGTCTCTGGAGTGTCTGTAGCTACTGTAGTAGCTTGAGCTGATAATCTGCTAAAATGTGAAGCCTGGCACGTAACGTAAATCAAACAACCAATTTTAACACCGATTGGTGCATTATTTAATTGATTTAATTTGTGTGTAACTAGTTAGAAGAAGATCTATAGATCTCTGGTGAGTGTACAATATGTAGCTAGTACAGTTTGACACAGTGTTAATCTGCTCACAAAGTTAGTATGAAACCTGGCACTTAACATATATCAAACAACCAATTTTCACACAAGTAGAATTTTAAACAAGTAGAATTCATTTAAAATATTTTTTAAGACAAATCAGTCGTAAACTGTAGTAAATTGTGTGCTGTAGGCCTTTCTCATCTGAACTAAAAAACAATGCTGTATAGATGACGCCCACAAGCGATATGAGTGTCTCGTCGCTCGCTAGTGTCAACGCAGGGTATAACTCATTCACTATAATTTGCACATTGTCAATTAACTGTTTATTTATTTAATTATGCATTTGTGTTTATTATAACTATATATACAGTGGGTATAGAAAAGAATCACCCCCCTTTAAAATAATCACATTTTGTTGCTTTTCAGCCTGAAATGAAGACGGACACAGTTTTTGTTTTATCCAGCTGTATTTACTCAGTGCAACTTATAACATCCAAGTGAAAGATAAAACACCAACATGTCAGGAAAAAAATAAATAATAAAAAAACAGAATCACTGAGTTGGGAAAAGGATCACCCCCCTCCTAAAAATGACTTGTAAACTCAATAAGGTGTAGCTAATCACCTTCTCAATGGCACACAAAGCCATTTGACTTTCAACTGTGATCAGCTGTGGTCATTTTGATTAGCTCAGCATGAAAAGAGCTTTACTGGAGCATTTTGTAGTGCAACTGAAGCAAACAATCAACTATGGGTGGCAAGGCACTGTCAAAAGATCTCCGGGATAAAGCTGTGGACAGGCACAAGTCAGGAGATGGATACAAAAAAAATTTCAAAGGCTTTATCAATGCCTAGAAGCACAGTGAAGTCTATTATTAAGAAGTGGAAGGTATTTGGTACAACACAGACCCTCCCTGGATCAGGACGTCGCTCCAAACTGGATGAAAGAGCCAGGAGGAAACTGGTCAGAGAGGCTACCAAGAGGCCTACAGCAACTCTGAAGCAGTTGCAGGAATTTATGACAAAGAGTGGTCATTGTGTGCATGTGACAACAATATCACACATTCTCCACAAATGTGGCTTGTATGGGAGGGTTGCAAGAAAAAAGCCACCCACGACTGAGCTTTGCCAAAACGCACCTTGAAGATTCTGAGGCCACATGGAAAAAGGTGTTATGATCAGATGAGACTAAAATTTAATTATTTGGCCTCAACACCAAACGATATGTCTGGCGGAAATCCAATACAGCTCACCATCCAAATAACACCATTCCTACAGTAAAGCATGGAGGTGGTAATATCCTGTTATGGGGGTGTTTCTCTGCAGCAGGGACTGGAGCACTTGTCAGGATAGAAGGAAAATGGATGGGGCAAAATACTGTAAAATTCTTGAGGAAAATCTGCTGCCCTCTGCCAGAAAGTTGTCAATGGGAAGAAGGTTTACCTTCCAACATGACAATGACCCAAAGCACACAGCAAAACTGACCACACAGTGGTTGAAGGAGAAAAAGGTGAATGTCCTTGCATGGCCTAGTCAGAGCCCAGACTTAAACCCCATTGAAAATCTGTGGAATGACTTGAAGACTGCAGTCCACAAACGGTCACCATCAAATTTAACTGAACTTGAGCAGTTCTGCAAAGAAGAGTGGGCAAATATTGCAAAGTCTAGATGTGCAAAGTTAGTAGAGACATATCCCAACAGACTAAAGGCTGTAATTAAAAAATTAAGGCAAATTAAAGCAAGGGGGTGATCCTTTTTCCAACTCAGTGATTCTGTTTTTTAATTTTTACATTTTTTCCTGACATGTTGGTGTTATATCTTTCACTTGGATGTTATAAGTTGCACTGAGTAAATACAGCTGGATAAAACAAAAACTGTGTCCGTCTTCATTTCAGGCTGAAAAGCAACAAAATGTGATTATTTTAAAGGGGGGTGATTCTTTTCTATACCCACTGTATATATACTATAACTGGCCATCATGACTAGTTTCCACTATTTTCCAGTCTTCCCTTGGGGATCAATAAAGTCCATCCATCCATCCGTCTGTCTGTCTGTTCATCCATCTGCTGTATCTGTATCTGTACTTTATAACCTGAGTACTATGTCTATTTTAAATTATGAACTGTAATAAAAAAAAAATCTGCTATAAAACTATTTCAACTACACATATAGTGAAATAAAAGCTCTTTTAAGCGTAGAAACCAGTTTTATGTGCTGAAATTTCATTTTATCTGATACAATATTGAATTGAATTGAATTAGGGTTCCTAAACATTTTCATTGCTGTAATGTTCTGATATCCTAACACCATGAATGTAACTATTTTAATCTGCCAACTGTAATGGTTTAAAAAAAAGAAAAGAAAAAAAAAAACCCATTAATTTCTTTTAAGCATCAACTTCTGCTAGTCCCCAAAAAATAGTTTGTGGTTCAAAGCATATTATGGACTATAATACATCTAACAAAAAAACCCCCCAAAAAAACTATGAATGAATAAATAAATAATTTTGCTTTTGAATTACTTGATACGTGCTTATAATATTTCTCAAAACAGTACTATATTATATTATATTGTGTTTGTTGTTTAATGTTTTAGATTAAGAACTGTGTTGACCAACAAGAAACGGACAGACACCTAAATGAAGTGAAGATTGTTTAAAGCTGTATTTTGTAACAAGTAAATGACAGGGTAGCTAAAACACTACCCTTTATACAATATTTTATCATTACTCCATTTGAAGCAGTACACAAATAAAAGAATAACATTTGAGTGCTTGACACGTAACCAAAATATGGTAGTATTTACCAAGGCACTGATGGTACAGATTGTTTTTCTTTTATGTCCCTGGAAATCTGAGGTTATCTGAACAATGGTAAAACCTTCGCCTGATTTCGTGGCGTGATAAAATATGAAAAGTAAAAAATAATACATCTATTAATATCTGTTCTTCTGTTTGTTGTACCAGTGCTTATTCTCTCTCAACATCTCAAAGACTAGTATCTATATGAGAGGCGGTTGGGGCTACTGTCCCTGTTTCACAGACGACCAAGACAAGACAGGCAAGGACAAAACTACTTGGGGGAAAAACGATCTCTTAAAGTTCATCCAAGTGGTCAAAATTGGTGTTCCATCATACAGTAAGAGGGTAAAAAAGATATAACACAAGCATCGTCCATGCTGCCATCATCCATGCCTCAGGGGGAGCAAGGCAGTTCTTTATTCCCTTCCAACCCCAAAGCTGGAACAGTACAAGATCCTTGACTTCCTCATAGCTGTGTCAGTGGAGATGGGCATTCAGGTCATACTTCTCACAAAACTTGTCTGTCAAGGGAATGCAGGTGAGCAGCTCGCACCACTCACACTTGATGGGATGGACATAAAAGAGCACCACAAAACCAGAGAAGATGCCCAGGAAGAGTGTGAGTGAGACGAGGATCTGGCAGCGCTTGCGGTACATGTCCATGCGGCCGAAGCTGATGTAGGGCAGGAAAGCAAACGACAGAAAGAACCCTGACACAAAGCCACAGATGTGGGCAAAGTTGTCAATCCAGGGCAGGAGGCCGAAGGCGAAGAGGAACAGCACCACGCACAGCAGTTTGGCGAATGCCCGCCATGGCTGTGCCAGGATCTGCCAGCTCTGGAAGAGTTCCACAAAAAGGCATGCCAGAATGCCAAACTGCGAGCCTGCAGGACCCACCTGGGCACAGAGGGAGGGAGGGAGAACTGGGTCAGATCCGAAAATCACAACTAAATAATTACACAATATTCCTTTAATTTAGCATCAGAGGTAAAGAAGCCATGGTGTGGGCACCTCAGCTCTGTAGGGCAGGAAGATGGCACTGGCCAGGTTCCCCGTGATGCCACTCAGGATGTAGATGATGGAGATACGCAGCCAACCAGCCAACTTCTCTATATCTCTCAAGATTGTCATCTGAAATATCACCGAAACCAGGCAGTGTAAAATCCTGGTCCACACACACACACACACACACACACACACACACACACACACACACACACACACACACGGAAAAAAAGATAAGAATGAGAATCTTGCAGTAATTCACTTTCTTTGGGTCGATTACTGAATGTTGTTTTTTCTCTTTATGTTTTTGACAAATCTACACTTAGATCTGGAGAATTAAAGCTCACTGTTTGCACTTTTCTATTCCAGATAGTGTTTCCAAATACAGATTTGTGTCACAGTGCAGGTACTTAATGACCACACTATAGGCAATGATGTCAGTGATGTTCCCCTTATAGGATATCATGCCTCCTTTAACCACTAATCTCATCGCATGGTGCGCTGATGACGTGATTCAGTTTATTCAGAGCACTTATCTCAGAGCACTGTCAGCCGCATCATATGGTCAATATTTATCTTTATAACCAAAAGCGCCGTGTCAGTTGCCATGAATACATGTACTTTTGTAATAAGTATGCCAAACATGCTCAAAGCAAAGTCTGAAACGGCTTTACAAGGTGTGGATATTAGAGGCACGTGCAAGTGGCTGAATCTATGGAACGGACTCCAGGTGAGCTCTGCGCCCAGTAAGTGAGCACTATCTTAATTACTGTCCAGGTTCAGAACACTGCATCTCATCAAAGAATTAGAGTCAGCTGTTTCTCAAAACAGATTAGCCAAACATGTTAGCTTCTTAGATATCACTGAACCATACACTGTGAGGTTCAATTCGAAAAAACAACCCTTTAATTTTACTCTTTACCTGATTACTCCCAGGTCAGCATAAGCTGTATCTATTGTTAACAGTATCGCAGCTCTTGTTAGTTATTATAATGTGGCAGAACTAACAACTAAAAAGGTTTTTTTTTTTTTTTTTTTTTTTTTTTAAAGACTGAAAACTAAAACTAAATAAAATAAGCTAAAACTTAGCACAAAATATTGTCTTTAAAAAAACAAAACAAACAAACAAACAAACAAAAAAAACCCTATGCACTCTTGAACATAACTTAAAAAAAATATTTTTTTAAAAGAAAATCGAATCAAGCACATTTACATTACATTTAAATTTTTTTTATTTTTTTTTTTTTACATTTTTAATTAAAAAATTCAGCCCAAAATGTACATTTTACCAGAACACACCATAAGGATAAAAATATAGCATGTTTAGGTAGTACAATTAGTTAAAGTCCAGTACAAGAAAAGCACATGGATACACGAATCAATGCTTTAAAAAAAAAAAAAAAAAAAAAGTGCCCAGGGGCAACAGCTTATATGATGCTTCAGGGGGAAAACTCACCCTGCATGTAAAAAGAGAGAGAGCCATAAGCGGTAGAACTGGTCAGGTTTCTCTGGGTTCAGGAAGGGCAGCAGGCCACAAACATCATCCATACAGTGTACCTGGGGTTGGAGACAGAGTCCAAAATCAGACTATCTAACTAATACCCTTTATGACTGGCAGAAAATCTCTCTCACACACACACACACACACACACACACACACACACACACACACACACACACACACACACACACACACACACACACACACACACACACACACACTATCAGGGTGTCTTTTTGTCTGTCAGTACAGTCTCAGCACGACACTCCAGATTAGCATGGTGTTTACAAGCGATGGGATCACTTAATCTGTGGCAGAATTCTGCAGCTGAAGTGAGTAATACAATCACTCGTATTAAACTAGAAGTAAAGGGGACATGAGGACAGGGTTCATTTACTCTGCTTTAATATCTTTACTAAATTCACTATATGCTAAGTCTTTCAGTCTTAATGTTAAAACGTTATTTAAAACAAATTTCTACATACATTTACGTAATAGGAAAGAGACGATGCACCAAAGCCACGATTCGAGACATAACTCGATACACACTTCACGAGACGATGTTGTTAATGACGTCAAATCGCTCCGCTGCAGTACCAATACAATAGGGTTTGTGTCTCAATGCAAACCCCATATCAGCATTTCTGTGAGACCCTTAAGGGTTATAATCAAAGTTTATATATTTATATTTTATTCATATTTAACACGTACTTTCAACACGTAACGCCAATAATCTATAGGTTCTGAAATTACAACAGGATGTTTCTAGGAAAAACAGGGCTAACAGAAACCATTAAGGTGTATGCGCTAGGTAATAACATTTATTATACTGACAAATGCATTCCTTCGTTTAATCACATTTCATTGGATAGCAGCTGCTGTGATGAGAAACAGGGTTAGCCAGTTGGGATGATGCATTTTTCCTGTTTCTGTTTGAAAGCTACTCATCAGATAGCTACACTATAAGCATGGAGGTGACAGCCGGTGAAATAGCTGCTGGAGTTTACTGCAAAAGAAAAGTAGATCAGGATTTATAATAGAGGGTGTCATTTTGGTCTGTTATTAATGTTATTTTAATCTTTTTTTTAGTGGAAATGTATTTCATGGTAATGTTATCAATAAGGAAATGTTCTCTGATGGTTGATTAAATAAAAAAAATTATGTCATCTGCGCTCCTACTGCTGACTATAATACACGAGTGTGCCATACTTAATAATTTACTTGTACAGATCAGGAAAACACCCACTTCATTTTATATTTGTCCTCAGCATTCTGAAATGAATTTCTGGTCACAAGCCGTGGTCGAAACCCGAGTGCATGCATGGGCTACACTACGGATCTGCTGTGAATTCTGGATAGTATGAAAACGTTGAGCAGTAGTGTACTACAGGCCTTTTCACTTGGCAATACCAACAGCATCACCTTTTGGACTATTAAGTAAGCACACTTCGAGGGAGTTACCACTCTCAAACTTCATGCTCTGTATGCTACTACCTCTGGTGCTGCCGCCTAGCGTGTATGAGGTAAGAGGTAGTGCGTGAGAGGTAGAGCTCATAATAAATATTAAATGGAAATTCATCTCACCAGTATTTTGTATCGCGGTATTCGAGACAACGATATTCTGCCTCGTGCCTATTATGTAAACATCCTGAAATCCATTTTCCTCTAATGTTTAATTAAACACATTCAAATATATTATTTAGCTGTATTGTGACGGTTTGCTTCGCTGAATTCAACATGGCGGACGAGTGTAATGTTGGTGACGCGTCTTCATTATTGTGCGAACTTAAATGTTAAGCATTATATAGGGAATAATGAATGAAGAAAACCTGAAATGCAATGAGCAGTTTGTTTACGGTGACGGTGTGCGTAACTAGGCAACAACGTTCTCTTCCGTTACATGACGTGTCCCGGTACTTGCGTACTCTTTTACTACACACTCAGAAGTATGTACTTTTTCTTCACAAAAAGAGTACACACTTTTAGTGCACAGTATAAGTAGGCGAATTGGGATGTAGCACAACTGCATCAATGCCACATGGAGCAATTGCTTACTTGTGAACACAGTGTTGCCTCTTCGTGGAAGGAACCTTTCATGAAGTCACAGTATTCCCGTGATGTGATCTCACACCTGCACAGAGTGAGCAACAAGTCAAGAGTGACAAAATGAACTATCACTTTGTTCAGTACTTTCACAATTTTTTTTGTCTTTCTCATACAGATTGCTATATACACTCACCAACCACTTTATTAGGAACACCTGTACGCCTGCGCATTCATGCAGTTATTCAATCATCGAATCATGTGGCAGCGGAGCAATACATAAAATCATGCAGATACTATACTGTAATTCTATATTGTATTTTACGTATACCGTAGATACTGATAATTGATGTGAACATTAACTGAAGCGTTTGACCTGTGCTGTCACGTGATTGGCTGATTGGATAACTGCATGCATGAGCAGGTGTAGGGGGGTCCAGGGGATCCACGTGGCCACTGAGTGTATAGGATTATAGTCAGGTGTATGATTAAACAATTATACCAAACAGGTGCTAATGATCATCAATTCAATATGTAGGTTGAAACACAATCATTAACTGAAACAGAAACAGCTGTGTAGGAGGAATTAAACTGGACGAGGAGCAGCCAAACTCAGCTAACAAGGTGAGGTTGCTGAAGACAGTTTACTGTCAAATGTCATACACCATGGCAAGACTGAGCACAGCAACAAGGCAGAAAGTAGTTATACTGCATCAGCAATGTCTCTCCCAGGCAGAAATGTCAAGGCAGACAGGGGTTTCCTGATGTGTTGTCCAAGCTCTTTTGAAGAAGCACAAAGAAATGGGCAATGTTGAGGACCGTAGACGCAGTGCTCGGAAGCTTACTGCAGCAGATGAAAGACACATCAGGCTTACTTCCTTTCGCAATCGGAAGATGTCCAGCAGTGCCATCAGCTCAGACCTGGCAGAAACCAGTGGGACCCTGGTACACCCATCTACTGTCCGGAGAAGTCTGGTCAGAAGTGGCCTTTATGGAAGACTTGCGGCTCTGGACTGATGAGACAAAATTTGACATATTTGGCTGTAGCAGAAGGCAGTTTGTTTGCCGAAGGGCTGGAGAGTGGTACACGAATGAGTGTCTGCAGGCAACAGTGAAGCATGGTGGAGGTTCCTTGCAAGTTTGGGGCTGCATTTCTGCAAATGGAGTTGGGGATTTGGTCAGAATTAATGGTCTCCTCAATGCTGAGAAGTACAGGCAGATACTTATCCATCATGCAGTACCATCAGGGAGGCATCTGATTGGCCTCAAATTTATTCTGCAGCATGACAACGACCCCAAACATACAACGAAAGTCATTAAGAACTATCTTCAGCATAAAGAAGAACAAGGAGTCCTGGAAGTGATGGTATGGCCCCCAAAGAGCCCTGATCTCAACATCATCGAGTCTGTCTGGGATTACATGAAGAACTGTGGTTAGTTATCCAAGATGTTTGGGCCAACCTGCCTGCCGAGTTCCTTCAAAAACTGTGTGCAAGTGTACCTAGAAGAATTGATGAACCGATGCTGTTTTGAAGGCAAAGGGTGGTTACACCAAATGTTGATTTGATGTAGATTTTTCTTCTGTTCACTCACTTTGCATATTGTTAATTGATAAATATAAACTATTAACATGTCTATTTTTTGAAAGCATTCTTACTTTACAGCATTTTTTCACACCTGCCTAAAACTTTTGCACAGTACTGCATATAATGTGTGTAAATATAGTGTGTGTGGTTGATCTCACCTTCCTTTAGTTCCAATACAGCATGGCCGACCGGTGATTGTACAGTCAATGTGGGGCAGGTTAGTATGATTGCCAGTATTGTACCTGGTGCAGACCTAAAGCAAACAGCACAGAGCTTCATAATCCCCTGACACCCAAAAAGCTCTTAATTTCATCATCTACACCTAACACCACGGGCTCATAAACCAGCATCATTCTAAAACCACTTAATTTTACAAATGACATCATAATAGCTTGCAATCATCAACACCGTAAAACCCCGTAATTTTATACCTACATCCAACAACGTAGTGACCTGAAACCAACTGTCAGCTGTGCCGTCACACTTACCGGCCACTTAGTGATGTCATCAGGCCACTCGTGAGGTGTTACAGAGGCTGGCTCCAGACAAATCCTGCACAAAGCCCAACACAATCATCCAGAACATATTTATCACCATGTGTAAAGTATGCAGGTGCAAGCATTTGCTGGGACAGACGCTTATCTCACCTGGGGTCCTGATGGCACACAGAGCCATAGTTGCGGGGTCTGCCGTCCAGTAGTGGAGTGCTGGAATTAACGGGCCACTTCACCCACTCAGCCAGTGTGCTCTAGGATAAGGAAAGAGAGAACAAGTGGGCTTGAGTCACCAACTTGTTTATTGTTATTGCTTGCTGTATCATAAAATCCTGTTGTATGTTGTACGCTATTTAAAAACAACCCTGTGCTTTCTTTGCAGTTATTCCTTATTATCTCAATGGTACCAGAAACTAATCACAGTATCATACGAACATACTAATTAAATCTTTACCTAGTGCTTGATGTATTCCCACAAGGTTTTAGAGGTACAGTGAGTTCGGAAAGTGTTTAGACCTCTTCACTTTTTTGCACACTTTATTGTATTATATATTTAATTTAAAAATCATTAAAATTACTTTTGTGGCCATTAATCTACACACAATGATCCATAATGACTCCATAATTGAGCTCAGGTGCACCCTACTTGCTTTGATTATCTTGAGATGTCTCTAGAACTTGATTCAAGCGATTGGACATGATTTATGTGTGTATAATGTCCCACAATTCACAGTGCATGCCAGACCGAAAACCAAGCCATGAAGGCCAAGGAACTCTCTGCAGTTCTCTACTCTCTCTGTGATCAAATTGTATAGAGAGACAGATCTGGACAAGGGCATAAAACCATTTCTAAAGCTTCGAATGTTCCCAGGAGCACAGTGGGCTCCATCATAGTGAAATGGAAGAAGTTTGGAACCACCAGTGACCAAGAACCCAATGGCTGCTCTCACAGAGCTTCAGAAGTCCTCCACAGAGATGGGAGAACCGGCCGGGAAAACAACCATCTAAGAAATACTCCATCAATCAGAAATTTCAGGTTTTTCTTATGCTATTAATATATAAAGACTGATTGATGATAAATACAATACAATACAATACAACTTTATTGCCAACCGAGGTTGAAATTTCTCATTGACCACACCAGCAATATAAAAGACACATACAATACAGCACAAATGTTAGCAACATCATAATATGAAAAAACATGTATACAAAAGAAATGAATGCCAGTATTAAAACAACTACAAGTGTTCTCCTTTCAGTTAGAGACTTATGGAAGAAAAAAAAAAACATTTAATCTTGTTATTATGATTAATATATCCAATCACAGTAGGTAAAAATGATGGTCAAATATGGGATGATCTTAAGATGTACAACTCATCTAGTTTGCTCTGTATTAATGTATTAATAAGTCTTGCCAGAGTATTTTTCTGTTTACAGTTGAGGAGCCCGTACGAAGATGTTAAGTTATAGGTCAGCACACTCTCAACCAGTGATTTGTAAGCATTTTCCAGTACGCTCTGACTCACACCAAAACTGCTAATTTTCCGTATTTGGAACATACATTGGATGCATTTAGAAACAATATAATTAGTGTTGTCCAAGAAACTCAGTTTACGATCCATATATGTACCGAGATATTTAAAATGATCAACAACCTCGATAGGACGATAGTTTATCATTACAACTCAACGTAACAATTTAATATCATGCCTTAAATGATTAAACTAACAAATTTGTCATCATCTATTGTCTTGGTACTGCTATTGCTACTGAGTAAAAGAGAAAACAATTTTCTGGTGTGATGGGAAAAATAAAAATAAAAATAAAGCTCTTAGGGATGAACTCCCAAGTGCTATGTTTGGTGAAACCAGGTACTGCTCATGAACTGGTAATACCATCCTAACGGCAGTGAAGCATGCATGATGCTATGGATGCTTCTCAGCAGCAGGGGCAGATAGATTGGTCAGAACTGAGTGAGGGACGAATGCAGCCAAATACAGACAGGTCCATAAAGAAAATCTGCTCTAGAGCGGACACGACCTCAGACTGGGGCAAAAGTTCACTTTTCACCATGACAACGACCTGAAGCAAGACAATGCTGGAGTGGCTTCCGAACTAGTCTCTGTATGTCCTTGCCAAAGCCCAGACTTAAATCAACAATGGTACTGAATAAAGGGCTTGTATACTTATCTAAATAAGATATTTCAGTTTTTGATTTTTAATACATCTGCAATTTCTAAAAACGTGTTTTTGCTTGGTCATTATGGGGTATAGTGTGCAGACTGATGTGAAGTGAAGGGGTCTGAATACTTTGTGTGAACCCAGTGTATGTTCTTATCACTCAGCCAAGTTTATGTTAAAACACCGAAGAAAAATAAGAGCTCACCGAGCACTCTTCCTCAGACGTCTGCAGGCAGCCCGAGCGGTCGTTGCGTACACAGCAGGCCGAGTTGCGCTCAATCTCACGTTTCTTCTGGATTTGATCATGTACCTCCTGGTCCTGTCGCATACAGGGTGAGAATTTGGCTCCCAGATGGATCAGAGCCTCCTGGTGGTGATAAGGTGAAGAGCCATGAGGGCACAAACAACCAGTATTTAATAACACATCTTAGCTCTTACATTTGTGCAGTGACGGTCAACATACCGAACTTGGTCCAATCCAAAAGTTCTCTTGCTGCACATACTTGACATTCTCATAGACACCTTTGTTTCTTAAAACCTTAGTAAAAAAAAATAAGAACAACATCATAATTGTGTGCCACAATGCCATGATTTTGGCCTGAAACTTTGAGAAAATGGCTACACTCACAGAATCAACTGTCTCATGCTGAGAGAAGCCCACGGGTGCTATTCCATAAATACATACAGCCAGAATAGTAATGAGTAGGTGGACAAACGTGATCCAGTAGGTAAAGAAAGGCCTGTAAAACAACCCAGATTCAGTAAAGATTTTCAAAGTGTCATCTTGTTCTCATGTCAAAAGCATGAAAAAGATAGAAGCATGAAACTATGAACCTATTTGCAGAAACAGAACATCTGCATTAATGTCACATGGCTACGACCTGAACAAAAAGACATACCTGTGATCGTCCATATCCTCTATCTGCCTTTTCACATAGCTGTCTATGCGTTTGCGGTATGTCCGGTTGGTCAGCTTGCCCACCATGCCAAGCCCATATGGCCGTTTCTCTCGTGCAAAGAGCTTCTTGACAGGCACAGCAATCCGTTGCCCTCGTCTCTGCCCATTTACGCTGACCACTTCCTGTTTCAGCCGGACTTTGGGTGGCGCAGGGGTTCCCTCCTTGGCCTTTCTCCAGCCTCTCTCTAGAGGTCTATTACAACATATACATTACTACTTGGCACAAAAACTACCATAAAGTTAACCGTGCCTGAGTGTTAAAGTGAGTCATTGTTTAATTTACACCAAGTTTAAACAATGAATGCAGACTCACAGCATCAGATGACTCCTCTCTAGTTCGTTCTTGTCTAGTGCACTGCCAGTCAGCTCTGATTCGTCCAGCTGCTTGCTGTCCACGTCCTTGGTGGTGGAGTCGGAAGGAGACTCGAACACCTCGTCATGAAATGTTGACATCTCCTCGTGCATCAGTCCATCCTGAGCAAAATCACAGAGTAGGTGGATGTGAACTCTACATGCAGCTGTACATACGGACAGTTGAAAGTAGGTCTTCCGTTAAAGCCTTTAGCAAGACATTTCACTTAACTTTGTGTATTACGTTTAATTTTTAATTTTACTTCCATCCAAAATGCTACCAGAAAATCCACTGGCTCAGAAGTATGTTGGTGTGTGTGTGTGTGTGTGTGTGCATAATGACTGACACTGGCATCTTCCCGCCATTGAAAACAACTCCTCATAACTTTCGCTTTTATACAAACTGCAAATTTAAAATGTCAACAGGGTATAATTTGTACATATTCCCAAAGGCTTGGTGCTCACAGAGTGCGGAAGTTACTTCAGTTCCTGTGTGTGAGATTAAGCTCAAGCATGTTACTACTTTTGATCTATACATGATATGACCTGACATCACCAACACCCATTATAAATCTCTCAACTGGATAGACCAGCATTGTTCTTCCTTTTGCAATTGATACTAAATGCACCCCTGAAGATAATAATAATCTGAAGAGGCTAATAAGGAGAATTACTTTATTGATTGACTGGGCTTTAGTGAGTTCTGACTTACTCTCGCAAAAAAGGACGTGTCCAGCTCATCAGGAAAGTCCACGACGTCCTCCTCAATGAAGCTGGCCGGGGTGAAGCTGCGCCTGTGAACCCGCCTCAGGGTGCTTTCTTTGAATGAGCGTCCCTGAAAAAAATCATAATAACACACAGGATTCAAAGTAAAAGTATGCGCTGGACTTTATCTCACGCCTACTTGCTCCTGAAGGAATTCTGATCAATCCCACCCACTGCCAGCAGCTATTTTTGCTTCTATCCATGTGCTATAATTTCTTCTTCTTATGCTATATGCTTCTATATTGCAAAATATAAATAATAAGTCATTTAAAGCACAGCAACCTTGATCAGGATCATCACTGAAGATGAGTGAATAAATGAATGAATGAGCAAAGCCCAATTTTTCACCAGCACCGCATCACATGCAGTACGCTCCCATGTTAATCAACTTGACATTTCTTCACTCCATTATGAGACATATTAAAAATCATGCTTTTATTTCATCACCAATTTAATGGGATTATTTTTTGCCAATTACCTCCTAATTTGGTGATTTGCCAGTTCCCACCCAATAGCTAGCTCGCCCCCATCACATGACAACCACAGAAGGTGAACACTAGCAGGTGCTTCCTTCTGAGATATGCGAAGCCAGCCACTGCAACTTTTTAAAAGGCTGTTTGTGCTACACCAAGTGGCAGCTGAACACACTCAGAGAAAAGTGCTTACTGAGTTCTTCCACATACATGAGGACATCAGAACTACAGAAAGAATTACATCATTTTTGGCCTCTGTGGATTCAAGCTACAAAACAACAAGCAACAATCTAGCCAGCTAAGTGTGATGAGTGATGTATATTTATCTCCTTAAAACAGATTTAATATGCGAATATGTCTGTAAACAGACATATCTAAAGCCAATACTTGTATATACAGTAGAGGTCGACAAAACCGATCAATCAGCACTGACAACCGATTGCTGCAACTATCAGTTATCAGAAAAAAATCCACACCGAGTTTTTCCCGGTTGCGTCTGTTCAGGGAGCGGCTGAGAAGGGTCCGCTGTCATTATACTGTACGAGAGCGGCCTCTAGAGGCCAAATAAAAATATCGCCGACTAATTTTGTTGTGTTATTTGAAGTGTTTTTTGATTCGTTTTGGATGTCTCTATTTTTTATTTGTTATTTGGAATGTTACTTTTTGATTCAGTTTGGATGTATATCTTTTATTTCCTTTAATATTTATTAATAGCTAATATATACTAATATTTATATATTTACTGCATTTAAAAAAGTACAGTACATTTTCATGGTACAGTCTTCAGTACTGTTTTGTAATTAAGTCCAGCAATGTTTTACTTTGAGTGTTATATTTTCAGTCAGTATCAATTTAAAAAACTTAATCGGTTGATTAATCGGTTATCGGCAGGTACTGCCCAACTACCGATATCGGTAAAATCTTCTATCGGTTGACCTCTAATATACAGTATTATTGCTCATTTAAAAATAACAAGTGCTACTTTGTTTACTGTTAATACTGTGAGCAGCCATGCTGATTTGACATAACTCGCTGAACTGATGAAGTTCCCAAGTAGGAATTCTGAATTGAGGGAGAGTCTTTTTTTGCTTTTTTCCTAGTCGGTGGTTGGAAATTACAAGTTATGACCTTTAGTCAAATGCAGCATCTGAAGGCCATCCCTCCCACCCCAATGGAGTAGTAGTGTTATCTATTATCTTTTGCTGAGAGAATCACTATTTGTCAATTTTCATGAAACTGTACCAACACTGTTTTAATTTTGCACAGTTGAATCATGTCTTTATCCATCCATCCATTTTCCATATCAGTTATCCTACACAGATTTGCGGGGAGCCTGGAGCCTATCCCAGGGAACTCAGAGGAACAACTTGCAGGGCACAATCGCACACCATGGACAATTTGGAAATTCCAATCAGCCTACAATGCACGTCTTTGGACTGGGGGAGGAAACCGGAGTACCTGGAGGAAACCCCCAAAGCACGGGGAGAACATGCAAACTCCATGCAGACAGGGCAGAGGCAGGATTCGAACCCCCAACTTGTCTTAATAGTACATGTCTTAGTAAATGTCTTAATAGTACACAGTATCACTAAGCATTGTACTGTCACTGCAGTCACTCTCCTGCATTAAGTTTATTCAACTGATCTTGTTGGCTCACCTTGACAAGGGCAGCCGCTGCCCTGAAGCTCATCTTGGCCACAGACTCACGCTTGCGTCGGCGAGGTATCCGGTTGAGACCGGATCGGGAGCTGGTGAAGGAGCAGAGAGAGGTGGCACCAGGCGTGATGGGCGTATGGGGCACACTGTATCCGTCCACTTCCTCCACCATGCGGAAGGCCCGGCCACGCGCCAATGGGTCCACGATCTGAGCAGAACGCAACCATGAAGTCAATGTTAAGTTCTTGATCATAAAAGACAGATGCATATTATTTAGTGGACATTTCTTTTGGCAAGAGATCCATCACCCTACAGAAGTAATCAGCATGAAATGAAAAAATACTTTGACACTAATATTTACATATAATTCATAGAAGGTATACCTTTGGTATCCCATGCTGGGATGTAGGTACATAGAGAGGTGGTGGTGTCTCCGTACTGGTCAAAGAGATGTTGTCCTGGCTGGGAAGTTCCATCTCCCGCATCACCTGAGGCTTCAGCTTACCGTAGCGCAGACTGCAGTGGCGCAGGCTCTTCCTCTGCCATTTCTGTGTGGCGTCGCCATCCTTGCTAACCCCAAACCAGTCTGCTGTGCCCCTGGCAGCAAAGAAACATTCATCTCACTGATCCGAGGACAGGCAGAAGTCCATTCACTGCCACAAGTGCTTTCTCATCCCATTGTGCTCCTGTCATTTGGTTTTGCTGTTCAGTTTAAGCTCTCTGCTACAGCAAGTGAATGTCTAGCAGAAGTGTTAGAGAAAGGAAATCATCTCCACAGCGGTGCGGTTTTGAGAGAAAGTATGGAAAATTCAGTGAGCTAATGAAGGCATATTCCAAGAAAAAGTATCAAGAACTGTGTGGAAGATCAACAGGTGCTTTGAAGGGGAAAAAAATGGACTTGCCCAGACATGCCTCCGGATACACTTCCCTTCTAGTAGAGGGGCTCGCTCTGATTCAAGTACACATGGACACACACACACACACACACACACACACACCCACACACACACACACACTACTCCACCCGTGAGTACTGGTGCTTGGCTGTTTGCCACTGTGCAATAATCTGATTCATCCATGACTCATTTACCCTCACTGATAACAACCAGTGCATATGTAGAACTGATTGAAGTTTCTGCTCTGGTTCTCACAGTGTCCTATTAGATTAGCCTTTTCATTTGAACATGCAAAACTTTACAATGCTTACAAGCCTCTAGAGATTAGTGGAGTAAAGTGGAGCAGATTGCAATAGTATGTTCAAGGAACAATTAGTCCACCAATCGGTCTTGACGATAAATCATTCTTAATGAAGTTCAAGACAATCGAATAACATACAGTAATGCCTTCAGGTGCTATCCTGAGTTTGTGTCTATGAGCATGCCTGTAATATTTCCACGGTTAGCATTCTCACTCCTCTCCATGGCCTTGGCACATGTGGTGAGCTGACATTCCCATGATCCTCTATAAATAGCTCAGTAATCAGTTGAACACCTGGAGTCATGCAGAACAAGGAAGAAGCTAATCTAGTCTCTCTCTTAAGCCCTATTCAGTTTGGATAAAAGTTACATGAGGTACTGCAGAAGTATCATTTGCAGGAGTACTGACGTGTTTGTCCCGACGTGTTTATCCAGACAGACTCGATAGTAAATATAGTATAACTTAAATCAAAACAATAAGAAGAGTGTGATGCTGAAAGCTTATAAAATGTCAGCTAGTGATAAACCTACTTTATATTTACATGCATCTTTGCAAGTGAAAATATCTTGGATATAGTCAAATTTATCTATCATTTTTCTTATTATAAGATCACAATGTAAGATTATTAAACCTATTTCAAGCCATTTGTACTCATTTCAAGCTTGAAATAGTCTTGCTCTATTGGCAGATAATTTTGCTGTAATATTTTGGGTCCTAAAACTGCCCCAGAACTAAATTTTTCTGCCTTTCATTTCTGAGTGATAACAACAAAGCCCGATGGAACCAAACAGTGGAAATAATAACACACATTCTCGAGACTTCACTAAGAAAGCACTGCAAAGAATGCAGATTCAGGTCTTTCACTAAATGCCAGCCTCAAGCTGTGACATTACGTGTAATTTGCTATCGGAGAACACCAACAAGGGGTAACATTAAACGCCCATTCCAGCTGAAGTAACTAGAGTCAACTCACCTGTGAGATTACAACAAGAAGCTCATAATAAGTCACTAACAAAAGCCTGGGGATTGGAATTTATTTTAAGCATGTTAACTACTGTTCAGAGAAATGTGTGTGGAATTTGTGTTGTACAATCCCATAAAATCCTCTCCGAACTCCATTCATGCGTGCAGAAGAAAAGCGCAGTGCAGTGAGGTGTGTTATAGGCCTGGCTTACGCTTCTGCTTTAATGCGGATTTAGGTCACGACCACAGACAGGGGAAATACGTTGTGCTACACATCTGTGCTGCTCTACATGGACCCGTCTTCAGGTGAACGCTGACTGCTTGGTGGAGACGCGTGTCTGGGTGAGCACCCGGAAATGTCATTTCTCCCGGGGGTTTAATTAAATAAAAATAAATAAACAATTTCCCTCATCACATCCATTACTTTCTGTCTTCTGTACATCATGCTTGCACTCCCCCTAAACAACAACTCATGACAGAGATGCATTCAAAAAAAACACTTTATAATAATATAAACACTAATCATTTTTAAATTATTGGATTGCAACTCATCTGTTTTACAATTTACCCCCCAAATAAAAGGTACTGTATATACATATAAACATCATCACAGACACAAAAATGATAAATAAATAAAATAAATAAATAAAGCCAAAAAGGGAGGAAAGTAGTATGCAGGGGAACAATGTGGGGAATTTAACCTGCTTACTAACTTCTATCCATTTATTCCATAATTTTTGGAATTCTGCTTCTAAAGCTACGTTCACACATACAGCGATTTTATCGCCGCAAGTCGCCATTCGCAGTACTATGAAATCACCGGTACGAAATAACCCTAACCCTAGGCGTTCCTACTACTTGTTGCCATAGTAACATTTATCAGTGGGTGGCTCAACTAGCATTCCACCTTTTGACAGCAAACCAGTTTTCTTGCCGCCAGATGTATATGTATACGCATCATATCCTACGAGATGAAGGAGAAGCAGTGTGCGCTCTTTGCCATTGTGGACAATTCAGACTCGAAAGGCAGCATGGCGGATCACGGATCACGTGCGCTCTACTGTCTTCACTCCCATTGGTAGTCGCTGCATCGAGTCGCTCCAAATTTGCTCCAAGTAAAGTGAAACTTTTCTCAACTTTGTTGCGTCGCTGGACACGCCCACATCTAGTTGCCAACGGTCGCTGTCGCTCATGTCGCAGGAAGTCGCCAGCTCTTACTGAAAATGAACGGTCTCCGGTCGCTTTGTCACTGCGAGTCGCTGTATGTCTGAACGTACCTTAAGCCTCTTATTATATATGTTACTGGTTCCGTTTCTATTTCCTCCCACTGTAATTTCCCATCCTTCAACTGATGGCACTTTCATATCCGTCCATTTTCTACATGTAATTTATTGTATAGAAGTTTCTTTTCTTTTGGCTTAGTGAAAAAAAAAAATAGTGCACTGGAAAATGGAAGAGCAGTGTGCGGCTCTCAGGTCTGCTTGGTGCGTGTACCTGATCAGGGTTCTGGACAGGGACTGGTGCTTCCTCACACTACGGCGCACAGCGCGGTGACCCTTAATGGGCACTGTGTTAATCCGCTCGAAGCGGACCCTCCTGCTGCTTCTCAGGTGGCACAGACGAGGAGGGGAATACGAGGAAGAGGAAAGCAAAGGCAGTGAGGAGGAGAAGAAGAGACAAAAAAAAAGAGAAGAGGAAAAGGAGTGTGAGAACAGCTGGAAAAGAGGGCAAGAGAGCCAGACAGATTAGCGCAAGCCGAGACAGTTAATAATTTAAGTGTGAGGAGTTCTGATTACGCAGCACACATACTGTAAGTGCACACAGCAAGCTTAATGAAGAGCTGAAGCATGTTCTAGTAAACACACACACACAAAGTACACTCACATATAAACAAAACACCACAAATACAGTGGGGGAAAAAAGTATTTGATCCCCTGCTGATTTTGTACGTTTGCCCACTGACAAAGAAATGATCAGTCTATAATTTTAATGGTAGGTGTATTTTAACAGTGAGAGACAGAATAACAACAAAAAATCCAGAAAAACACATTTCAAAACAGTTATAAATTGATTTGCATTTTAATGAGTGAAATAAGTATTTGATCCCCTATCAGTCAGCAACTCTCTTACAGGGACTCTCTTAAAGGGAGTGCTCCTAATCTCAGCTTGTTACCTGTATAAAAGACACCTGTCCACAGAAGCAATCAATCAATCAGATTCCAAACTCTCCACCATGGCCAAGACCAAAGAGCTGTCCAAGGATGTCAGGGACAAGATTGTAGACCTACACAAGGCTGGAATGGGCTACAAGACCATCGCCAAGCAGCTTGGTGAGAAGGTGACAACAGTTGATGCGATTATTCGCAAATGGAAGAAACACAAAATAACTGTCAGTCTCCCTCGGTCTGGGGCTCCATGCAAGATCTCACCTCGTGGAGTTTCAATGATCATGAGAACGGTGAGGAATCAGCCCAGAACTACACAGGAGGATCATGTTAATGATCTCAAGGCAGCTGGGACCATAGTCACCAAGAAAACAATTGGTAACACACTACGCCATGAAGGACTGAAATCCTGCAGCGCCCGCAAGGTCCCCCTGCTCAAGAAAGCACATGTACAGGCCCGTCTGAAGTTTGCCTGAATGATTCAGAGGAGAACTGGGTGAAAGTGTTGTGGTCAGGTGTGGTCAGATCTCTTTGGCATCAACTCAACTCGCCGTGTTTGGAGGAGGAGGAATGCTGCCTATGACCCCAAGAACACCATCCCCACCGTCAAACATGGAGGTGGGAACATTATGCTTTGGGGGTGTTTTTCTGCTAAGGGGACAGGACAACTGCACCGCATCAAAGGGACGATGGACGGGGCCATGTGCCATCAAATCTTGGGTGAGAACCTCCTTCCCTCAGCCAGGGCATTGAAAATGGGTCGTGGATGGGTATTCCAGCATGACAATGACCCAAAACACACAGCCAAGGCAACAAAGGAGTGGCTCAAGAAGAAGCACATTAAGGTCCTGGAGTGGCCTAGCCAGTCTCCAGACCTTAATCCCTTAGAAAATCTGTGGAGGGAGCTGAAGGTTCGAGCTGCCAAACGTCAGCCTCGAGCCCTTAATGACTTGGAGAGGATCTGCAAAGAGGAGTGGGACAAAATCCCTCCTGAGATGTGTGCAAACCTGGTGGCCAACTACAAGAAACGTCTGACCTCTGTGATTGCCAACAAGGGTTTTGCCACCAAGTACTAAGGGGTCAAATACTTATTTCACTCATTAAAAATCAATTTATAACTGTTTTGAAATGCGTTTTTCTGGATTTTTTTGTTGTTATTCTGTCTCTCACTGTTAAAATACACCTACCATTAAAATTATAGACTGATCATTTCTTTGTCAGTGAGCAAACGTACAAAATCAGCAGGGGATCAAATACTTTTTTCCCTCACTGTACATGCATAAATCCAAACAACACATTAGCACTCATACACTTGCTGGAGAATTTGTTGTCTAATATTTCACCACCTGCTCCACACAGAATTAGGAGCCAAGAATGCATGATGGATCTCATCTTGTCCACAAAGTGGCATATCGCATGCACACACTCGTAGCAGAACATAATAAAAGAAAGAAAAGCCTGAAAACACGAATTCATATCTCAAAACAATGATGACAGCCACTAACATTCTCTCTTAGAGACTGGGCGAGATAAATACCAAACGCTGTGCGCTTCACGTAAACCAGAAAACAACACCTTGCTTACTGGTTTTTCTTCTTCAGCTTAGATTCGCTCACTTTTGGTATGTTATGGTATCTTCTGGAAATTACTTATTGAACCCAGAGATGTTTCACAAAGGAAAGGAGCAAAGAACTGCTCTTATTACCTCTTAATAGTCTGTGTGATAGAGGTCTGGTGCTGCAGCGGAGGTCGTCGATGCTCGAAAGGTTCATGCGGTGGGGATGCAAAATGGGACGTTTCTACGGGCATGCTGACACTGCGGAGAAACCCCTGCCTCCTCACAGGCTGTGAGAAGCAAAAAAAAAGAGAGAGAGAAAAACAATGAAAGTGTGACAATGAAAATAGCTCTTCTTTTAACATTCATGAAAAAGAGAGCAAAGAAAGAGATAGAGAGAGAGAGAGAGAGAGAGAGAGAGAGAGAGAGAGAGAGAGAGAGAGAGAGAGAGAGAGAGAGAGAGAGAGAGTCCTCATGCCTGGACAAAGGTGGGCGGTTCGTCCAGAGACATCTGAGCAGTAGGAATGGTCAGTTTGAGCCATGGTGGCTTCTTCCTCTGTAGGCTGCTGGTGCTGTCTCGCCTGGGCTCAGCCATGCTGCCTGCCTCTCCACGCCAGCTACAGAGAGAGGGGGAGAGAGAGGAGAAAACGAGTGGATAAATTTAACTTCTATATTTGACCAGAATCCTTCTAATAAAGGCTCCCAGGCAGCCATTTCCACTCACAACAGATCAGGCTCCTGTCTACTGGAATGAAAAGAGGCCCAAAATGATGCCATTTCAAATTTGAGATCGTTGTTGTCTGATTCTCTGTGGTCATTAAAAAAAAAAAAAATCCCAGGCCACTTCTCGTAAAGAGTAGGGGTATCACCCCGGTGTCCTTGTGAAATTGCCCCATTGGCCCTTGTCTGTCATGGCCCCCTAATAATCTCCCTCCCTGAATTGGCTATATCTCTCCTCTCCACCAGTAGCTGGTGTGTGGTGGGTGTTCTGGTGCACTATGGCTGCCGTCGCATCACACTGGTGGTGATGGTTGAGGAGATTTTCCCCCCATACCATGTAAAGTGCTTTGAGTGTCTAGAAAAGTGCTATATAAATGTAACTAATTATTATTATTATTAAAGGGAGGTAGCACAAAGTATTGGCTAAAAGGGTGCCAATAATTGTTGCACACCTATATTTAACAAAATTTTTTTTTTTTGATAAACCAATATTAGTGGGGAGCACTGCAGAAATATTTAATTTCATTATTATTTTTTTTTATCATGAGAACTTTTATCATAGAGGAGACATGTAAAAAGACGTCACCACGTGAAACGAATCCCGTCCAGTTATTACAGCATTTACTGTCTTTTATTCGTTGAGGAAATGTCACTAATTCCTTCAGAGCACAGTGCTTTTGTCCAGACTGTATGCACAGCCCATGCTCTTATTGTGACACTGTTTGTTTTCACTTCTTGGTCCTGTCTTCTGCTCTATGTTGTCATATGCATGACCCATCTGTTTTCAGTTATTTCGTTGCGAAGTCTTGTTCGGTGTATATATCTATTTCTCAGCCCTTGTTGATGCTACCTGCCTGTGCTCTGGTCTACGCCTGGAATTATGATGACTTAATAAACTAAACACTGCATTTGCCCGTTACAGAAGAAAACAATAATAACGAATTCTTGAGCCGTTCAGCAAAGAATGCAGATTGAGATATTCTGCTGATCAGCAAGCTGTAATATTACAGGTAATTCACAGGAAAGAACAGCAACGAGGATTTACATTAAACACCCATTCCAGCTGAGACAATCTGAGTCAACTCACCTGTGAGATTACAACAGGAAGCTCTTAATTAGTCACTAATGACTGTCCATGACGCCAACCTTATTTCCGACAGTTTCTATGTGAACAGAGATTGTCCTAACAGAGTGTAAGTTAAAATGTACCCTATGTAGTGCACTATATAGCTGACAGGAAGCCATTTAGGCAAGCCAAGCCGGTTAGTTCTCCTGATATTTAGCTCATCTGGTTTTTATGGTTTATTTCCCTTCTCAGTTCACATACACTCTTCTCAGTCGGGGTTTAAGCTGAAGCAAAGCCAGTGTGCTTTTTCTGAGATATCACAGACATTGTGATATCTTTAAAACTGTAAAATGTTAAAAATATTTTTTTTCAGATTAATTCGTTTTTTTGGGGTTTTTTTTGTTCTGAGTGTTTAATATTTGTAATTGTAATAATAAACACATTTATAGTTATTTCTAACATTTTTTTTTTTTCATGTAACACTACTGTATTGCGTGAAGTTTGTGAGCAAACCTGTATATTGTGATACAAATCACGTATCATAGAAATGCCTTCAAGAACCATGATATGATATTTTTGTCATAATAATCTCACAAGGTTCATAATCTCTCCCAGCAATTTCTTTTTTTAAACTGAAGGTCGGAACTTACATAATACAGCCACCGCGTTCCACACAATGCTCCATCCCATTCATATTTATACCAGTCTCTACTCCTCTTGAAAGTCTCCGATTCCTCTTGATGTTCTACTTTCTAAGACCTGAGGCATGGTCTGTACCACAAGATGGCACTCTAAAATCACATCGCCGTGAAATCCAACCCAGAGCTGGACGCCATTGTTACAGAGGAAACTGCTGAAGACAAATTAAGCACAGTTCCCCAGATGTTTGTGTTCAAATTCAAATGCCCAAATTGCATTGGCTTGGTGGGAGCCTGCTGTCGGCAGACGAAACCGAAACAGCTTAGATGCAATTAACTCCATCTTGCTGTGTTTTTCTCTCCCTGTTTGCGAGGTGGACTTCATGGGTTACCATTTTTAGTGCATCTTACCCACTATATTCCCGCTGCTGCAAGGAGAGCCTAAGCCAAATTATTAAATACTCACTAACCGGAAACTGTTATTGCAATTTTTTTTTGCATGTTCAGTTTCCTTTCTTGTCCCTTGAGATACATTCAGAAGAGCTCATAACTGCCAATGGGTAGACCCAAAGCCTTGTAGCTATTGTCTAGATTTCTCCAACTGCATAATCATACCTCTTGTGGTAAAGCAAAAGCATCTGAAGGAACTGGGTGAGGAAATTTGATTCAGACAGTGCGAGGAGGCCGATTAGCAAGAAAACAGGCAGTAAATGTTCCACAAAGGAGTAGATAACATTGGAAAAAGCACAGCGAAAGCAATCTGTTATCCTCTGTCGTGTCTTGAAAAAATTCAAGCAGGTCTGCACTCAGTCAGAGCTTGAAGCCAGACACAGACACAACTATACAAGATCATCCATACAAGCTGTCATCTCTGGGAGTGCACCACATCTGGTTTAGGTTATACTGAACAAACCAAGGCTTTAACACAAACCAGGGCTCTTTTTTTCACACTACGGATATGACAGAGGTCATAAGCAATAGGCATCATGAAACCTCAAATCCCACAAAGCCATGCTGGTAGTAGAGGTTACACACAAAAAAAAACGTAGAGAGTTTAAAGTATTGGGGGGGTGGGAATCCTGCCTTGTTAGTGAGTGGGTGGGCTGAAGAATGTTTCATGAAGCTACACATGAGGAGTTTTAAGGTATTATCCTTATAAAGTGTGGAATAAACTGTGGCTTAATTCATTTCTGTTAAGGAAAATGTACACTATACGGCCACCGTCACACCATCACAGACATCACAGACACCATCACAGACATCACAGACATCACAGACACCATCACAGACAGGGAGTTCGAATGTGTTGGCAAAACAGTAACTTTATTTTCAGTTTAAATAATCTGATCTCAAAAGTACCAGAACAGTTTTAAACACTGTGCTAGATTTTGCTGCGGCTTCTTTCAAAATTTGCGATGCAATTTGTGGAGTTTTTGTGCTTTTGCACGGTCTTTCACAGTGATGTTTCTGGGTAAATGAGACCTTTTAGCTGTACTCATGTTCGATACGTGTGAATCAAAGAGGGCTTTGGCTGAATGTGTGTTGTGATGACGTCGCATGACGCGTCTCGGCCCAAATCTGTGGAAAACCTGTGAATCCTGCGAATATTGCGGGGTTTCCTTGATTTTGCTGACTGACTCAGAGGTCTATCCTTATTTTCGCCAAATTTTGATACCTGGGATTAACGGGTATCAAAATTTGTCAAGTAGATATGTGGTGTGATTAGTGAAAAATGTGGTCACGAGGTCTTGTTTGAAAACTGTGGGCCTGCTGTTTATAGCACAACTAACTTGCACCTTGACAATCAAACAACAACAACAACAAATAAATAATGATACAAACTATATTGACAGAGGGGTCTGAACAAAATTTTTAAAACCCCCTTTTTTTTTAAAACCACAAAACTGTGAAACTCAGATGGATTTGAAATCCGTAATTTTTTAAGCCACAGGTTACTGTGACAATACGCAATTTAAATGTATTCCTACATCATTAAGCAATACCTTTCAGGTGCCATCACAGACTTTTACAGGTTAAGGTGAAAATACAGAAGTACAGAACAGTACAGAAGATCCTGGTAGCTCAATATAGCCAGGAGTATCTACTATGTCCAACGCAGACTGTATATGCCAAGAGCCAAACTCAAATGATGTGAATGCTGACATTAGCTCATATGTTTTATTCATTCACCTTCAGTAACCACTATATCTTGGTCAGTGTGGTGTGGATCAGGAGTATATCACAGCTACCATTCACATAAACATCCAATCAATCATTCACACCTAGAGGTAATTTAGAGTATCCAATCTACATAACGGCATGCTTTCGGAAAGTCAGAGTACTGTAGTATTTCTGTACTGCACAATTCTCCAGTGCCTTGCTACAAGAGTTAATGGTAGTATATGTTTCTGGTAATATTATCCATAATATGTAGAGTATTTAAAAATTATATCATGCCATGTTTCACGTCCAGGTCCACCTTCACCTTTCGTCTCCCACAGATAGAAACAAGCAAGAACCAGGGAAAAAAAAGAAAGACGGTTTCACTTGGGAACGTCGTATTATGGAATAAAACTGTTATGGTTTCAATTTCTTGTTGTGTTTAAGCAAAACCCCTTTCTCCCAGTATTTGCCAGGGTGTTTCTCCAACCCCGTTGCCAGCTCTTACTCAGATGCAGCGGCTGTTATCGTGGAATCTGAGTCTGACAGAGAGCTTCTGAGTCTGCTTGACGTAAAAGCCAGGAGACGTGCTCATACCCCGCAACGGACTAATGAGAGAAGATGCAAATATCTTTTTTCCCCCCCCTCTGTTATGCGAGTGGAAACAGACCAGCAGCACTGTTTGTTCTTCATCACTCACCTAATTACATTCCCCATTAAATCAAACCAGAAGGCTTGCTGTGACGCACACAGTTGGCTGAGATGAGATTTTAGCCTGAGATGTGCTCATTTCATTCTGGGACGGAGGCCTAATTGTGTCCTCCACAGCTGTGACATTTGATTCCTGCTCCTGTAGCAGTGACTTCTCTCCGCCAGTTAACAATTAACGCTCTGCTCACCTGGACCTGGAATTTTTAGCTTTGTCCTTGGTTTAGTCCCGGCAATGTGACTTATCTGTGTCTGCCCAAAGTATTTATTTTTATTTTTATTTATTTATTTATTTAAAATCATATGTATCTAATGTATCACAGCACCACATTCTCTAATCAAAACTACTGCTGTCTCTTAAGACATGTACACGACTGTTTGGACAAAAGCATCACACATCCCTAGGATGAAGACCAAGGCTGAACTTTGGAAATCTATGCATGGAACAAATATCGCAGCTGCCCATTGGCAGGCCAGCAGCTGGTGCCTCACAAAGCAAGGCAGCTGGATAAAGCATACCGCTACTGGGGTATAATGGCAACTTGAGAGATCAGAAATCTGCCTTAGACCTAAAATAATACTTTTGTATTTTTTTATTCTACTTGTTGTAGAATAATATGCTCAAATGTCTCGGGCACAGCACTCTTAGAGGAGGATATGTCTGAACACCTGACGATCGCACCCATATGAGCTTGTTGAACATCTCATTCCAGATTTTTCCCCTTTGCTGTTATAATAAGCTCCACTCTTCTGGAAAGGCTTTCCACTAGATTTTGAGGCGTGGCTGTGGGGATTTATGTTCATTCAGCTGCAAGAGCATTAGTGAGATCAGGCACTGATGTTTAGTGAGGAGGCTCCAGTTCCAGTTCATCCAAAAGGTGTTCAGTGGGGTTGAGGCCAGGACTCTCTGCAGGACACTCGAGTTCTTCCACCTTCTTCCAACTTTAACACACCATGTCTTCATGGAGCTCGCTTTGTGCACAGGGGTATCGTCATGCTGGAACCGGTTTGGGTTCCTCTTAGTTCCAGTGAAGGGAAACTGTAATGCGAAGACGTGCGCTTCTAACTTTGTGGCGTCAGTTTGGGGAAGAACCACATATGTGTATGATGGTCAGGTGTCCACATATTTTTGGCCATTTGTTATGTGACCTCTTTACACGTTTTGACTCCTCAAGAATTTGATCCACTCAAGGGCTGGATGCAGATGTATAACAGCCTGGAAAGGTCACTGTAGCATGCGATAGTTAAAGGCAGTACGCAAATTCTTAATTTAATGTGATATTTACTTGGACAAATTCAGTAATCGTTATCGAATGCAGTGGTGGGGGTTGAATCGGCAAGGAAGATAGCAGGAAACAGAGATAATCCAGGTTCCTAAGTGAAAACTCTGGGTCTGAACATGGAACATGAGAAACAATACATTTAACAATAATGGTCCACAATAAAACTTCCCCAGGACACGAGAAAAACACAACAGGGTATACAGCAACAAACTAATCAAGGCCAGGACTGAAATCAAAACAGAAGCACGAAAAACAAAACGTAAATGCAGAGTTCGACTCGCTCTGAACCGTGCCGCTCGCTGAGAACCGGAATTCCATAATTGTGCCATAATTTATTCCATGTGTAGACTGTGTAGGATATAAAGTACAGTTTG
This sequence comes from Cranoglanis bouderius, assembly GCA_023630585.1. NCBI lineage: Eukaryota > Metazoa > Chordata > Actinopteri > Siluriformes > Cranoglanididae > Cranoglanis > Cranoglanis bouderius. The sequence goes on from CM042551.1 coordinate 20,028,861, forward strand.
TGCAGCACTAAGGAAATACAAGAGGAATGTCTAGCAAACATGTTACATTCCGGTTTATGCTAGGAGAGCACTATTAGCTTCTTTACTAGCAGCTCAGCATGACTACACTATAACTACGTCCACTAAGCTTTCAATAAAAAACAAAAAACAAAACCTGGCTTAACATTTTTTGACTCTCAGATTAAGATCTGGCACGATCTCAGTAACATGCTGGATGTGATTAGCTTCCTGCATTTGCACTTCTCTAAACTGTTGCATGCTCTTGGATTAGATCTGATTAGAGTTTCCAATTGGAAGGAAAACACACACACACACACACACACACACACACACACACACACACACACACACACACACACACACACACACATGAACACACTGTCCTGCAGTAATGATAAAATATTAAAGTATTAAAGTATTAATCACGCTCCATCAAAATGAATTTGTTGTGGCAATGGCGAGGAAGCAAGCACACTCTCACATTTTATTTTTTATTTATTTATCTATTTATTATTATTTATTTATTTATTTATTTTTGTCTTATCTAGAGTTAGGTTATATTTAGACTGATTAAAAATAGAGAACATAGTATATGGGTTCGTGATCAAAATTGTGATTTGATGTGATATGTGTAAATAATATGGAAATATGTAAAACATTACGTACACTGAATATGACCTGTGTTCAAATAGGTATATTGACACAATTGTAAATATGTATGTGATTATTGAATTTATTTAATAAAGATTAAAAAATAAATAAATAAATAAAAGTAAAGGCCTTAAACTCTCAGCTGTCTAACCTGCCGAAGAGAAGTCGAGGCTGTGATGATTGGCAGTCAGGTCTTGCCAACATGCTTGTGTGTGATTTAACACCCTTTGCATACTGTTTTTTTTTTTTTTTTTTTTTTTTTTGCGACTGTTCGCTGCCTGTTTTTATCAGCAAGATAAGAAAAAATATGCTCACGTCTCATACTTGCAGATTGTGTGTTTTCTTTTCACAAACTGAAGGCATGATGCTTGCTTTATTCATCTGTGCAGTAGGAAAAACCCAAGAAAACGCTCCCTTAATTCGAAGGAATTCCTACTCGGCTTAGTGGTTAGCACGGTTGCCTCGTGTGCCTCCAGTGTGCTCGGAGTTTGCATGTTCTCTCTATACTTCGGGGGTTTCCTCCAGGGACTCCTCCCCCAGTCCAAAGACATGTGTTGTAGGCTGACTGGCATCTCTAAATTGTCTGTAGTGTGTGAATGTGTGTGCGATCGTGCCCTGCGATAGGTTGGAAACCTGTTCAGGGTGTCCCCGACCTTGTGCCCCGAGTTCCCTGGGCTGGGCTCCAGAAAATGGATGGATGGAAGTTAAATTCGCCTTGTTCAAGTCGTCTCCTTGTTGAATTCCTTGTTCGACTCGACTGAAATCCCAAATCAGCTAAGGGGTGCGAATTAATAGCTAAAATGAGGACTAGAATAAGTAAAATATAATTTTACTGCACCTTCATTTTACACACAATGCATTATCTTTAAGCTAAAAGTTCAATACAATTAGCTGTGCAGCCTTACTGATCATTTCAGGGTAGGAAGATTTGTAACACACCCCCAAGCTTGGAAAGCCGCAAAAGGAAAATAATCTGCTGAATGCATAATAGTCATGAGTGACTGCTTATAATTGCAGTGATAATAATAATAATAATAATAATAATAATAATACAGTTAGAATATGTTTTGAGCGGGCCAATATGAACGTGTTGTATTGCCTCTCTACAGTGTCTCAGAGCTGTTTGTTTGAAACCGCGGGAGGAAGGAGGATCTGCTTAACTCTCTCCATTGTGTGTATTTCAGTAAGCCTGGCGTTTCCATCTCTTATCTCACATCTCACAGTGAAGACAGATGCTCCCTGCAGCACGCTCTTAATGGAAGCTTCCTGTTTGACATTTTCCGGCATTTAGGATATATATATATATATATATACACGCACACACCCCAAAAAGGCCAACGGCACATTTAGCACTGATGGACATTTAGCACCAAAGGCACATTTAGCACTGATGGAAGACTGAATTGCATTCACACGCCATTTCAAGCAGTTCGTAGAGTCAAGAGTACAACAGGTTCTCAGATATGTATATAATGAGGGAAAAAGGAATTTCATTTTCCACGTGATGAGTCAATAAAAAGCGCATTAAGAATACTACTGTATAAAGCAAAGTGCTGCAGTGGTTCTGTGGGAGTGTGCGCCAACAGCAAAAATCAAGATGGACATGTAAGCCATGTGACCCTGGGAGAGGTTTACACATTAGTGAGGCTGACAGTCTTTGTAGAAAAAAACAAAACAACAAAAAACAAAACGGGGGATGAGATCAAAGATGCGGATACAACCAAGCATGGTGAAAAAGGATCTCATCAATATGTATATATCCATGTGTGTGTGTGTGTGTGTGTGTGTGTGTGTGTGTGTGTGTGTGTGTGTGCACATGTGCTGGACATTTCCTTCCTCTGCACATCCTGCACATCCTGCTATGAGTTCTCTTCTTTCTCCCGTCCTCACCCTCTCTATACTCTCTCTGTGTTCGTGACCAAGTCAGTCCATACAGGATTTCGGTTTTTCAGTTTTTTTGTGATTGTTGCGGCCAAAAATGCTTGATTTTCTACCGGCAATCACATATTCTATAGGGCAGCGGTTCTTAACCTTTTTGTGAGTGCGACCCACTTTTAAGAATGACATTGTGTTGCTGTTGGCCAGACTACTGTCAAACTATTGTGTTGCTGTTGGCCAGAATTTCCAGTTAGATAGCTTTCTAACTTTGATTAATAAGTTACACGAAAATAATAAATACCACCCACGGGTGGATTATTTTTGTATAACCAGTCCGTACAGGATTTTTTAAACATCTGCGATACAACTGGCGGAGTTTTTTTTGTGCTTTTTTTTGTACTTGAATTGATGAAATCGCAATTGCGTGAAATTGTTGTGCGAGGTATTTTGCAGTGATGTTTGTTGGTAAATGAGACCTTTTAGCTGTACTCATGTTCGACGCACATGAATTCGAAGAGGACTTTGGCTGAATGCGCGTAGTGATGACGTCACATGACGCGTCTTGGCCCAAATCTGCATAAAATCTGGGGTCGTTTTGAAAAATTGCACGCTCCTCCAAGGTTTGCTTGGTTTTGTGTTCATTTCTGCGAACACAAAATTGTGAAATCCCTGAGGTACTGCCAAGTGGGAATCCCGCTCGGAAGGGTCTTTTGAATTGCTCTCGAACTCACAATTCCTACTAGCAGAGGTTCCACCTTCTCCGAGCTGCTACATCACTTCAATCCATTCTCGATACATCTGGAGGCCAGCTGTTAATAAATGCAGTGTGTCTGAGATTCAGAAACTATTAAACCTCTTTCCAACCCTGCTAAAAAACCCGTTATATTTACATACTGTTATACTGTTATATTTACATCTACCGTCAACGAATGATGTTTCATGAAGACATGGACTGTCTTACCAAAAGTTTTTCAGTCAGACTACTAACCACATGGCCACGTCACTGGACACATTACTAAGCCCTGTTCAATGCAGGAAGCACGCTCAGCAATATTCTAACAGCAAAAGCAAACTCCGTTGACAATATGACAATATTGAACGTTAGGATATGTAAATATGAATTAGGAATACTAGCTAGTGGGAGTCAGCGTTATGCAAAGAAGCTCCGTTAACAGATTTCGGGAGAATTACTCCTTCAAGGAAGTGCTAGATGTGTATTCTGTAAAGCACATGATCGAAACTAAACACATCTCTGTGCATTATAAAAACTTGACTGCTGTGTTGCTGAATTTTTCATAGTGCACCACGAGGACTGGTTTACAGATGAATAAAGCTGGAAAGCGGTGCTGGACTGAGCGTGGCAGTGCTGAGTGGGTGACTTCTGAACCAGATTTGATTCTAAAAATAAATCTCATAATGTATGAGGAGAAGCAGAACGGAGCCAGGTGACTGGACTGTATTTTGGAGACTGATGCCAGAATGATGTAACCAGGGGTGCAGAGCCACATACAGTTCTCTGTCTCTCTCTCTCTCTCTCACACACACACACACACTCGCACACACACACACACACACATTAACTCTGCTGCTCTCTTCTACACACAATTCTCACTCACTTTCACTTCATTTACACTCTCTCTCTCTCTCTCTCTCTCTCTCTCTCTCCTTTCTATCAGACTTAAAGTCTTTCTATCAGTCTTTAGCCATGATCCTCCTGGTTTGCAACTTTCTTGCTTTATTATTTTTTTTATTTTACATTTCATACATTTTCTTGGACGAAAACTATAAGGCAATGGAAATACATCACTGACAAACAATTACTTTCATAGCCAGTAGCATAAAATGCTGATCCGACACTTCCAAATCCACACCAAGTTTAGTCCTGACACTGCTGTAAATCATTTATACATGTGGAATACTGATATCTGATAATGCCATGCAGTGTGTGCAGTGTACACAGTAATGCTGTCCAATTGCGCGCTATTTAAATTGCCTTTGAAATAAATTTCAATGACTTTAAGTTACTGGACATAGGATTTTTGTTATAAATAAATACAATTAAAAAAAAAAAGGTTTATATAATATCATGGTCCTGAGCTGCTGTGACAATGTGTGCGCAATGTGTCAGGGGTGTTGAGTCATGTGGGCTTACAGTACATCATATGCCATCTCAGATAAGGCAAACTTCATCATGCCCCAAATTTTGGCATGAAAGAAGTTCAGCTGCACAGGGATTGGCAGAAGCTGCAGCAAATCAGGTGAGAGAGAGAGAGAGAGAGAGAGAGAGAGAGAGAGAGAGAGAGAGAGAGAGAGAGAGCGCGCAAGAGAGTGGTATAGTGTAAACAAAGCAAATGGAAGTGAGAGTGTGAAGGAGTGTGATATTATACCCTATGTGGGAATAAGATTAAGGACTGATAGAGTTGTAGCTTTCTTTCTTGCATTTATTTGTTCAGTAATTTGATGGGAAGCTAGTGAACGGTAAATGATACTCAACTGATTTATTTTCATTTTGTATTGAGTTCGTATCATGTGCTCTTGTCTGGGTTTTAGCCAATATGCTAACAATATCCGGCTTATTCCATACTTTATTGACAGGATAGAATACAAAGTACATTATAGTGCATTATAGTGTTTGTTACACTATAGTTTAGCTAGCTATAGTTAGTTGGCTATAGATGACCTAGCAACTAGCCAGCCGTTGTTGAGTAAATAGTTCATTCTGTTGGTTATGTGCTGTTTATGATACCGGACAATGGGCACAGTTACAATGCGACCGAATCTGGTGGTCATAGTGCCTATGTTTACATGCACCTTAATAACTCGTTAATAATCCTACCAAAAAGTCAATAATTCATGTAAACACTTCAATCGGAATAGAGTAAACTGACTGAGGCCAATCCGATAAAAATTCTATCTGAATAGAACTGAATAAGGTGGGTAACCCTTTTAATAATCCATTAAATAACAATAACAGAACAGAACAACAGCCGTGTAAATGTTTGTGTCCAAATACTTTTGCTGTTTGAATCTACATGCGTGGTTGAATCTCGGTTTGTTCCTGGAAAACATTCCTGTAAGCAAATTCATCCATCCATTTTCCGTACCGCTTGCCAAAACGCCAATCAGCCTACAACGCATTTCTTTGGACTGGGGGAGGAAACCCGAGTAAGATAAGATGTACCTTTATTGATCCCACTATTGATTTCTTAGGCTACCCTGGTTCCTTGTAAATATCTACAAATATCTACAGCAGTCCATTAAATGCCATAAATGAGCAGAAGAAAACAACTTTAGCAACAATATCACAGCTTTCGAGTGTTTAAGCGGCACCTCTATAAATTCCAACGGACAAACCTGTGCTTCAGCAAATTTACATTTGACGAGGAAAAGCAGGCCATAATTTTTACAGTCGGCCTTCCACACATTCGCGGGTTTAACGTTCGTGGATTTGATTATTCATCAGTTTGCCATCGATAATTAAATGGGATTTTTTTTTTTTTTTTTTGGAGTTTTGGAAGTCATAAATGCATAAAACGTATGTATCATTAATCTTTTTATCATTTACTACCATAAATATACGCACAATTCTACGCACTCCGTTTGGGGACGCCATGCTTTTCGTCTCAGCACTAGCCAGCCTCACTCACCTGTTTTGTCTCCCAATGTGTGGTGCATCTTGCGTTTCTCTCAACTTTTCTGCATCTTCAAAGTGCAATAAAATATCGACTGTAATCACGGGTCCAAAGCGTAGTGCTTCTGAAAGTGCTCCCAAGAGGCAAAAGAAAGTGAAGACCTTACAAGGAAAAGTTGAATTATTAGATATGCTTCATACAGCGAAGTCAGCTGCTGCGGTTTCACACCATTACGCCATCTGTTGTAGTACAGTGTGTTGTTTTACTTTTTTCGTGTGTTAAATACGGGCAGATTTTCATGGTTAGGGGCGCAGAATCCCCGTGAATGTGTGTATAAACATTCAAATGTGGATTTTCCTTCCTCCATTTGACTCTTTTAATGTCTTAAATTTCAGTGCATTCCTGTAAATTTCAAAACATGCTTATGCCAGGCCTCAGTGGGTTCTCCTCAAAATCAGACTGTGTGATGTTGTCCGTTTATGTGCTGCATGCATTCACACCACGCTTAACATGGAGGCAAGTGACAGGTTGCTAACCCAAAATATCCAGTCTTACTAAAAAAACAAACACATCCACGCATGCGCTCGCCCACCACAGCTGACCGTGTGATCAAGTCTCAGGGCAGTGGTGGGTGGAACTGTCTGGAGAAGCACATACCACTGTCCATGTCTGCGTAGCACTACAGCTTGACTTGGCTCTGCCACTGCTTTCATAGGGCAAAGCAAACTTGTAGTGGGCTATTTCAGACTAGAAAGTGATCAAAAGTGTCTGTGCACTTGGCAGGCCACATGGTTAACCTCATAGCTGCAGACCATAAGGGTTTTCCTGGTGTCTGTACAGAGAGGTAAAGCATGTGAGACTGACCTGCTGGATTTAAATCAAGTATCAGATTAAACATCTCAATCAGTAGTAATGCATAATATTCGATAAGCATTAAGAAATAAGTCGTTCTGTCTCTCTCTTATCACAAACACATTATTCCAATACTGATAATCACAGCCATGGCTACCTGCAATAAAGGCATAGGCCTTCTCTGCACTATATAAACACGACCGCTGGTTTTGGGAGGAGCCTCACACTGCACATTGTTCAGTGACCTTTAGCTGTTTGGAGTATTATATAGACTTCCAGCACTCAACACCCAGGTCTGGAAATAGGCATATCACTCCCGAGCCCTTAAACTGGAGTTCCACACATAACTCCTTGCATAAGCTCCTCTCATCACTTTACAGCAGGTCCTTACCCTTTATACTACTGATAGACTGATTGATTTATGCAGTTCCTAAGGGCAAAAAATACTCAGTTTCTTCCAAAAAATTAAGAGAAGTAATGAGTCAGTGAAAGAGACTAAATTCTAAACATGTACAGTGAGGGAAAAAAAGTATTTGACCCCCTGCTGATTTTGTATGTTTGTCCACTGACAAAGAAATGATCAGTCTATGATTTTAATGGTAGGTGTATTTTAACAGTGAGAGACAGAATAACAACAAAAAAATCCAGAAATTAAAAAAAAAAAATTATAAATTGATTTGAATTTTAATGAGGGAAATAAGTATTTGATCCCCTATCATTCAGCAAGATTTCTGGCTCCCAGGTGTCTTTTACACAGGTAATGAGCTGAGATTAGGAGCACTCCCTTAAAGGGAGTGCTCCTAATCTCAGCTTGTTACCTGTATAAAAGACACCTGTCCACAGAAGCAATCAATCAATCAGATTCCAAACTCTCCACCATGGCCAAGACCAAAGAGCTGTCCAAGGATGTCAGGGACAAGATTGTAGACCTACACAAGGCTGGAATGGGCTACAAGACCATCGCCAAGCAGCTTGGTGAGAAGGTGACAACAGTTGGTGCGATTATTCACAAATGGAAGAAACACAAAATAACTGTCAGTCTCCCTCGGTCTGGGGCTCCATGCAAGATCTCACCTCGTGGAGTTTCAATGATCGTGAGAACGGTGAGGAATCAGCCCAGAACTACACGGGAGGATCTTGTTAATGATCTCAAGGCAGCTGGGACCATAGTCACCAAGAAAACAATTGGTAACACACTACGCCGTGAAGGACTGAAATCCTGCAGCGCCCGCAAGGTCCCCCTGCTCAAGAAAGCACATGAACAGGCCCGTCTGAAGTTTGCCTGAATGATTCAGAGGAGAACTGGGTGAAAGTGTTGTGGTCAGATGAGACCAAAATCGAGCTCTTTGGCATCAGCTCAACTCGCCGTGTTTGGAGGAGGAGGAATGCGGCCTATGACCCCAAGAACACCATCCCCACCGTCAAACATGGAGGTGGGAACATTATGCTTTGGGGTGTTTTTCTGCTAAGGGGACAGGACAACTGCACCGCATCAAAGGGACGATGGACGGGGCCATGTACCGTCAAATCTTGGGTCAGAACCTCCTTCCCTCAGCCAGGGCATTGAAAATGGGTCGTGGATGGGTATTCCAGCATGACAATGACCCAAAACACACAGCCAAGGCAACAAAGGAGTGGCTCAAGAAGAAGCACATTAAGGTCCCCCCCCCCCCACTGTATGAATGTCGTTGATCGTGTTCGGATGGAATTTACATGGGAACATGGGGCTATTCCACCATTTCCAGGTGCTACTCTGTGATTTAATTTCCATCCGAATCGACCTTTTCTTCCTTCTCTCCTGAGAACATTAGACCAACTCTGTGGTTGTGTGATAATTTTATTAAAATGTACATTTTGTATATTCAGAAAATAAACTGCCATAGAGTTTATCAGCACTACTCCTCTACTTTGTAGTCGATAATCTACTTAAGCTACTTCGCTTTAAAAATGCTACCATCTCGCTATGGGAAAATGCATATAAACTAATAGTAATGCTACTGGATTTTCAGGATATATTCTACGGCAATCACATAACCTATAGGGCTTTTCATACAAGTAGTGACAGTCATTCCCCACGAATAAATGAGAAGGATGATATTATCCAGAAAACATTATTTATTACAAACGATGTTTGGACTCAAAACTATTGTGTGATGACATCACATGACACATCTTGGCCCAATATTGCTTGATTTTGCATTAATTTCTGTGAACACAAAATCACGAAATCCTGGAGGGACTGTACCCCTACGATCTGTTGTGTGTTCTTCTGCTTATAGCACAGCGATTGGTCAACGATTACAATGTTTTATGAACTAATGAATGACACGTCGCACATTTTAATGGTTTATAATTTTAAGATTTACTGTTGTGGAAATTCTGAGAGACAAATTAGCTCCTGTTGTCACCAATGTTAGCATATCTTCCTGTCTCTCTCTCTCTCTCTCTCTCTCACTTGTCATTTTACCGAGACACCAGAAAGTGTAAACTTCTCTGTCCTGAAGACTTTCCCATGCTGGGAAAAGTTACAAATCACTGTGACTGTTAGAAAACACTTACAATCGAGGCTGAAATGCCAGGGGCCTCTGAGTTGACTGTCTGAATCAGAAGTTTGTTTCCAGTGGAAAGGAGTCTTATCTCTGGAAGAAGGAGAGTGCTGGGATGGGGAGGGATGTGTGGGTGTCAGAAGACCAATACTGTATGACCTCAGGACCCAGCACCCAAGGCCTGAGTGGTTTAACCAGAGCTAGCCTGATTTATTCGCACAACAATTACAACCTAACACCTTGCTAATGATATTTGTTGTAGCTTTAACAATCATATGCCAGTTAACAATGACATTTACTGACAAATGGCCTCTATGGTTCAACATAAATTTACCACTGCACACAGACGATCTTGATGCACGCAAATATATTCAGTGTGATTTATTTCAGGAGTAACTGTGTATTAATTGCTTCACACAATTATCTGGGAGATATAAAGACAAAGATAAGGAACCCAAGTCAAATAAAAGCTATTCCTGAACAAGAAGTTTGCCTCATTTCTCACAAACGCAGGAAGTTTGTCACATTAATATGGGGAGAGTCATGCGTGGATGGCTACGGACAGCATCGGTGATTCTGTTTGCTTCAGTATTCTGACACAGCATTTGACCTCTTGGTTTTTGTAACCGACACAAGATGCACCCAGTTTCCTTCCCTATAAAGCTTCAGAAAAAAAGGGAAGTTAGCTCGAAGTTAGCTAATTCTCAAGAGGAACATCAGCAGAGAGGCTTTCAGATGCATCCCTAAACCGCTAAACAAGCGCCTTATTGTCTGCTGGAAGTTGGACGCTGTTCCTGTTAAGTGAGCTAAGAAGAGACTCAGAGACGCAGCATGCTGAAACAACATGTGATCCCCATCGAAATTTCCAGCATGATATCAGCCCGATTCCAGCCACAAAGGCACCTATTGTATGACGTGTATTGGTCCCATGTACATGAATCCCAACAGGAGATCGGCATCCGGAGACCAAACTGACCCTTCTGTGCATTCGGACACTGGGTGGAATAACAGACAAGGTCATGCCTTCAGCGCTCTGAAATTAAAATGCCACTAGTATTAACTACTAGTTGATTAGTTAGTCTGTGACTACACATAGCCAAACAAGAGAACATAGAAGACAAAATGGTAATTACACATAGTCAACACTACTCGATACTCCTCCTGGGGGGGAAGCAAAACCATATAATCAGACCCCGAGGTTTATCTTATCTACGACCAAGAAAACAAACAGTGGCCCAGAAAAGCATGGCTGCTGAAGCATGTCACATCCATTGTCAGTGAACAGGAAGCCATGGGGTCAGAGATTTGCTTTTTTAAGGAGCAGGGGAAGGAAGCAGCGAGCAGAGGAGCTGATGAGATCCAAATGGACACAGGAAATGCACTAATGTCTGAGTCTTCTCCCTGTCAGCCATGACTATGAAAATAACACTTAGTCCTTATGATGAGCTTCTGAGGAGACAATGATGCCTTAACAAAGCATACAATGTTAGCTACAAAATGGTGGAAATATCTGACTTGCTAGACAAACATCTAAACTGTTCAGCTGTGGAGATTTGTTTAACAACAACAAAAAAAAAAAGCATGAAGAAAATAACTGATAAAAATGATTAATGAATGACACATGGTGCATTACCCAACTCCTTCCGCTCACAGGAAAAAACATGGAGAGCTGAGAATTACAGCACTTCCTGCTATTTTTCCGACTACGATTAAAAAAAAAAAAAGGGGGAACTCCTTTTTTTTTTTTTTTTTTTTTTTTTTTTTAAAGAGGAAAGCCATGTTTGAACTAAATCAAATGTGCTGCTAATTCCAAAATATTAAACCCACAACAAGGAGATATCTCATATGACCCACTGAAATATGGTGTGTTTTGTAAGAAAAATGGATTGCTTGTCTGGTTTAACAGGCTAGGATTGATGTCTGCTTGACAATTATTTCATGAGTTAAACTAGAACTTGTGTCATTGCTGCCTAATGATTTGAAGGAAGCGTGTTATTACACCTGGCAGGTTTTAGTGGGTGGAAATTGAGATCTCTGGGCCTCTAAAGGTTTCCCTGCTACTGTTATTCATCATAGTAGAATATTACAGCTTGTGAGCTCTTCCAGCTGAAAGCTTGCTAAATCGGGGCATTTGTCTTCTAAGAAAACCACGGGGTGTTTTCACACCTAGTTCATATGAGCCCTCCAAACGCTCTCGGAGCGGTTCGGCGTGTATATGTGAACAAACCAAGTGATCTCAGACTGAGTTCTAATGAAGTGGTGTGAACAAGAAAGGGTCTGAGATCACTTCATTGCTGAAGAGGACCAAAAAAAAAAAAGAACTGGGTTTTCTTTTGAGTCCACTATATTGTGAACAGCAAAAGGACTGAGGTCCCTTTCGGCTGGTTCCCTTTCTGTTTCACTTTAAGTGAACTGGGTTTGGTTCTTTTTAAATGAACTATATGTGAAAACACCCTTACTTACGCCTCTATAGGCCTCAGACATCCTCAGTGATGTTTCTTTAACGGCATACAAGTATACTGTATATCTACACCATTTCATATTTTTGTAAAAATGAACATTTGGAAATGTCAAATTTTCTTCTGGCATGCATAAGTGTTATTAAAAACAAAACATCTGAGACGAAATGCTTGAGACTTTGCACTGTATTCTAAGTTGAACCCAATTAGCATGGCTAAGCTACAGCCTGGTCTGATGGTAATTTTGACCTAAAATTAATTGTATAGGACTACAACAACGTGTCAGATAACACGTTACAAATAATGTTAATGGTGATTATAATTAGAAATAGATTAAAAACACTGTTGGTTGTTTTGCTCTCCCACGCCTGCATGGCTGCTCAGCTGAGTTTTCACAGTCTGACTACACAGCTAATAAGATCATTACGTCCTCCCTTACTCTCCTTAAACCTAAAATGGTGGAGATGCCCGTTTTTCCGTCTTCGGTATTGCACTTAAGCCTAGATGAGACCCAACGACATTTAAATGAAACCTTTAACAACTGCCTGCGAGAACCGTGAGAAGTGTGACTCTAATATCTGTGGTTTGGACAGGTGCTCTCAGCTGAGGCTGACATGGGGGCCAATTCACTCACACCCTCACACACAGAGCAGGGTTCCACATCCAGTACGCTCAAAGAAAAACGCTTTGAGTAGACGACCAAATCTGCGACTAGCAAAACAGCCTGCTGATATAATCTTCATTACTTTCTAACCCCTATGGGCTTCATCTGACAGGGGCCTCAGGCTTGTTAAAACAGGCTTTTTTTTCCTTTGCATTAAAAGACGATGTATATGTAAGCATTTAAAAAACAACCCCCCTATACTGTATAAGCTAACCTTGTGAACCAAGACCTCTGATCATGAACTGTATCAGGTGAAGCTCACTGTCTGTTTTGACTATTCATTTAAATGTGTCGAGCATTACAGAAAGCTTGTGTGATATTGATATTTCCCTGCTTACGACTTTCCATTTTGAACCATCACAATAAACACACACGATAGGTTTAAGCAGACTACAGGAGGGTGTAGTAATATTACTAGATGTGCAGTTGGGAACTGCAGCAATCGTGAGAACTCAGCAGGATGGTGGATTTTTTTGGTGATTCTGCAATAAACAATGAAAAAACATGGCAGCACATTTTCAATATAACCCTTGTCTAATGTCTAACGTCCACATGGCCGACATTTTCATTGCTGATGCTGCTGAAAGTGCTCTCTTGCACCAGTCCAAAAACACAGCATTTTTAACACTTCGCTATAGGCCTATTTAATCTTTTTGGCCAAAATCTTCCTCTTTGCCTTCTGTGGCATCCATAATTAATATAGCTAACTGATGTGTAATATATACTTATATAATGTTAGCTAAATCAAACATACGTTGATAGATTTGATTTCATGTTAATGAACTCAAAACATTCTCCATTTACCTTGACAGAAAGCGAGGGCACCCACGGTGAGTCGAGAGCATGCGGGAGGGGGGAAAGGGGCGGGACTTTCAGGAAGTGTCTGGTAATATCGGAAAGTTCAAAACACCTGTGCAGATCATTCCAGATTCATATGTAGCTCATCTCCCATTGTATTTTGGCGTATTTTTGAGTGATGACTCGTACAGCGGGTCTGGTAATATAATATAATCGCAATAAACGATTATATTGCATTACTAATAAGGCTGGGCGATATATCGATTTAATATCGATATCGTGATAAATGATTACGCGATACACTTTTCTGAGATATCGTTGGTATGGCAATGTATTTTTTATGTTTTTAATAATTAGAAATTAAATGGTTCTGAAAGGATGTCGCTGATTTGAAGTACTTTTTTTTTTTAACTTAATCTTGTTTGTCTTTGTAGGCATTAAAGAAAAGTATCGTCAAAATCAGTTTAACGTATTTCTGTTTATTTTACTACTGCTTTGCAGACAGTTTGTTAGCTAAATTATATATAATAATATGCATTGTGTATCGTACTGTAGAAATGTCCTTGAGTATCCTGATATGATATTTTTGTCCTGATATGTATCCTGATATGATATATCTCGCCCAGCACTGTTACTAATATACTGGGAAAATGGATATGCTAATTTTGTTTGTGTGTATGTGCATACTGAACCAGGGTAAGTCTGCGTCTGTCTGCACCAGTGTGAATCTAAGTCTCATTCCAACATAGATGCAATCCAACAGTCCATTTAAACTGATTCCTTGTACATTTTAAAGTAAGGGTGGGTGATCTGGCAAAAAATATCATATGATTTTTCATGCTGGATCATGATCTTATCACGATTATTATGGTTACTGAACAGAGCAACCAATCTAATTTCCCAACAGATGAAAATATAGCTCTACAAGGAAACATAACCTCAAAGAAAATGGCCAACATAGACACCTAAATGGCCAACATAGACACTTTAATAAAAGCACACTCAACTAAATGTAAATTATTTACACTTTAATTAAAAAAATGTTAAATAACAAGTACATAATCTCTATTAATGTCTTTAGTATTTATCTGGTTTACAATTTAACGTTTTTAAAATAAGCGATCTGTGTTTCATTATTTGGGATTTTACTGCACTTCTCCCAGGATTTTCTTTGTACAGCTAAGAAATTTTATAAAAATATATGCGACTTGGTAACGAGGATCAACTCTTTTTAGAAGTAACTTAAAATCTTCGTTTTCAACAGTTTTTATGAGTATTCCTGTATTTACAGTGCTGTGAAAAAGTATTTGCCCCATCCTGATTTCTTCTGTTTTTGTGTACATCTCAGACTAAATTGTTTTAGATCTTCAAACGAAATACAACATAAACAAAGGCAACTTGAGTAAACACACAATACAAAAAAAAAAAGCTATCCAACACCTATCACCTATGTGAAAACCAAACACTTCAGATAACTGGAGATCAGACTTTCACTTATTTCCAGGACTAGGACTTACTCCTATGCTTTGGATCATTGTCTTCCTGCATAATCTAGTTGCACATGAGTTTCAACTTATGGACTGAAGACCAGACATTCTCCTTTAGGATTTTCTGGTAGAGAACAGAATTCATGTTTCCCTCAATTAGTGCAAGTTGCCCAGACCCTGAAGCAGCAAAGCATCCCCACACCATCACACTTCCACCACCATGCTTGACCATAGGTATGATGTTCTTTTTGTGGAATTTTGTGTTTGGTTTATGCCAGATGTAACGGGACCCCTGTCTTCCAAAAGGTTCCACTTTCGACTCATCAATCCACAGAACATTCTCCCAAAAGGTTTGAAGATCCTCAAGGTGTGTTTTGGCAAAATTCAGACGAGCCTTAATGTTCTTCTGAGTTAGCAGTGGTTTTCACTTCGCCACTCTTCCATGGATGCCATTTTTGCCCAGTGTCTTTCTGATAGTGGAGTCATGAACAGTGACCTTTATTGATGCAAGAGAGGCCTGTAGGTCATTTGATGTTGTCCTTGGCTCTTTTGTGACTTCCTGGATGAGTAGTTGCTGTGCTCTTGGAGGAATTTTGGAAGGTCGGCCACTTCTGGGAAGGTTCACTACCGTGCCGAGTTTTTCCATTTGGAGATAATGGCTCTCACTGTGGTCCTTTGGAGTCCCAGAGGCCTTGAAATAGCTTTGTAACCCTTCCCAGACTGATGTATTTCAATCACCTTCTTCCTCATTATTTCTGGAGTTTCTTTCAATGGAATAGTGTGTTACTGGGTACTGCTATTGAAAAAGTTCTATTTAAGTGTTGATTTGACTGAACAGGGTTTGCAGTAATCAGGCCTGGTTGAGTCTAG
This sequence comes from Cranoglanis bouderius, assembly GCA_023630585.1. Lineage (NCBI taxonomy): Eukaryota > Metazoa > Chordata > Actinopteri > Siluriformes > Cranoglanididae > Cranoglanis > Cranoglanis bouderius. The sequence goes on from CM042551.1 coordinate 20,044,698, forward strand.
TCCAGCTGAACCCCATTATGAATGCAGTTTAATAAATTTGGGGAATTACTAACTATGGGGGCAAATACATTTTGTATTTATAATACAATAAATAACATTATCATTTAAAAACTGTCTTTTGTGTTTATTCAGGTTGCCTTTGTTTTATCTTAGATTTTGTTTCAATTTCTTAAACAATTTAGTATGTGATATACACAAAAACAGAAGAAATCAGGATGGGGGCAAACACTATTTCACAGCACTGTATATACCTGGCCAGGTAAAATGTCATGGTGTCAGTGATGTCTTTCCAGCACTTACTTGTTTTCTCATAAGGAGTTCCCTTTTCTTGTATTTGTTTACCTCTGTGCTGTTTCGGGCTGCGGTGCTGTTCATGTGCGCTCCCCGTGTTATCTGGATTTTGGCACATTCTTTGGGGTGCTGTCTTTTGAGGTGGTTAAACGGGTTTGCCATGTTTCCTTTCCTCAATGTGCCAACCTTTCCTTTGCATATTTTACAAACAACCGCTGTTTGCACAGTGTCTGTAAAGTCGGGTTCATAAAACAACTTGGGGTGCCATGTCTGAGCGTTTTCAGCACAATTAACAAAATGTGCTTAGTATCCTGTTACACTCTCTGTAAAAAAACTAAACAAAACAAAAAAAAAAAAACGATCATGGAGTTCATTCATGATCTAAAACTGTTACATCACCCACGCCTATTTTGTAGCTCATGGTCTACTTGCTGAGCCTCTTTGCCCAGGAAAGGTCTCTCTCCATGACTCGTCCCGTCAGTCTGCCATAGCGTTTACATCATCTATCCTGGCATGCTGCATTGCCAAGCTGAGAGGATCAGCAAATGGAAAGTAAAGCTTGATGACTGTTACACTCTGGCATTCCCAGGACAGCACAGCTATCGAGGTTCACAAATTTTACAAACCCAACATTAGCCACCATTAGAACATTCATCAAACTTGAGAGGATCTACTAAAACCATGTATTCATGATGTAAACGCCAGTTGAATAACACATAACACAATAAACCAATGACCACCACTGAAAGTTAAAAACAAAACAAAACAACAACAAAACAAGTGGTTCTTACAGGAACCACTACGCCTGATAGTGATACTACTCACTTTTGACCCACCCACTCTCAACAGGCCACTAAAGGCCAAATCGTAGACCTGAACACACCCTCACTTTCCAGAGAAGCCTATGAACGGTACAGGAAGTCACAATGCAGATTGGCCAGCTCTGTTCACAAGTCATTTCACTTCACTCGAAGCTGAGAGGCTCAGGGAGTGTCTTCAGACTGATACTCTGTTCTAAAAATAGACACAGAGGAACAGGTCACGCTATTTAAAACCATAGTCTCGCTACTCCAATAAAACACTTTGTCGTTTAAAACAACTCTCTGCACGTACACGGGTTATTTTTATAACAGAAAGGAATTTGCATTTTTAAAAAACTGTATTATGGAGGTGGAAAGTCAGCTGTGTTTCGCTCAAGCATTCACTGAAACATCATCAGTGTTGAGTTAAGAACACACCCATTTAGGCATGTGCACATTTGCCCTCAGTGACTACAAATGCCCTCTTTGCTGGTGTGTATAGTAATTTAGCATAATAATACGCCGTCTTGGTCAGCTTGAGGTATAAAAGTTTCATCATGCAACATCTGAATGCGCGACCATCATTAAAACAGCAACAAACACAAACAAAAACAACAACATATTCAGGCCAAAAGCTGAAGCTTGTGGAACAATTTTGCCTAAATTACCTACGGTACTGTATGTTATAATAGAGGTATCATTCTCTATTATAGAGACAACAATATTTGTTTCTTCTGTTGTAAAGTTCTGCTGCTAATTTCAGCAAAACTGAAAATAAAAGTGTGAGGATGGCAGGATATCTATGCAAAAAAATACATCTTAGCGCATGTAGGCAAATTTATAAAGCTCTAGAAATAAACGCTTGAGCAAATGAGCAAAATTATCTAGCCAACAGAACAAGAGTATTTCAAGCTTGAAATTAGTAAAAAACAATTTTTTAAAAATAATATATATATATATATATATATATATATATATATATATATATATATATATATAGAGAGAGAGAGAGAGAGAGAGAGAGAGAGAGAGAGAGAGAGAGAGAGAGAGAGTGAGAGAAAGTTTTAATAATCCTATATTTGCTTTACTGTAATCTTATAAAAGGAAATACCAGATACATTTGACTACAGATATTTCCACCTGCTAAGATGTAATCTTTGCAACGTGCATGTGCCCTGTGTATAAGATGTCTTTTCTGTCGGTCAACATCAGTCATGCTCAAGGCATAAAATACATTATTGCATCTGATTTAAAAAACAAAACCAAACAAAACAAAAAAAAAAACCCTAATCTGATATGATCCAGATCAATATTGACTGGATCTTGTTTCAGTGGCTCTGGGAGTGCAGCACTGATCACTCAAAATCTAAAGGCTAGAAATTGCTGGTATTGCTTATAACCAATTTTATATAAAATAAAATGAATAAATTATTAATTAATTCAATAAAACGAATATACAGTCATATAGACTATAGCATCTTGCTTTGTTATAATCATTTTTCAGCCATCTTAATAAATGTAATAGAGGTGTATAGATACGATGTGCTGTGTGTGTGTGTGTGTGTGTGTGTGTTAATTGATGTCTGTGTGAAGTAGGTAAAATCCATATGCTTATATAATAACACAAAGGCAGTGTACATACTTAAAGTGCATGATCTCTGAATGCAACGTTGCATCTAAAGTGATTGAATTCATCTGAACAACTGAACATTTGCTAAACATTTTGCTTGCAATCATGTAATCATGTTAAACACCACTTTCAGTGAACTTTGAACAGGGCCCACATTATATAACAGAATTTATGATTATGGACAGACAGTGTGATAGCATCAAGGTAAGAGTACTGGAAATGGGGGGGGGGGGGGGGTGTGGGGGTGTATGTGTGTGTGTGTGTGTGGGTGTGTGTGGGTGTGTGGGTGTGGTTTGGCCTTTTTCCCCCCTTGTGCCCCTGTTCCCCCGAACGTTTCACAGTCTGGCTCCATTTATTTCATTCACATAAAATGACATCACTTGAATACAAATATATTATAGATATCTATATGCACCCAGTATGCAACTTTATGTATTTCCACAGTCCTTTAGTCCCACTATAGGCTCGTTCTAAAGAATGCTACGTTATTACAGAACTACTTCTTTTTTTTTTTAGCTGACCACAAGAGCATGAAGTTTCCTACACCATCCATTAGAGTACCAGTATATCAGAAAGTAAACACACCCTGCATGAGACTCTGATGATCAAAAGCCTTCCTGTGGGAACACCCACAACATTCCCACCGACCTTCAAATTACACTCGCCACATTCTCAGGCAGCACACACATCCACATCAGCGCCACCACTGATCACCGCTGAGCTTTACACAACCCCTCAGGACACATCACAAGGCTTATTTTGAGGCTGTTCTTTCATTAAGGTCAAACCTGCTACTGAAAAACAAACATTTTACCTTCACGTGTATTAATGAGTGTTTATGATATGGAACTGGGTAGTTCTGATCGAGACATAGCCCGAGATTGCTGTAAGGATCTACACTATATGGCCAAAAAGTACACCTGGACACCTGACCATAACACCCATACCTGAGCCTGCCACAAAGTTGGAAACACACCATTGTCTAGAATGTCAATAAGATGTCCTTTTACTGCAACTAAGAGGCCCAAACCTGTTCCAGCATGACAGTGCCTCTGTGCACAAAATGAGCTCCATGAAGGCATGGTGTGTTAAGGTTGCTGTGGAAGAGCTCAAGTGGCCTGTACAGCACTCTGACCTCAACCCCACTGAACACCTTTGGGATGAACTGGAACACCGACTGCACCCAACATCAGTACCTGACCTCACTAATGTTCTTGTAGCTGAATGAACACAAATCCCCACGGCCACGCTCCAAAATCTAGCATAAAGCCTTCCCAGAAGAGTGGAGCTCATTATAACTGTCTTATAACGGGGGAAGAACCCAAAATCAACACCCCTGTTTTTGTATGGGATTTTCAATATCAAAATGTCCACATACTTTTGGCCATATAGGGTATGATAACAGTAGGGTGAGGTCTCGCCGGCTACATTTTTGAAAAATTGTTCTGACATTACGGTCATTAGGCTGTGTGTAAACATGGCTATTAAAGCAATAGCACCAGTAAAACAACGCTGTGGCCCCATTGCCTCTACTGCAGACAAAGAAACACACACAGACAAAGGGATCCTCTGACCATGACTGATTCCCACCCAGTGAAGCAACTGTACTAGGAAAATGCTTACACTTACAGATTGTGTTAGTGTTTCCAAATGAAATACAGTCATGTGAAAAAATAAGTACACCCCCATGGAAATGGTTGGCTTTTTTGACATATTTGGACAAGCAAACATTTGATCATCTTTGAAACAGTGCCTATTAATAAAGTTGATATACTTGAAGAAAACCACAAGACAAATGAGCTTTTTCAATCAATTATTCAACAGAAATATCAATAGATGTGATATTCACCCTCGGCCTCAGAAGCTTCAATTTCAGTGTGAGTCAAATCCGGTCTTTGACTAGGCCATTCCATAACCCTCCATTTCTTCTTTTTGATCCATTCCTTGGTGGATTTGCTGGTGTGCTTAGGATCATTATCCTGTTGAAAGGTCCACTTTTGGTTCAACTTCAACTATTGGACAGATGGCCTCACCTTATCTTCAAGCACTCTTTAATATGATGCAGAATTCATAGTTGAATCAATGAATGCAAGCTGTCCAGTCCCTGAAAAGCTGTCTTTGGTCTGTGCCAAACACGTCTGCTGTTACTGTGGCCAAGCAGCTCTATCTTTGATTCATCTGTCCAGAGCACATTATTCCAAATGACCTGGTCTTTGCCTATATGCTCATTGACAAACTGTAGTCTTGCAAAGGCTTTTTCCTGGCACGCCTCCCATGCAGGTCAAACTTGTGCAGTCTCTTTCTGATTGTAGAAGCATGTACTTTGACACCAACAGTTACAAGACTTACTAGCAGATCCTATGATGAAGTGTTGGGGTTCTTGGAGAGTTCTTTTTGCATCAGACGGTCTGCTCTTGGGCCGAATTTGCTGGGACGGCCAGTCCTGGACAAATTGGTCAATTTGGTCAAGTCAATTGAAACCTGTGCCATTTGTAGATGATTTTCCTTACAGTGGAATGATGTATTTCAAATAAGTTGGAGACCTTGCCAGACTCGTAGGCATCCACAACCTTTTTTTTCTGAAGGCCTTACAGAACTCTTTAGATATTGGCATGATGACACCACACACCTCAATAACAAAGGGAACACCCAATCTCGAACACCTGATTCTAATTTTATGGATTTGAAGGTGTGATAAACGTAGGGGTGTACTTACTTTTTCCATGTGACGGATCTATTTTTTGTTAATTTAAATTGTCAATTGTATGTGTCATGTGATAGAGTGTATCATCTTTATTAATAGGCACTGTTTCAAAGAGGATCAAATGCTTGCTAGTCCAAATATGCAAAAAGTCATGTATTTCTATGGAGTGTAATTATTTTTTCACATGACTGTACACAGTAAACGTAAGGCATTGCAAAAAGGAAAATCTTACTTAGAACTCTCTGAGACAGCAATTTTACTCAAAAGCACAGATGAACTTTGGTGTGAACCCCTGATACCCATTTCCTGCCACGCCATTAAAAGTCAAAACTCTACTAAGCTTACAGAAGAGTGCTCCCCTCTCGCTATGCTGCTAGCAGAGGCTAGCGAGTAGCGCATTTCCTCATTCCACGCTTCGCGCTACCAAGAAGAGTAGCGCGAGCTTTATTCTCAAAAACCCGCTGGACTTTGCATTTATGGATCCTTGCTTTGTTTGTATTACCATGTGCTTGTGTTTTGGTTTACGTCATGTCTCCGCCTCCTGTATATTACCATGTGCTTGTGTTTTGGTTTACGTCATGTCTCCGCCTCCTGTATATTACCATGTGCTTGTGTTTTGGTTTACGTCATGTCTCCGCCTCCTTTATATTACCATGTGCTTGTGTTTTGGTTTACGTCATGTCTCCGCCTCCTTTATATTACCATGTGCTTGTGTTTTGGTTTACGTCATGTCTCCGCCTCCTTTATATCACCACGTGCTTGTGTTTTGGTTTTCATCTTGTCTCCGCCTCCTTTATGTTTATTGGTTCCCCGGTTTATGTCATGTCTCTGCCCCCGTTCTTTCATTGGTTTTCTGTTTATTGTTTATTAGTAGTCTCAGGTGTTCTGTATTTCACGTCGTTTACTTCTAATGTGTTTGTGTATAAAAACCTCCTTCCGTTTCTGCTTCTTTGCGGAGTATTAGATTGGGTTTGTCTCAGCATGTGCTGTAAGACGGCTTCCTTCTCGTTTTCTCTCGCCCCTAGTTCATGGTTCCCAGACCATAGTTCTATGTTCATAGTTCCCAGTCCTTAGCTCATTGTTCGTGGTTCCCATACCACAGCCTAGCGTCGTGCGTTTGCTCCTTTTTGTTTTTGCTTCGTTCCTGTGTTTTTCTCCTGTTTGCATTACTACCCTACGGATTACTTCTTTTTGGATTATTGCTTTACTTTTGATGGATTACCTCTTTTGGATTATTGCCTTACGTTCGATGGATTATGGTTTGTTTTCTGTTCACTTACTTTTGAATGTTCCATTACTTTTGAATAAATATATTCCTAATAAACTGACTTTTCCCCTGCGCATGCATCCTGACTCCCTCCGTCAGTTTATGTAACAATATGGCTTTGAGTGTTCAAGTAATATCTCATAAATACAGAACTACAGACAACATAAATACAACATAAGACGATGAAGCAACACCAGGGCTATAATGGTCCCCTGAGGCTCCTGCACGTGCTATGCTGTGTTATAATAACAGCATAAAATCTTCTTATCTTAAGCTGCACATGTGGTGCACAGACATGTCATTTTTAAGGCTTCACCCAAGCTGGGAGAGAATTTCAGAATGCGTAAATGATTTCAACGCTCTAGCCTTTTATTAGGCCTTACTGTCAGAATTACACCAAAAGATTTTGTTTGGAATTCAAGGAACGAATCACAGTAGTGTGTGGAGGAACCAATTCCTACTACTCTGTTAACATGACTGTTACTGTAAAAAAAAATTTAAACAAATTTTAAACTCCTTGACTTAAACCACACCCAGCTTCATTACCCATTTATACAAGGTTATATGTGGGACTGTATTCACACACTCAAATCCAATGCTTGTTTACAGCTACACTGAATCACTGATGTTGGGGACCATTTTAGCCATGCGTACTAAAAGCAGAGACACATGGGCCCTGCCAGAAAAGTAAAGATCCATTGCTGCTCCATGACTCATCAAGGCATGGCTCCATTACTCTGCACCTCCTTCCTCTAACACCCAACATCTGCTCACCTCTATGCCAAACTGCAAGTCCATCTGATGCTCCTTTCCCTCTTCTGGCTGACCCAACCTCTTCATTCACTTCGAGTCCCAACTGTGTCCATGGTAGCTTGATGGTGGAGGGTTTGGACACCGTCTTCCAATCAGCAGCCCAGTAGCCCAATGCCTTAACCACTGATCTACCAATGTCCACTTAATCAGGGTTCTTACATCAGTCTGAGTGATGACGAACCCTCTGGGTTTACACTGCACTATTGGCCTCATGACATGACAACTTGTGTTTTCATTTAATTAATATTTCAATTTGTAATCATTCGTTTGTGGCCAGTCTGAGAAACACTGGACTGGGTTGAACCATGCTTATTAATCCAAACTGCTTATAGGTCAAGAAGTCATTTGTATGACAACTCGATGGGTTGAAAATGACTGAACATGGACTGAAATGACTGATAAGTCCACGAGTCGTTTTCCACGAGAACGTTTTCTCACTTCAAAACACAACTCAATTCAAGAATGCAAACACGATATATATATATATATATATATATATATTGTAATAAAAGTCATCAAGTCTCCATCCTGCTTTCGGTTCACAGCAAAGTCCAGGCACTGAAAACGAAGAGACGAGCCTAAAGCTTTGGAGTTGATTCCGCACAAAAAATTATTCACCTCACACACACATGTTAAGCTAAATTTATTTATTTTGAATTCGTCCTGTTGGAATTGAACAAACTGGGGCTTAAAATGCAGATAAGACATAGTTCCAAAACAAGAAGTAGTAAAAAAAAATAAAATAATAATGTACAGAATTCCGCCATCTTGCATTCGTTTGGGCGTCTCATTTGATTGACACAAGCACTTGATAATATTCTCATTCTGTGACAGATTATCTGATAAATGTTAGTAATGTTGTACTGCAGATAGTGACCTGATATTTAGATAAGCCTTGTAAAGAGTTCTGTAGTAGTATTAGTTGATAATCCAAACAATTGAATAATCTGCAAAGAAAAATCAATCCATTACTCAATTAAAAAATTGTTAGTTGCAGCTATATACACAGCTCGATAGAAATATTTATACTTAAAATTTCAGTGTAATACTGTCACAGATGTCCTTTCATTAAATTATTAAATTTACCATTAATAACACCTGTGCCAATATTTAGTATAACTGCACTTTTGCTCTTGCTATATTGCTTAAATATACATTCAAAGGAGCTAAATATTTTTATTGTGATATTTATTTTTATTTATACAAAAGTTAATTAAACCTCTTTTGTTGGTTGCGTAAGGATTCACCACACACACCCCTGAGTCAATATTTCCTAGAACCATTTGGCTGCGATTAGAGCTGCAAAACTTCTGGGATATGACTCAAATATCAGAGTTGCACATCTGGATCCTGATCATTTTGTCTATTCTTCTTAGCAAAATAGCTCAAACACTTGCAGACTGGATGGACTGGGGGTGGCATTTTATCTCTTCTTCCCAGCTTTTTGGAGTGTCCAGGCATCTCCCATTTAAGCTGTGGATCTCTCCAGCTCCTTCAAAGTTACCCCTGGCATATTGGTTGCTTCTCTAACGAATGCCCCGTTTACCCCGTCACTGACTTTTGGTGGACGGCCTCCTCTAGGTGCAGTTGTGCCATATTTTTTTCTCCATTTCTTAAATAATGGATTTAATGGTGCACCACAACATGTTCAATGTTTGGAATATACTTTTCTATGCAAACCCTGCTGGATATGTTGGACTTGTTTTGAGAGCTCTTCTGTTTTTGTGATGCTGTTTGTTTAGGTATGTTCTCTAAGAACCCTGGGATCTTCCAAGAACAGGTGTGTATATATACTGAGATCATGTGACACAGGTGGCACAAGTTATGACGAATTTTAACCAGAACTAATTTTCACAGCAAAGGGGCTGAATACCTATGCAATCAGAGTTATTAAGTTTTTCTTTTGTAAATAATTTTGTAAAATATATTGCCCCACCTTCCAACAATATGGGCTATTTTGTATACATTCATAAAACAGTATATGGTCAAATGTTTGTGGACACCTGACCATCACACCCATATATACATCAAAGAGCATCCCATTCCAGATTTAGTCCCCGTTATAATAACCTCCACTCTTCTGGGAAGGCTTTCCACTGGATTCTGGAGCGTGGCTGTGGGGATGATTTGTGTTCATTCAGCTACGAGAGCGTTAGTGAGATCAGGCCCTGATGTCGGGATGACGAGGACGCTCCAGTTCCGGGTTCATCCCAAAGGTGTTCGGTGGGTTTGAGGTCAGGGCTCTGTACAGGCCGAACGATTTACTTAACACAACATGTCTTCATGGAGCTCGCTTTGTGTACAGGAGCACTGTTATCATGCTGGAACAGTGATGGGAAATTGTAATGCTACAGCATAGAAAGACATTCTTTCAGGACAAAATTTGGGGAAGAAGCACATATGGGTGTGATGGTCAGGTGTCCAAATACGTTTGGCCATAACGCATATATCCCGATTGAGTCCATTTCAGTTTCAGGCTGTAACACGACACAAGGCAACTCATCCTGTACACTACACACTACACATCAAATACCTCTGTCACGTTAAGGTATGGGGCAAATATAAAGATTGACAGGTGGTAGGTAGGTAGGCCCATATGCTTCATTTATTGCGAGAGAACATTCATTCTGGGTCTTACAAATAGGGAATAAATAGGCAATAATAATAATAATAATAATAATAATAATAATAATAATAATAATAATAATAGGGTCTTGTCATAAGCTGCTGCTTGTAAAATAATCATTAGGAGTGTTCCTGCTTCCTATAGCTTGTAAAAGGCTATAAAACTGGAGTGAAATCGGTTTAATGATCTCACGACAACCGGCAAAGCGCGTTTACATGGATGTCTCTGAGCTCATTTTAAATAGCCATGTTATTATTATTATTATTATTATTATTATTATTATTATTATTATGATTATTATGATTATTATTATGATTTTAAATTGCCTGCCCTTCCATAGACAGATGTCTTAGTAAAACTGAAACTACTGCTCTGTAGAAAACCAGATCAACTCACCCTCACTCTGTTCCCGAATTATCCAAGTGGCGGAAAATAGAGTTCAGCAGAAATCCCGAGATCCCAGACACGCAAAGACGTGCTGTCACTTCATCACAGCTACCGAACAACACGGGAAACCAGTCTGATTTAAAACAACAACAACAACAACAGCAGCAAAACCTCGGCGCTGATAATCTGTCTCAGAGTAGCATCAACATCCCGGCATTAACACGCTCGCAGCGGTGAGACCGAGGCCGTGTTTCCCACGCAGTGTCCAGTACATTCCCATGCACACGCACACACACACACACACACACACACAGAGAGACACACAGACACACACAGGAACAGCTCGGGTAAGTTTCTCTGCCTGCCTGCTGCCGGTAATTCTGTCTCGAGACACGGAGCCCCGCCCTTAGCGACTGAGTATCGCTGCGTCGACCGAGGAGGCTTGACGAATCCACGAGCCAATCAGAGAGCAGGTGGGCGGGGCATCAGCGTGGCACGGCACACGGCATGCGGGCGTGACTAAGCAAGACGTTTCGGTTTGAACAGTTAAAGAGACATGGCGGCTTTCGCTCGTCACAAGTTGTTCTGTGACCTGTGTCTGGCAATTTACCTGTAAAACAAAACACATTTTACCAGTAAAAATGTCAGACCTGTAGCTTACAAGGATATTTCTGTTATTTTATATGCAGTAGGGCTGTAACTTAGTGACACCATCTGTAACTGTATCTGTATCTGTTTAGTGTTCCATATTATCCGTATCTGTATCTGTATTTAACACGAAGTGGGCGTGGTCTAAACAGGAAGTTTTGATGGCACCTGAAAGGTTTTAAATGGGGACATTCTAAAACGCCTAACGTATCTTATCTTATCTACTGCTAAGACAACGGTACCGTAATCCAGTATTTTAAATGAAGCGTCTTCCTCCCATAGAAACCCATTATAAAGAAAACGCTAAACGTGTCTTAATGCATTAAGACAGTGATATTAAAAGACCAAATTCAGTATACACCTTATTAATAAAACATACTATGTACAAGCAAGCAGATGAACCCAGAATCTGAAAGCAACGCACAAAGTTTCACATTAAGCGCATTATAAAATTTAATTTAGTACATTTAATATCACTGTCTTAATGCATTACGTTACGTTGTGTTTTCTTTATAACGGGTTTCTATGGGTGGAAAATATATTAGTTTCTATACACAATAATAATAATAATAATAATAATAATAATAATAATAATAATAATAAAAATATTTGAATTATTTTGTAGAAAATTACATAATGTGACTTCCCCTGTCCTCATTAAACATAAAAAGCACACAACTAAGCAACATTTGTTTGTTGTCTCTCAAGATACAGTATATAAAATTCATAGCTAGCACAGGTCACAACATCTTCACTCTCCACAAACTCCATTTCCAAGAATTTTCTTGTTCTTCTCCATTACACAATGATGAAAAAACCAATGAAGTTTCCCAGAGATGTTGTAGTAAGCGTTCCATTATTATTCAAACTAGCGCATCACAGCGACATTTACCAAGTCCTTCGGTTTCAAATCATGACCTTGATTAGCACACTAATAATGATAATCATAATAATATCTTGCTAGGGTGGCAGTGGCCACCTGTGGCCATTCCTTAGCTATGCTCCTGCATGTTAGCCATGTCATCAACATGTAAATGTATGTAAATTATATTTATTAATTATTATTACTATATTATTAATTTAATAATAATAATATTTCATTCAAAGTGCAGTGGTACTAGCTGATTCAGTGTGAAATGTCTCCTACAGCTTCGTATTGGTGGAAATGGTGAAATGGCCGTGACATAGGTTCGCTAATCATCATCTCCTGAGATCATTATAAGCTGTGGGAAGCTTATGGTAAAGCTTAAAGCTGTTACATTTTGAAGATGCTGTGCAGAGACGGACACAGCAATACTTATGATATTTCTTCATTTGTCTTTGAAAGTATTTGGTCTTAAATATCTTATGGTGGACATCCATTTTGTTTTTTGTTTTTTTAGTGCAAGTAGCTCATTGGTCTCAACTATGTGCATGGGCAATAGTGGTTCCTGCCTGGGGCAGCAACTTGCCAGGGGCGGCATTGGCACATTGTGTTTTTATATAGGTGCTCCTTATATACAGTACTGTGCAAAAATTTTAGGCAGGTGTGGAAAAAATGCTGTAAAATAAGAATTTTTTCAAAAATAGACATGTTTGTAGTTTACATTTATCAATTAACAAAATGCAAAGTGAGTGAACAGAAGAAAAATCTACATCAAATCAATATTTGGTGTGGCCACCCTTTGCCTTCAAAACAGCATCAATTCTTCTGGATAGACTTGGATAAAGTCAGGAATTTTGTAGGCATATACATAGGGTATAGAAAAGAATCACGCCCTTTAAAATAATCACATTTTGTTGCTTTTCAGCCTGAAATGAAGACAGACACAGTTTTTGTTTTATCCAGCTGTATTTACTCAGTGCAACTTATAACATCCAAGTGAAAGATATAACACCAACATGTCAGAAAAAAAAGAAAAAAAAATAGAATCACTGAGTTGGAAAAAGGATCACCCCCCTCCTAAAAATGACTTGTAAACTCAATCAGGTGTAGCGAATCACCTTCTCAATGGCACACAAAGACATTTGACTTTCAACTGTGATCAGCTGTGGTCATTTTGATTAGCTCAGCATTAAAAGAGCTTTCCTGGAGCATTTTTCAGTCCTTGGTAGTGCAACTGAAGCAAACAATCAACTATGGGTAGCAAGGCACTGTCAAAAGATCTCCGGGATAAAGTTGTGGACAGGCACAAGTCAGGAGATGGATACAAAAAAAATTTCAAAGGCTTTATCAATGCCTAGAAGCACAGTGAATTCTATTATTAAGAAGTGGAAGGTATTTGGTACAACACAGACCCTCCCTGGATCAGGACATCACTCTAAATTGTATGAAAGAGCCAGGAGGAAACTGGTCAGAGAGGCTACCAAGAGCCCTACAGCAACTCTGAAGCAGTTGCAGGAATTTATGAGAAAGAGTGGTCATGGTGTGCATGTGACAACAATATCACAACGTCTCCACAAATGTGGCTTGTATGGGAGGGTTGCAAGAAAAAAGCTACCCACGACTGAGCTTTGCCAAAATGTACCTTGAAGATTCTGAGGCCACATGGAAAAAGGTGTTATGGTCAGATGAGACTAAAATTTAATTATTTGGCCTCAACACCAAACGATATGTCTGGCGGAAATCCAATACAGCTCAACAGCCAAATAACCTCATTCCTACTGTAAAGCATGGAGGTGGTAATATGCTGTTGTGGGGGTGTTTCTCTGCAGCAGGGACTGGAGCACTTGTCAGGATAGAAGGAAAAAGGGATGGGGCAAAATACTGTCAAATTCTTGAGGAAAATCTGCTGCCCTCTGCCAGAAAGTTGTTAATGGGAAGAAGGTTTACCTTCCAACATGACAATGACCCAAAGCACACAGCAAAACTGACCACACAGTGGTTGAAGGAGAAAAAAGGTGAATGTCCTTGCATGGCCTAGTCAGAGCCCAGACTTAAACCCCATTGAAAATCTGTGGAATGACTTGAAGACTGCAGTCCACAAACGACCACCATCAAATTTAACTGAACTTGAGCAGTTCTGCAAAGAAGAATGGGCAAATATTGCAAAGTCTAGATGTACAAAGTTAGTAGAGACATATCCCAACAGACTAAAGGCTGTAATTAAAAAAATAAAGCAAATTAAAGCAAGGGGGTGATCCTTTTTCCAACTCAGTGATTCTGTTTTTTTTTTTGTTTTGTTTTTTTCTGACTTGTTGGTGTTATATGATTCACTTGGATGTTATAAGTTGCACTGAGTAAATACAGCTGGATAAAACAAAAACTGTGTCCATCTTCATTTCAGGCTGAAAAACAACAAAATGTGATTATTTTAAAAGGGGGTGATTCTTTTCTTTACCCACTGTAGTCAGGTGTATGATTAAACAATTATACCAAACAGGTGCTAATGATCATCAATTCAATATGTAGGTTGAAACACACTCATTAACTGAAACAGAAACAGCTGTGTAGGAGGAATAAAACTGGGTGAGGAACAGCCAAACTCAGCTAACAAGGTGAGGTTGCTGAAGACAGTTTATTGTCAAAAGTCATACACCATGGCAAGACTGAGCACAGCAACAAGACAGAAGGTAGTTATACTGCATCAGCAAGGTCTCTTCTAGGCAGAAATTTCAAGGCAGACAGGGGTTTCCAGATGTGCTGTCCAAGCTCTTTTGAAGAAGCACAAAGAAACGGGCAACGTTGAGGACTGTAGACGCAGTGGTCGGCGAAGGAAACTTACTGCAGCAGATGAAAGTCACATCAGGCTTACTTCCTTTCACAGTTGGAAGATGTCCAGCAGTGCCATCAGCTCACAGCTGGCAGAAACCAGTGGGACCCTGGTATACCCATCTACTGTCCGCAGAGGTCTGGTCAGAAGTGGCCTTCAAGTGGAAGACTTGCAGCCAAAAAGCCATATCTCCGACGTGGAAACAAGGCCAAGTGACTCAACTATGCACGAAAACACAGGAACTGGGGTGCAGAAAAATGGCAGCAGGTGCTCTGGACTGATGCGTCAAAATTTGACATATTTGGCTGTAGCAGAAGGCAGTTTGTTTCCCCGAAGGGCTGGAGAGCGGTACACGAATGAGTGTCTGCAGGCAACAGTGAAGCATGGTGGAGGTTCCTTGCAAGTTTGGGGCTGCATTTCTGCAAATGGAGTTGGGGATTTGGTCAGAATGATTGGTCTCCTCAATGCTGAGAAGTACAGGCAGGTACTTATCAATCATGCAATACCATCAGGGAGGCATCGGATTGGCCTCAAATTTATTCTGCAGCATGACAACGACCCCAAACATACAGCGAAAGTCATTAAGAACTATCTTCAATGTAAAGAAGAACAAGGAGATCTGGAAGTGATGGTATGGTCCCCACAGAGCCCTGATCTCAACATCATTGAGTCTGTCTGGGATTACATGAAGAGAGAGAGAAGCAACTGAGGCTGCCTAAATCTACAGAAGAACTGTGGTTAGTTATCCAAGATGTTTGGGCCAAACTACCTGCCGAGTTCCTTCAAAAACTGTGTGCAAGTGTACCTGTAGATTTTTCTTCTGTTCACTCACTTTGCATTTTGTTAATTGATAAATGTAAACTATCAACATTTTTTTTTTACATCTATTTTTGAAAGCATTCTTACTTTACAGCATTTTTTCACACCTGCCTAAAACTTTTGCACAGTACTGTAGGTGCTCCTGTGTATATTAAATATTGCGAAGGCTTTTTTCAACTTTGATTTTTGATGTCAAATTCTTAATTCTTAATTCTAATTTCTTGACTTTACCTCTGGGAAGGCCAGGTGAGTCTTTATTTCTTCACCAAATTTAATTTTTTCCCTCAGTATTTGAGCCAGGTGTAAGTGCTTTCAGTTTCAGAACTTGTGAAGGAATAATTAAGGAGTAAATAAATAATTGATGATAGGTGGGCTACAAGGATGGTGTTTAGCAGAAGGTTGGTGGGGGAGCATCAGTGGAAAATGTTGCCTGGGGTGCCAAATAGATTAGGACTACCACTGTGCATGGGACTGTTTTTAATTATTTTTATTTGTACTTGTCTATGATATTTTCCAACAAATATAAACAAACTAGTAGTCTAATTTAAACCACCATGACTCGGTCCAGGAAGCTACTGAGGACCACCGCACATTCATATTAATCCACAAACGCTCACTTTGTCATGGAACCTCATGCAACTATTTGTTGTGTTCCAAGTCACAATGCACACTCTAGTCTCTAAAGTGTACATTATCTGTTCCATCCATCAATTTTCTGTACTGCTTATCCTACACAGGGTTGCAGGGAGCCTTGAGCTTATCCCAGGGGACTCCCAGGACAGGGTGCCAATCCATCCATCCGGCCAGAAAAGCCAATCAGCCTACAGTGCATGTCTTTGGACTGGGGGAGGAAACCGGAGGAATCCCCTGAAGCACAGGGAGAACATGCAAACTCCACACACACAAAGTGGAGGCGGGAATCGAATCCCCAACCCTGGAGGTGCGAGGCTAACCACTAAGCCACCGTGCCCCATTACCTGTTCAGTCCAAAGAATTTATTTGTATTCAGTTACATCTGTAATATGTGTATATTTAATTGAGTTATTACTCAGACCAAATGAATCTCACTGTGGGCATAAAAATACTGTTTATTGTAGGTTACAGTTGATGAAAGATGTTAGTGCCATGGATAGTGTTGTTTAGGAAATGGCTTCATATTCAGCATCTCTTTACACTGGAGAATCAGGAACACTATATAGCTCGCTAATACAGGGAACTGGATTTGTGATTCATGTAAGCTAATTCATACTCATCATTCTGTAAGTCCTGTGAAATGGTACTGGTTCCATAAATTGTATAGCATGTGCTCATATATTTGTTCTTATTGTTATGTCATTCATACTATGCAGGTTATATAAAATAACAGGTACATTTATGAACTCCTCCATAAATACAATGACATGGAAAATGTCAATCACAAAATCATCTCGATCCATTTGATCAAATGTCTCAATGCTGAGCAATCTCAAACATGATAAACAGGACTACAGCTTAAAATAAGAGTGTTTATGGGGAACAGCAATGAGAGTCTAAATAAGTGTATGAGTGTATGATATCTTATGCTAAATTGCACATTCACTCTGACTAGACGCTGATCCATGTTTCTTTCCTGAGATACTGAAAAAAAAGGAGCCAGAAAGGTTATTACTGTATTAGGTAAGAAGGCATTACCTAAAACAAAGATATCAGAGTTCCACGAATGCCATTTCAATTTTCTTATTGCATAGTTGAGATTCCTATTATATTTGCTACCAGGGAGTTTCCAGAGTGCATTCCGTATCCGTCTAAATTCATGGTCATGTGCTCGAATCATGCGCCTTTCTGTACAGCTGAGAGAATGAAGTAAATAGTTACCTTCTTTATTTGTTCTGTCATTATTAACATTTTTTTTTTTTTAAATAACCGAAAAAGGATAGCGTTCCCACCTCACAGCTCTGGGGTCTCTGGTTGAATCCTGAGCTCAGGTTATTATCTCTGTGGATGTGGTTGTCTTTTGTTAGCAACAAGCTAGCCAGCTAACTGTGATGAGTGATGTATATCTGTCAGAGTTTTAGATTTAACAAATGAATACTGTATGTCTGTATGTTGATGGATCTCAAACATGTTGATTTGATGTCACTCCATAAATGGGGTAGGTGCTTGTAGTTGAGAAGGCTACCCCGAGTTGATGAGTCGAACACATCAAGTCGATTATACTGTAGCATAAATTGCTCCTGGGTGTCAATGTGTGTTCGTGGTGCCCTGCAATGTTCTGGCTTGTATGGATGTATTCTCGCTTCATGCCAAGTGGTTTGGAGTTGTATCCAAATAAATACTTTTTAATTAGTGTTTATTTGTGGTCCTTTTTTGTGGTCAGTGGTAGCTTATTCGGGCAGTGGTAGCTCAGTGGTTATGATGTTGGACTACTGATTGAAAGATCATGAGTTCAAATCCCAGCACTACCAAGCTGCCACTTCTAGGCCCTTGAGCAAGGCCCTTAACCCTCAAATGATAAGATAAATTTAAGTCATGCTGGATAAGGGTGTCTGCCAAATGTCATAAATGTAGGTGGCGTAAGGTATAAATCAGAATTAGGTATATGCTCATATCAGCCAGCTGAGTTACCAAAACTCAAGAAATGTTATAGTGTTAAACTGTAATTAAATTCTAGCTACAAATATTTCTTGAATCTGCTCTTGGATAGTTTCTTGTTTTTTAGTATTATAAATAACACACCATACCCCCCACCCCCCCTTTTTAAACTATGTTGACATATGATTTAAACCTGTTTCATTAAACATTAGTATGACATAACATTAACATTAATATTTCCAACAATCTTGTTTCTCAGATAGGAATTTAATATTAACATATATTTTATATGCAGGCTTTTGACTGAATTAAGACAAGAACAACACATGTACTAGACTCAACATTATTGGGAAATGTTTCTATTTCATGAAGAAAAAAAGAGGCTCTTCAGATATTTTCCTAAGTTCCTATCTGCGGAGGGACCTTAATGTTAAAGGAGTTTTTGGCTGAACAGTTTATGACTTGAGAGGTGCTGACAGGGTCAGGATCCAGGTAGACGTCTCAGGATATATTGCAACTTGGTTCACAACTCTCCTCTTTAATGCACTTGACTAATACACAGCGTATAGTTAAGGCCTAATTCAGCAAGCGAGTGCAATAGATTTCACTACACACTTAAAGCTGTCTAATAAGCTCCTGATGACTATAACATGGTCCACATGTAAGGAATGAATTCTGAGGTGGCTCCCATGGGCCAGAAAAGTGTCGAGGCTGGGGTGCAGGTTCTGACGAGCCTTCAGTAGCAAATCTGGGGGAACACTCAAGCTCCTTTGAAACCCCATCAATTATCAGAGATAAAAGGCTGTGAAAACCAGAGCTGTGCTTAGCAGAGGAAAAGAATCTAATGGCTAATAAAGTGTTTCCTTTGCTGCTAACTGTGCAGAAAAGTGTGCAAGCTACTTACAGCTGTAGGCTTGGTCATCTACTGGCCGACTGTGGTTAATGACAGGGCCCAGCTGACATCCTGATGCTCTTCAGATGCCCTTGCTGGGTTGAGATGGCTAGCATGCTATTATAGCTGTCTGTGCTATCATAGACTTGTTTGGATAAACATACACAGAATGATGAAGAAATCAAGCCTGTAAAAGCAGTTCTTCATCCTTAAGGTTGAGCTAGAATATTGTGAAAAGCTGACTCTTTAGCCTGTATGTAAATCTTTGGCCTCAACTGTACAGGCCAATATCAAACCTCCTTTTCATCTCTAAGATCCTATAAAATGTTGTATCACAGCATTTAGACTCATATTTGTGATTAGGAATCACATTCTCTGTATGAAACCTGTGCACATTCCACAAGCAGCTGTCTGTATTACGAAGTAATGGTTGAGCTCATATTTGAGCTCCTGTGGGTTCTACTACCATTTGATGATTGTCATTCAGACTGCTCTGTCACAGACAGACAAAGTCAAATCAAATACTGATAAAGAAACCTAATATCTGCCTGGAACATTTACAGGTTGACAGGTGAACAGAGATGCAAACAGTGGGTTAAAGATTAAGGAAATAGTTATGTGTCTGTTGAACAGCTTTTCAGAGGTACAGCTTGCCAATGTGATAACTTAAAGAAACTTAATTCTTGTGACCACTGTAGTGTAAATGTAATTAGCATAAACAACAACAACAGATTCCAGAGATTAAAATATTTTACTCGATCATGCATAGATTCTTTAAGCACAGCAGTCTGTCAGCACATATTCAGGTTCTCTCTTGGGAACAGGAAAGCTTGGAGACAGATGGGCCTTGTGGCTTGCCTGTGCAAACAAATCAATGCATACCATGAATGTGCCATTCTTTATTCATGTCACAGCATCGCCAGCATGTTTAAAACGACAACAACAAAAAAAGAACAATCCAGAGTTGTTATTGTATTTCATGCAACTGTTGTCTCATGTGTCATATGTATCATCTGCCATGTTTCAGCTGCTATCATTGAATGTGGCAGAGATGTTTTTCTTCCTACCAGTGCAGAGTGACACCCCTGCAGATAAATGAATAGAGGTTAGCAGAGCTGCCAGCTGTTTCTGCTCAACACTCAAGGAGTAAAAGGTAAGGACTTCATACAACCTGTCATGAAAGACCTGCAGTAATCCCATCTCGCCCTCTTCCCCCCAGAACCTCACAAGCACCTATGTCACATCTGACGCCAGCCACGATTCACAGCCAGAATGTGCCAGAAACAGGCAGACTATTAAAACCCATACATAAAATTGATTTGAATATTAGTCTTGCAATAGGCTGTAGTGGACCCGTTGGCTGAAATTGTTCATTCTGTGATTGGTGACCAGTTTAGTAAACTAAAGCCAATGATACTGTATTATTGTATGTTCATAATATCGACGGAAGAACAGAAGCACTTTATAACTAATCTTTGTGTTTATTCATATTTACAATCCACGTTTCTTTTGAGATCAAATGAACAGAGCAGCCAAATGACCACATGATGTGCGTCCGTAATGCTTATGTCTCAATCTTCCATTACTGAGTTGTTCCTTTGGAGATAATGGATTACTGTTCAATTTTATGCTTTCTAAAATGATGATATCTTTATAAAATTTGCATCAATTGCAATACATGCTTGTGAGCATGGAAATTAGTGGGTGAGTCTTTTCTGTCTCAGTGATGCCACCTTTCACTGCACTTGACCTAAACTATCCTACAGACTCGACCATTTAAGAGTTCTCATAAGTCTAAAGAACTTTTTATTTATTTATTTATTTTTACATTGGTCCCATTATTTTATAATATTAGTGTAAATCTCCAGATATCTAAGATTTGTTTGTTTTGGCAAAATTTTACACTCAACAGCTTTATACAGACCACTGTATATTATCTGTACCGAGACACAGTGATGTCCATTTAGAATAACATTTGATGTCCTTTAGCGCACGTTACATTCCAGAGCCACTCAACCAAGATGTGAAGGTTAAAGTGTATATGTTAAGGGTGCAGTCTGGTATTCAAGGATCACCATGTGCTGTGACTATAAAGATGATTTTCAGGCACAAATAATCATAAGGAAGAAGAGAAAATGAATAAATCAATCAATAAATAAACAGACGGTTAAGGATGTTATGCTAGGATCCTCTTGTCAGCTGACAGAGCTATCAGGTTAAATTTAGAAGAGGTTCACTAAGGCAAACAGAGCAGACTGTGTCAGAGAAAAACACTCCCACACTCTCTGGAGTCTGACCTCATATTTCACAGCAAAATTTTAAGACTTACTTATCCACTGGGCAATGCAGCCTGCATCATTTAAACAGGTCCCACTGCAAAACAAATTATGTCTTAGCAAGTGTAAATATTTTGAATATAGTCAGATTTATCTAGCATATCCTACTGTACAATTAGAATAAACCAAATATAAGATTATTATACCCATTTCTAGACATTTGTACAAGTCTCATGCTTGAAAAAGTGTTTTTTTCTATTGGTAATAGAATAAGATCATTTTGCTTATTTTAAGAATTTATTTCTAGAAAGAAGCAAAATGATCTGCCACTAGAATAAGAGCATGTAAAGTTTACAAAAAAGTTCAAAATCTAAAAAAAAAAAAAGTCTGGAAATATGTAAATTAGTCTTATATTTGGTTTATTTTAATCTTATAACAGGAAACACTAGCTCAATATAGAAAATACAAGATCACTGACATTATTAAAGATATTTTCACTTGCTAAGGTGTCTTTTTTTCCAGTGGAAACAGTGACTCCATGGGAAAAGCTGTATGAGCACTTCAAAACTAAAAAAATAAATTAATTAATTAAAAACAAAAAAATCAGTAAATAAAAATAAATAAATTAAGAGCAAGTAAGGGTGGAAGAGCAGTCTTCACATCCTTAAGAGACAGTCACCTACAAAACTCAACCTATTTTTTTATTTATTTATTTTTTTTAATCCTGCAGGCCATTTGAATAAGACATTTACAGATTCTACAGAACAAACCAAAGTGTTCATGTGTGAAATATAAGGCAGGCTATGCATGATTTAGGAATTAGGATTAGTATTCTCTTCTCTGCTTCTCCCCTATGGTGTGTATTGCTCTGCAGGTGCTGTATGGTAATAAGAGAGGGCTGCCACCTGTCTGTGTAAATGATTTAGTGGGTAAATCATTACATATCATGCCTTTTGAAAGCTGTGTAAAGTGAGCTAGATGGCAGACACCTGCCATGACTTTTAGCTCCTACTACCCATCAGTCCCCACATACAACACCAATTCCAAAAAAGTTGGGACACTGTGTAAAATATAAATAAAAGCAGAATGCAATGATTTGCAAATCTCATAAACCTGTATATTATTCACAATAGAATATAGAAAACATATCAAATGTTATTAAATTGAGGAAATGTACCATTTTAAGGAAAAACTAAGGTAATTTTGAATTTGATGGCAGCAACGCGTCTCAAAAAAGTTGGTACAGGGCCATGTTTACCACTGTG
Organism: Cranoglanis bouderius; assembly: GCA_023630585.1. Taxonomy (NCBI): domain Eukaryota; kingdom Metazoa; phylum Chordata; class Actinopteri; order Siluriformes; family Cranoglanididae; genus Cranoglanis; species Cranoglanis bouderius. The sequence goes on from CM042551.1 coordinate 20,067,379, forward strand.
TAGCATCCCCTCTTCTTTTAACAACAGTCTGTATATGTCTGGGAACTGAGGAGACCAGTTGCTGGAGTTTTGGGAGAGGAATGTTGTCCCGTTCGTGTCTGATACAGGATTCTTGCTGCTCAACAGTCCTGGGTCTTCTTTGTCGTATTTTTCATTTCATGATACGCCAAATGTTTTCAATTGGTGAAAGGTCTGGACTGCAGGCAGGCCAGTTCAGCACACAGACTCTTCTACTACGAAGCCATGCTATTGTAATAGATGCAGTATGTGATTTAGCATTGTCTTGCTGAAATATACAAGGCCTTCCCTGAAAAAGACGTTGTCTGGTTGGAAGCATATGTTGCTCTAAAACCTGTATGAACCACCATTGATGGTGGCTTTCCAGATGTGCAAGCTGACCATTCCATAGGCACTAATGCACCCCCATACCATCAGAGATGCAGGCTTTTGAACTGAGAGCTGATAGCAAGCCGGATGGTCCCTCTCCTCTTTAGTCCAGAGGACGCGGCATCCATGGTTTCCAAAAAGAATATTGATTTTCATCCTTGTCCCTTGCGCAAAGAGATTTCTCCAGATTCTCTGAATCTTTTGATGATATTAGTACTGTAGATGACAAGATATTCAAAGTCTTTGCAATTTTACATTGAGGTGCATTATTCTGAAATTGTTCCACAATTTTCTTTACTTCTGAGAGACTCTGCCTCCCTAAAACACACTTTTTATACCCAATCATGTTACTGACCTGTTACCAATTAACCTAATTAGTGGCAAAATGTTCCTCCAGCTGTTTCTGTTTAGTAACACTTACTTTTCCAGCCTTTTGTTGCCCTCGTCCCAACTTTTTTGAGATGTGTTGTGGCCATCAAATTCAAAATCACCTTACCAAAATTACCAAAATCTTGTTTTTTTTCTTAAAATGGTACATTTTCTATTGTGAATAAAATATGGGTTTATGAGATTTGCAAATCATTGCATTCTGTTTTTATTTACATTTTACACAGCATCCCAACTTTTTTGGAATTGGGGTTGTACATACAGTCCCCTCTGAAAATATTGGAACAGCAAGGCCAATTCTATTGTCTTTGCTATACAGTGAAGATCTTTGGGTTTAAGACCAAAAGATGAATATGAAACGACAGATCAGAAGTTCAGCTTTCATGTCCTCATGTATACATCTAGATGCATTAAACAACTTAGAACATGGCACCTTTTGTTTGAACCCACCCATTTTTTCAAGTGATCAAAAATATTGGAACACACGACTGATAGGTGTTTCCTGCTGCCCAGGTGTGCCCTGTTAAATTGATTATTTAAAGAATTCTGAATATCTACTCTTGGTTTGAGCCCTAGGTGTCACCTGCGAAGATTGCATTTGTTGTTAAAAAGGATAAACCAACATGAAGACAAGAGAGCTGTCTATGGGAGAAAAGCAGGCCATTTTGAAGCTGAGAAAAGAGGGAAAATCTATCAGAGCCATTGCACAAATATTGGGCATAGCCAATACAACAATTTGGAATGTCCTGAAAATGAAAGAAACCACTAACAACCCCGACATCAAACAGGTCGGCCAAGGAAAATAACATTGTGATAACAGAACAGAAACATTGTGTAAGCTTTGAAGAAAAACCCAAAAGCAATAGTGACATCACCAACAACCTCCACAGGGCAGAAGAAGAGAGCAGAAATATAGAGGCCATACCACAAGATGCAAACCACTCATCAGCAGTACGAATCAGAAGGACTGATTGGAATTCACAAAGAAATACAGAGGTGAGCCACAAAAGTTCTGGAACCAAGATTAAACTCTACCAAAGTGATGGAAAGGCCAAAGTGTGGAGAAAGAAAGGATCTGCTCATGATCCAAAACATACAAGTTTATTAAGCCATGACACTGCTGGAGGCAGTGTCATGGCTTGGGCTTGCTTGGGCTTCTGCTTCTAGAACAGGCTCATTAATCTTTATTGATGATGTAACTCATGATGGTAGCAGCAGAATGTATTCAGAATTCTACAGAAACAATCTGTCTTCTAGTTTACAGAGAAATGCATCTAATTTAATTGGGAGGAACCTCATCATGCAGCAAGACAAGAACCCCAAAACAAACAACAACTGACAGAAGCTGCAGTAAAAGCCTGGAAAAGCATCACAAAAGAAAAATGCAACAGTTTGTTGATGTCACTGGGTCACTGGCTTGATGTAGTTATTATAAGCAAGGGATATGCAACCAAATATTAAATGTTATTTACTTTAAGACTATCTGTTGATATACTTTTCTCACCTAAAAATTGGGTGATCTGCCACCAAAGGTGCCATGTTTTAAGTTGTTTAGCACATGTAGATGTAAATATCAGGAAATGAAAGCTGAACTTCTGATCTGTTGTCTCATATTCATCTTTCGATCTCAAACCCAAATGTCTTTAATGTAGAATAGAATTGGCCTTGCTGTTCCAATACTTTCAGAGGGGACTGTACTTCAATCAGTCAGAACCTTTTCCTGCCAGGATTGACACACATTTTTGATGGGTCATCTTATCTCAAACTCATTCCTTTACTCATTTATTTACATGAAAGTGCACTACATACTGTACAGTGAACACAGTGTTACTGAAGCATTTTGGGATGCAGCATGAAGATCAGAGTTATGGCTTACAAGGTTAATTCTGATGGCTCGATGTTCCAGATAATGATGGTGGCCTGGGTCAGAGCCCCTTCCATTCAGCTGACATGCACATGAAAGCAAGCCAAGGCATCATAACACTGACTTCATCCTGAGCAATAGACATATGAGCTAGTCAGCAAACTATCCCTGTCTTCTACTACCAGTCATGCCAGCAGAGCTTGTGTGTCTGACTCTGGTCTGGCCAGCTGCTACCCTCGTGCCAACTGGCACAAGGAGCCACATTCTAGTGTTGACAATCGTCAGCATGTATAGAAGGTTAAATGAACTGAAATGAACCTGAACGATGCAGTGTCAGACATCTGGGTAAATCAAAAATAACACATATTTGTCAACAGATGTGCTGCAAAAAGGTTAAAGATATCAATGCAGATTGTAAATTAACTATCTTTTTGACGGTGTGTAATATGCTCCCTCTTTTGTACTAAGTCAAGAACTGTTCTAACATAGAGAATAACTCAACCATGTAATACAAGCTTGCAAGTGTTAAATGTGTAGCTAAGAAAAAACGTTTGTAAAATAGCAGTTGATAACTTCAAAATAGACTTCAAGTTGAAACTAAAATTGATTTCCTGCTTACACAATTGCACTTTTTGACCATGTAGTACACAGTTATAGAAGAGAAATGATTTATACTCCAGTTACCATCCGGTGTCACCCAGATGAGGATGGGTTCCCTTTTGAGTCTGGTTCCTCTCAAGGTTTCTTCCTCATATCGTCTCAGGGAGTTTTTCCTTGCAACCATCGCCTCTGGCTTGCTCATTAGGGACAAATTTATACATTTAAAATGTATAACCGGAATTCATATATTTCTGTAAAGCTACTTTCTGACAATGTCCATTGTTAAAAGTGCTATACAAATAACATTGAATTGAACTGAACTGAAAATCAGATATACGATATTTTGGAGGTTCCGTTCCACCAACTTCACAATTACCTGTAGCCCTATTATCAAGCTGTAGAGGAGTGTTCCATAAACAGCTGGCAAGACTTACTACTGGACAGTAACCACAGCCCATCCTTGAGTTACTTAAACATATCACTTTACCCATTAGCAGGCAGCCATGTGCCCTCTGCCTATTTCTGCCACCATTACGTGTTAACCAACAATCTCAGAGCACATAAGTGTAACAGGAAAGCCTCCTGATCGCTGATCCATGCCAGAGCACTCCTGTTTAATAGAACCAGATCTGCACTACACTTTGCTTTTGCATACACATGCAGTCTCATATATACTGTATATAATGTATTGTTTTAAAGATTAATTCCTCTATGGAACTGCAATAAATAAACCACTAAAGATTATGGTTAACCTTTAAAGTATTATTAGTCTTCACAAGGGTATAAGAACCTGGAAAAGTGACAGGAGAAATGATAATAAACCTGAACAGACTGTATATACCAGCTGTTCTTCTCTTTCTATTCAACAACAACAACAAAAAACAACAACATATTGCCAGCCACTTTAAAGACTTTGGAAGGGTTTCAACAGGGTCTTTTGAAAGAGGCATGAAACGGCTTTGCCCTCTCTGTTCTTCACTCTTGTTAATCTTCCCCGGTGAGGAGGTCCTCTGGGAGGGGAACCAGGGGCTGCTACAGGCAGCAAGCCAAGTATTTAGAAGTCACCCTGCTGCTGTTGATGACAGACTGACAGTGACTGCAGAGTAAACAGTTCAGTTAATGCTCATAAGTGTTGGCTGCCAATTTACATCATCAAATTTAACATTAATAGCAATCTTTCTGATACAAAAATATATATTTAAAAAACCCTCAAAATAAATTACATGTAATTCAATTATCACACAATTAACACACAAATAGTTTGGGATTCTGTTCTGTGGAACTTTTCGGCAGGATGGATCAGCGGTATGTCTGGGGGAAGAAGAATGAAGCATACGCTGAAAAGAAAACTCTGTCCACAGTCAAGCATGGTGGTGGCTCGGTGATGCTCTGGGGCTGCTTTGCATCCTCTGGCACTGGAAACCTGCAGCGTGTAGTTGCCTTCATTGAAGTATCAGTAAATCCTAGGAGAAAACGTCATGTCATCTGTGAGGAAGCTAAAGCTTGGGTGTCATTGGACCTTCCAACAGGTCAATGATCCCAAACATACCTCAAATTCCACCAAGCCTTGGTTGTAGAAGAAGTCCTGGAAGATTCTACAGGGCCATCACAGTCACCTGACTTGAACCCCATAGAAAATCTCTAGTGGGATTTGAAGAAGGCAGTTGCAGCACACAAACCCAAGAATATTACTGAACTGGAGGCCATTGCTCATGAGGAATGGGCTAACATTCCTCAGGAACGCTGCCAAAAGCTGGTGTCTGGCTATGCATCTCGTTTGCAGCAGGTCATAACAGCAAAAGGGTCTCTACTAAGTACTAAAGATGCTTGCAATGAAGGGGTTGAATAATTTTGAGACTGGAGAAGTCATTATAAGTCGCATTTTCAGTTGAATTTGGGGAAACCACTTGAAACATTCATTGTGTTGAACTATTTCAGTTGCTTTTGTTTGATTTGTTCATTGCAAACAGCTGAAAGTCTGTAAACTTTGACAATAAACCTGATTTGCAATGGGGGCTGAATAATTTCTCTCTCTCTCTCTCTCTCTCTCTCTCTCTCTCTCTCTCTATCAAAGTCTACTAAAGGGGATAGAGCTTTTTCACATTTAGCTCCTAAACTCTGGAATAGCCTTCCTGATAATGTTCGGGGTTCAGACACACTCTCTCAGTTTAAATCCAGATTAAAGACACATTTCTTTGGCCTAGCATTCACCTAACTGCATGACCTTGTATTTCTGTCATCATTGATAAAATGATAACAAATGCACATTCTGCCTGACATACAATGAACAGCAGCCATGCTAATCCTTTTCCATCTGTTTCCTATTCCTAATCAGTGAATGTGCCAGCTCCAGTTCAGAACCAGCCTCTAAGAAGATTCCAGATGACGCCAACGCATGCGAAGATTTTGGACGATACCAACGTCTAATCGTCACATCACACGTTGCTCCTGGGGTGGCAATGGGCCTGACCCGTTCTTCTCTCTGAGCCGGCCTGGTCTGTCCTGGTGCCCTGCTTCTGGAGTTCTCATCGCTGGGGGTCACTCACTGTTGCTGAGGATGGGCCCATATGGACAGCCTCCACAAACAATTTACAAACAGACTTTGTGCTTGGGTCTCCATCGGTGGACAGTTCATGACTTCAGCAAAATAGACTTCATGTTGAGACTGTGTTGAATCTCCTGACTACACAGTTGCACTTTATATCATGTATCATACAGTTATAGAAGGGATTTACTTATAATTACACTATCCAGTGTAACCCAGATGAGGATGGGTTCCTTTTTGAGTCTGGTTCCTCTCAAGGTTTCTTCCTCATGTCTTCTCACGGAGTTTTTCCTTGCAACCATCACCTCTGGCTTGCTCATTAGGGACAAATTTATACATTTAAAATGTATAACCGGAATTTATATATTTCTGTAAAGCTACTTTCTGACAATGTCCATTGTTAGAAGCGCTATACAAATAACATTGAATTGAATTGAACTGAATTGAATTGAATACACACACACACACACACACACACACACACACACACACACACACACACACACACACACACACACAGTACTGCTGTGTAGAAACGCTGTAGAGCAAGATAATAATAAATATTCAAAATAATAAAATTAAATGTTTCTACATTAAAAAAAAAACAACAGTAAAGAGCAGTAAACTGTAGTAAATGAAATGAAGTCAATATTTGGTGTGACAAAAAAATAAAAATAAAAATAGTCTCCAGTACAATGTGTGCAGTTTTATAAGGAAATGAGCTGGTAAGTTTTATTGAGCATCTTGCAGAACCAGACACAGTTCTTCTGGACACTTTGACTTTCGCACTCGCTTCTAATTTTTGCAGCGAAACCCAGCAGCCTTCATTGTGTTTACTGTCTGAAAAGTGTCTCTTATGTAATATGCTGCTTTCTTTAATGACATACAAACATTTTTCTGTAACATTTTATTTTTTGCTAGGAAACTAATGTTTGGGAATCTAAAATGTTGATAATAAAATAAAAAAATTATAACATACTTATATAATATATATATATATATATATATATATATATATATATATATATATATATATATATATATATATATATATATATATAATATAATATGATATATATTATAATAATAATTATATAATAATTATAATAATATATAATAATAAATAAATAAATAAATAAAAATAGGGTGCCTAAAACTTTTGGACAATACTTTAATATATATATATATATATATAATGATCTCACACTGAAAAACATCCACAAAAGCTGCACGAGCTCTTTATGCTTATTTATTTGGACAGGGTTTATTTTGTGTGTGAGCAGAGCAGTCATGGTTGTCATGGTAACGGTTTTGAGGAAAGAACGAATGTCGCGGTCCCTTTAACAATCCCACAATTCTTTGCCAGATTAATGGGGAAGAAAAACCACTCTGCGTGTAGGCAAGAGTCGGAAAGCGTGTTATGTGCGTGTTTGGGAGATGGACACGTACAGAATTTCTGTTTAAAATAAGCCTTTCAATCGGTTTAGGGTACAATAAATGTCTGTAGAACTGAGCAGAATGGAATGAGCAGCTGGTATGACGGTGCTGGAAGTGTAGATATCACAGTAAAATGAGCAGCATGATAAATCAGGCGCTGTATCCAGGAAGTGCACAGTAAAGTATTGTGTCGTTAATTGTGCAAGTGGATAATTATCGGGTCATGACGACTCTAAAGAGGAAGTTATTGTCAAAGACTAATGTTTGTGGAACGGTAAAGAAGCGACTCCATCAGCCGGGTGGTGGAGACAGGGGCGAGGGCAGGGATCAAGACCCGACCTGCAGTCAGTACTTTCCCAGTAAAGCTGATAATGGGACCAGGCTGAGATCCGCCTTCTTTAACCAGCCTTGTGTTGATTTAGCCAAAGCTCTTTTGGGTAAGGTAAGCATTGAGCTTATTTATTACTCCCTGGTTAAATGGTTAAAATTAGTAGGATTAAACACTGGGAGTGATGGTAGTTCAGTGGATTTTTATTTTGAAAATGCCCCCTGAAGCAGTGTTTATCAACCCAAACCCATTTTCTGCTCTTTTCCAGCTTCCAACAGATACACTATATGGCCAAAAGTTTGTGGACGCATGAACGTCACACCCATATGTGCTCGTTGAACATCCCATTCCAGATTTATTCCCCCGTTTGCTGTTATAATGAGGTCCACTCTTCTGGGAAGGCTTTCCACTAGATTTTGGGGCGTGGCAGTGGGGATTTGTGTTCATTCGGCTACAAGAGCGTTAGTGAGATCAGGCACTGATGTCGGGTGAGGAGGTCTGGGGTGCAGTCGGTGTTCCAGTTCATCCCGAAGGTGTTCAGTGGGGTTGAGGTCAGGGCTCTGTGCAGGACACTCGATTCAGGGGCATAACCTGGCCTGGGCATTTGGGGCTGTAGACGCAAAGATTTTTTTCTTTAGCCCCAAATAATTCTACACTTGGAGCAGTTTGTGACTGAATGTCGGTAAAAGAAGACGGCAGTGTTGTAATTTTGTATCTGCAGTGAACGGACGTGAGACCAATCAGACAGGGTTTACAGGAAAATGCGTGGAAATACTCGTGTCTTATTGGCTGACAGTCTCAATTCTGCCAAAGACTAGCCCACACAGTCAGTCAGTGTGAGGGGAAAAATGGATATATATATATATATATATATATATATATATATATATATATATATGATATGAATAGAACATAAGGACAGCTAACATACTTTGCATGGCACTGTAGCAGCTAAACCCATACAATTATAGCTTAGCTGTGCCTCCCCTTGGCTAGCGACACCAAACTAGCCTAGTCTCATGTTAGATGTCCAAGCCCTCACATGCAAGAAAAAAAAAATTCAGGGAAACAGTCTATTAAGAAGTACGTTTTTAAATGGTATTTTTTTTTTTTTTTGGATGGAAAAGAATTTGGCCTCAGCCCCGGATGATTAACAGACCAGCTAACGCCCCTGATTCAGGTTCTTCCACTCCAACATTAACACACCATGTCTTCGTGGAGCTCGCTTTGTGCGCAGGGGCATTGTTCTTTTATCCTGTGAACTGAAGTTGTAAAGCTACAGCATACAAAGACATTCGATACAATTGTGGGCTTCCAACTTTGTGGCAACAGTTTACGGAAGGCCAGCATATGGGTGTGATGGTCAGGTGTCCACAAACCTTTGGCCGTACTGTATAGTGTGTTTAGTGTTCTTGAGTGTTTGCCGAAGGTGTTTTGGGCGAGATTTAAAATGTGAATTGTCTTGGGTTGGCTGAGGATTGAGATGGAGACTTTCATGGACTTAAAAATGAATACCGGAGCCGATTTAACTATTCATCTCATTAACAGCCCTTCCTGAATTGAAGTGGGTGTGTTAGAGCTGGGAAAACACTAAACTGTGTTGAGCCCCGGTCCTGAGGGTACTCCAGGACCAGGATTGGGACCCTGTGTACCAGAGCTTTGAAGCGTATGTCGAAAAGGTTGGGCACTTTCAGGTGAAGCTCTCTATCAATGGTTGCACTGATTTCCTTTAACAACATCATCAATGATGAATATAAGCCTTGTTTAAATCTTACAATCTTACAGACGTGATTACATCAATGACCTATACAAGCAACTCAACTTAAGTGCATCCATGAGCTGTTTCTATATCTAGAAAGCAAAAATTGCATCCAAAAATAATATCCACTCTGCCATGGACGCACAAACCCAAAAGGACAGTTGAGGTGAAATGATTTCATGCCCAGCTTTTCATGTCTATATGTAGATATCTATCTATCTACCTTACCTATCTAGCACGCTAGCTAAACAACCAGCCTAGAGAAGGATGCCTGTTTGTTATAAAGCATTTACATAGACCAAAACATTAGCATAGACTATAGGTTCCCAAACCTAGTAGTGTTTTCCTTGCTCCTCGCACAGCTGAAGTTGAAGTGGCTGTGTTAGAGCAGTACAAGGGGTACCCCAGAACCAGGGTTGGGAACATAGGCTTATGAGATGGCACAAAATTTTGCGGTAAACACTGTTTCACACGGCACATTTTTGCATAACGTTACATTATATGACAATTAAATTGCAGGTTACCTAAAATAAAATGCTCTTCTGTCTGCAGAAAAGACGTCTGTGGCAGAGCGTGCAGGTCAGCAGCTAGACCCTACTCGGGTACATGGCACTATAGGTTACTATTAAGATGTCATGACAAGCCATATTTCCAGCAGCACTAAAAGTGACTTACAAGAGAAATGAGAAGCTATATAGAACAAGCTGTCAACTGTAGTTGACTTGGTGCATAGCTGGTGAAGAGTTGAGTTCTAAAATGTTCCCCACGAGATATGACTGGTACATTTTAGCACAATCAAGACATCCTTGGAGCCATATGGATCAAATCCATTGTACTCAAAGTTTCAGGATGATTTCCCTTGAGTTCTGATCCAAATTCATTCCAGGGCTTCAGTTTGGAAAATCACGCACACCGAGCACGGTCATATTTTATGGCAAGTCTCTGAATTTGATGTACATATACAGAAGATCTATATGAATGATTTCTGCATTCTGCACGTATAAGATAAGGTCAAGCGTCTTGTTCCATCTTTGCTTATAAAAACGATGTCTCAATTGGGTGGAAATCAGTGGAATTATGTTACAAATCTAAACTTACAAAGCTGTTAAAACATGTTTTCACAACACAAAAGCTACATATCAGGTAAAATCAAGTAGAAAATGATGCAAAGAGAAATCTGTTTACCAGTAGATGTGCGGGGGGTAGGTTTATGTCATAGAACCAGGGCTAGGTCGACGTTCCCCGAGGTCCCAACATGGAAATTTGAATTGAATGACCGTTCCATTGCACTTTTCCATGTATGTCGAAGGACGCGTTTTTCAGAGTTCCGAGTACCGTGGGTTTGCGGCATTAGACCACATTTATTTAGAATGCTGGAGTAAAATCGAATTTTTTTTCCCCTCAAGAATGTTACTCCGACACAAAGGTATCAGGTATGGTATGCTATAAAATATTTCATTCACAAATACCTTGATAGCTATTGCTACCACATTATGGAAAGGAAAACTGATGCGCTTTGTGAGTTAAACGCTACAACAAATATGTAGACATGCTTTTCTCGCTGTGCTTTTTATTACAGCAGCAGTACTGACTCCGCATGTTCTGGAAGCGTGTCATTATCTGTAGTTATCTGATTAAACAAATAGACTACTGCCTCAACGACTTGCCTCATACATTATATATATATATATATATATATATATATATATATATATATATATATATATATATATATATATATATATATATATATATACACTCAGTTTGGAGGCAGGATTTCTGGTGAGACTTGTGAGCACACACAGTGTTTATTTCCATCCACAGGAGCCATAAAACAAGAATGCCAGGGAAAGCATTAGACTGTTTAAGCAGAAATGCCAACCAAATTAGTAATCAGTGGCACAACTTTCCGTTGCGAGTGCACCCCTCTGTCTGGAAGTATGCCACTGTTTGTAATTTAAGACTGCTTGGAACTTTAAAGAGCATGGGTGTGAGACATATGAAAGCAATTACATTGGAGGGCATCCGGCCTGCTGAAGAACCGTCAGACCCCCGCACTCCTCTGTAATATGTGACCATGCATTCTTTGCAGTCAGAGAAGGGCTTTTTTCCACACTCTATTAGTTTCACACACACACACTCTTATTACACAAAATGCCTTGAATTCGTTCTGGCTTCCTAATTTGTTACAATATGGGATAATTCATGCATGGTTTGCATTTCAGGACGTTGTGTGTGTGGATGCTTGTGCGAAATTAAAAAAAAAAAAAAAAAAGAAACCTTGCACCATCAATTATAAATCAATCAGTCAGTTCTCGCAGAAAGCATTTTCAGTCTTCTGTATTCAGCAGTCTCAAGTGGCTCTTGTGTCAAAGTACTTCAGTGAAATTAGTGTTTAAATCCACAGTTCTGTCAGTCATTGAATTATGGATTCTTATATATATATTTTTTTATTGAGTTGCTATATACAGGTTAACACAGAAGTATAAACCAGGCCTCAATGGCAGCTCTGAATAGTGCAGGAATCCATGACATTCCCGGATTTGGTATAACATGCACACTCAAAAATATTAATTAACAATATTATCAGAATTTCTATAGTTGAGGTTTAATACAGCGATTGTTGGGTGTATAGGTATTATCAAAGATGGCATAAATCCTACCGTACAGGATTTTGCTGATTATTTATTTTATTTTTTATTTTTTTGCGTAAAACTACTTCTTTTGAATTGGTGAAATTGCAATTGCACAAAATTATTTTGCAGTGATGTTGGTAAATGAGACCTTTTGGCTGTACTCATGGTTGACGCACGTGAATTGAAGAGGGCTTTGGCTGAATGCGCATTGTGATGACGTCACATGACACATCTTGGCCCTAATCTGCGGAAAATCTGCAGTAATTTTAAAAAAATTGTGAGTTCCTCCGAATATTGTGGAGTTTGCGTGATTTTGCGTTCATTTCTGCAATCGCGAAATCGCAAAATCCTTGAGGGACTGTATAAATGGGACATACTAGTTGTCCCAAATGTATCCATAAACAGTACAAACTGCAGTAACTTTTACCTGTGTTTCAATAGATTCATTGGACAGTTGCACCACCTGCTGACAGCGTTATTAGCTTGCACACGTTCATTTCTTCTCTGAATTGAATGAGTGGAGTACTTCACTGGAGTGCAGGGTTAACCAAGCATTTGCATTAAATCTAACGTGTGCTTGTAAGGTGCTGGTGCGCAGGCATTCTGACGGCACGGAGCTGAGAGGCAGGGTGGTGGAGACGGAGGCCTACTTGAGTGGGGAAGACAAGGCATCGCACTCGGCTGGTGGCAAGCGCACAGAAAGAAACGCAGCCATGTTCATGAAGCCTGGCACCATCTATGTCTACCCTATTTATGGCATCTATCTCTGCATGAATATCTCCAGCAAGGGTGAGGCTTCCTGCTCCTTCAACATCAAAATGTTGAGAAATTTCACAAATACAAAGAATAAGTTCCATTCAGGGCACTACCATTGACGTGTGTGTGCTTGTGCTGTCTTGATGGTGGTAAAGTATTTACATTTTTTTCTTAACTTTGTCTCCTCATCTTACCTAAAGGATAGATAATCATGTTAACTGCTTGTCTATGTGTATGTAGGGGAAGGGGCAGCCGTGCTGTTACGTTCCCTGGAGCCCCTCCAGGGTCAGGATGTCATGAGGAGGCTGCGGGCATCCAAACGTAAAGAAGGCGCAAAGACTGTGAAGGACAGAGAATTATGTAACGGCCCGTCTAAGCTGTGCCAGGCCCTGGATGTCCAGCGCTGCTTCGACCGCAGGGACCTGGCCTCAGATGCTGATGTGTGGCTAGAGACGGACACGGATTGGGAGATGCTAGGGGCAAGAGACTTGGTTTCAGCCCCTCGGATTGGAATCGAGTCCCATGGAGAATGGGCCATCAAACCACTACGGTTTTACCTGCGAGGTCACCCTTGTGTTAGTGTGGTGGACAGAGTGGCTGAGGGCAAGCAGTAGGACGTTAATGAGTCCCATGAGACTAAGACAGGAAGATGTTATGATGTTTTAAATATCTTAGTGTTGCTATGACAGGAGCAGTCCACTAATATTTGGAAGCATTAGCACATGTGAAAGTGTTTTATAATAAATCTCTAGGTCTGGGAGTGTGTCTTGTGCTTTTAGAGATAATTTAGACAAACTGCTTAGCATCTTTTTCACTCTTTTCCTTTTCTTACCCACTTTCTGTTTTTCCTTACTGGAATCCTTGTGGTCTCCAGTATCTTAGTCTGGAATGATCATTATGGCGCAAACTGTTTTGGTCCAGTTTGTTTGACAGTATGATGTATCACATCAGGGATTATCTCTTATCCCATTATAGGAAAGAAAACTAACTATTCATTTTATGGTTGTCCAATGGCACTCAATACAGTAGGACTCACAAATAATAAACTATAATTCATCCTTACAAAACCACATGGTCTGAGACAAAAGCAAAATATTTTATATCATGAAAGCTACATATAATATATTAGGTATGTCTTGTGAAATGAATTCCTTCATTCTCCATCTTAACAGTGTGTTAGGATCTCATTTAAAGCACTTATAGTCAGCAGTACTGCTAGCATGCAGTTAATAAATATGAGTTCAGGGTAAATTTTGGTGTGGGAAGGTGGATGAGGCACTTGACTTGTGCTACTCGGGTGGTGTTTGGAACAACGAGATGATGGGGTCCTCGTGGTTGGTAACCACTAAAACACTGCGGAACTTGTCAAAGAGAGTCTTTAGCTGGGAGCGACGCATGTTCTCATTGTACATGATCTCCTCCAGGTGGTGATGCCCTCTAAAGTAGTGTAGCAATCTGTGGGGGACATTAATCAAGAAAGCCACATTTGCATTTTTGCTGGAAAGTAAACAAATTAAAAAAAAAAGCTCACAGGAGACATAATGCAAGCTTCAGGTCGCTGTTTGCCAGGAGATCTTTTGGTGAGAAATTTTCATTTAAACATTTCCAATGTACACGTTTGGAATCACTCAGAAATTGCCCTGTTTTTGAAAGAAAATACATTTTTCACTTAACATTACTGATCAGAAATACAGGCTAGACATTGTTAATGTTGTAAATGACTATTATCCTGGAACCTGGAAATAATTATAATACTTGGAAACAGCTGATTGTTAATGGAATATCTAAACATTTTCAAAAACCATCCTTTGTTGCAATGGCTCACTGTGTTAGCTAAAAAAGTTATCATGTTAAAAGGCTAATCCATCATTAGAAAACCCCTGTGCAATTGTTAGCACAGCTGAAAAACATTGTGCCATTTAAGGATGCCACAAAGAATGCAACTGGCCTTCTTTGAGCTACTCAAGTATCTGGAGCATCAGCATTTGTGTGTTTGATTATGGTCTCAAAATGGCCAGAAAGAAAGAGCTTTCTTAAGCTCGTCAGTCTATTGTCGTTTTGAGAAATGAAAGCTATTGCATGTGAGAAACTGCCAAGAAATTAGGAGATATCTAACAAAGGTGTGTACTACTCCCTTCACAGTACAGCACAAGCCGGCTCTAACCAGAATAGACAAAGAAGTGGGTGGCCCCAGTCCACAACTGTGCAGGAGGATAAATATATCAGAGTCTCTAAGTTTGAGAAACACGCCTCACAGGTCCTCAGCTAGCAGCTTTATTAAATAATACCCGTAATGCCAGTCTCTTCTTCAGTAGTGAAGAGTCTGGGATGCTGGCCATTTAGGCAGAGTTTCAAAGAAAAAGCCTTACAGTGGGGGGAAAAAAGTATTTGATCCCCTGCTGATTTTGTACGTTTGCCCACTGACAAAGAAATGATCAGTCTATAATTTCAATGGTAGGTGTATTTTAACAGTGAGAGACAGAATAACAACAAAAAAATCCAGAAAAACGCATTTCATAAAAGTTATAAATTGATTTGCATTTTAATGAGTGAAATAAGTATTTGATCCCCTATCAATCAGCAAGATTTCTGGCTCCCAGGTGTCTTTTACACAGGTAATGAGCTGAGATTAGGAGCACTCTCTTAAAGGGAGTGCTCCTAATCTCAGCTTGTTACCTGTATAAAAGACACCTGTCCACAGAAGCAATCAATCAATCAGATTCCAAACTCTCCACCATGGCCAAGACCAAAGAGCTGTCCAAGGATGTCAGGGACAAGATTGTAGACCTACACAAGGCTGGAATGGGCTACAAGACCATCGTCAAGCAGCTTGGTGAGAAGGTGACAACAGTTGGTGCGATTATTCACAAATGGAAGAAACTGTCAGTCTCCCTCGGTCTGGGGCTGCATGCAAGATCTCACCTCGTGGAGTTTCAATGATCATGAGAACGGTGAGGAATCAGCCCAGAACTACACGGGAGGATCTTGTTAATGATCTCAAGGCAGCTGGGACCATAGTCACCAAGAAAACAATTGGTAACACACTACACCGTGAAGGACTGAAGTCCTGCAGCGCCCGCAAGGTCCCCCTGCTCAAGAAAGCACATGTACAGGCCCGTCTGAAGTTTGCCTGAATGATTCAGAGGAGAACTGGGTGAAAGTGTTGTGGTCAGGTGTGGTCAGATCTCTTTGGCATCAACTCAACTTGCCGTGTTTGGAGGAGGAGGAATGCTGCCTATGACCCCAAGAACACCATCCCCACCATCAAACATGGAGGTGGGAACATTATGCTTTGGGGGTGTTTTTCTGCTAAGGGGACAGGACAACTGCACCACATCAAAGGGACGATGGACGGGGCCATGTACCGTCAAATCTTGGGTGAGAAACTCCTTCCCTCAGCCAGGGCATTGAAAATGACCTTAATGACTTGGAGAGGATCTGCAAAGAGGAGTGGGACAAAATCCCTCCTGAGATGTGTGCAAACCTGGTGGCCAACTACAAGAAACGTCTGACCTCTGTGATTGCCAACAAGGGTTTTGCCACCAAGTACTAAGTCGAAGGGGTCAAATACTTATTTCACTCATTAAAATGCAAATCAATTTATAACTTTTTTGAAATGTGTTTTTCTGGATTTTTTTTTGTTGTTATTCTGTCTCTCACTGTTAAAATACACCTACCATTAAAATTATAGACTGATCATTTCTTTGTCAGTGGGCAAACGTACAAAATCAGCAGGGGATCAAATACTTTTTTCCCCCACTGTATCTGGGACTGGACAATAAACAGAAAAAATTCAAATCTGCAAAAGAACACAGACACTGGGCAGAGGATGACTGGACAACAGTGCTATGGACGGAAAAATCTAAGCTTGATGCCATCAACAATGGTGGAAGAAATGCGTCGGGGGTGTTTTGGTGCTGGTAAAGTGGGAAATATATACATGGTGAAAGGAATTTTGAACAAGGAAGGTTATCACTACATTTTGCTTTCCAACTCCTGTGGACAGTTCTTGATTGGAGCCAATTTCATCCTACAACATTACACTGACCCAAAGCACTGCTCCAATTTATGCAAGAACTATTTAGGGAAGAAGCATTCAGCTGGAATTCGGTCTGTAATGGACTGGCCAGCACAATCGCTGGTTCTCAACCATATTCTCTTATAATATTGAGCTGTTTTTGGAGCAGCTTGAACAGATGGTATGAAAAAAGTGCCCATCAAGCCAATCCAATTTGTGGGAGGTGCTTCAGAAAGCATGTAGTGAAATTGATGCAGATTGCTTCAACAAACTGACAGCTAGAATGCCAAAGGTCTGCAAGATTGTAACTACTGCAAACGGAGGATTCTTTAATGAAAGTTTGAAGCGCTAAATTGTTATTTCAAGCAGAAATCATTATTTCTAATTTTGCCTTGACTATATTTAATATTCATTTTTCATGGGAACGTGAAATTTTCTGAGTGATACCAAACTTTTGAATGTTAGTGTATAATATTCATATATATGTCCAGTAGCTGAGCAAAGCCCTCATAATGATTTTCACCTTGGACTTACAACTTCATGATTTTATTTTACACAGGACAAACCTTGTTAAACTTGTTAAGTATACTTTTCACGATTCATTGTACATCTCATGGATTTATACCCAATTAATTAGTGATTGTTCACTGGTTCTTTAACATGCTTAATCTTAAGTACTTTGTTTGGAACTTCTAATCTTTTATTTAAAGCACCCTGAGATTCTGAACTCAAAAAATATAAATAAAATGTATTATTATAACACTGTTCATGTTACCTAGCAAACATGCGCAGGTCATCAGGATTTTGAGCAGCAGGCACGTTAAGGATTGCATGGCGCTCGTGTTCGGTCAGACTGGCCAATAAGGTCTCTGTCATTCTCTTATTGAGTGGAGAGTCTCCCCCTGGCAGCAGCTCAGCACTGGAGTTGTCCATGCTGGGGCTTGTCAGTGTCATGTCATCGCTGCTGGCTAGTGACAGAGAAGGAGGCATAGGATCGATTAGGCGATGGAGAGTGAGTTACACTGATTATACTAAATGAACTGAGGCTGAAACAGTGGGACGTTACTCGGGGAGCCGAAACTGAGGGTGGTGGGCGTGCTGAGGCTGCGTCCGGCCACACGGTTCACCATTGGCATCTCGTCCTCCAGTGAGTATGGCTGTTCTTCACTGGGTGGCACAAGCAGGCACGCATAGGTGTGAAGCTGGATCAGCAGCCGCCTCTGCAACATCCACACCACCATCTGGATCAACTGTGCCTGTGCCAAGAGACACACACTTCAACACGAGGTACCTGATCCAAAGCTAATATTAACAAGTATAAACAACTATGTTTCCTAGAGCACCACAATCATCCATTTACTGTCAACATGTATGTATAAGGAACAAGATTAAAGTCCCTTGATCTGGGAATCCTGACAACGTCCAGGATGCCAGTAAGTAGCTGTGGTGGCACAGCTGTGCTCCAGCACCGTTTGTGAATGGAGGGTAGAGTCTGGGAGGAGGAGTGAATAATTCCATGAATGAGCATACACCTGTGCGTGATTAATGTTGGTCTATTTAAAGGTGTCTTGCACTGTTTTTGATTTTACTTTGAGTTGCTGAATGAAGTGCTAAAAAGCATTGCAGTTAAAAAAAAAGTCACACTCTCCAAAGCCTGCCTCCCACGTCCTCATTTTCCTCCATACTCACCAGGGTGTTACAGTAGCATATGGCCACAGCTACTAAAATATGCAGTTTTTATGTAGGATGCTCTTAGAACTTGTTCTGGTTGTGAAATCACACGTACAAAGTTTTCACGAAAAGAAAAAAAAAATTGTTATTCTATTATACTATTTAAACTGCATTGCTGTGCAAGCTATCTCAGCCTGTTTTATATGTCTAATCTTTGTTGTCATACATGATAAATAGTAATCTTAAGAAGAACTGAGAGATAAGCTGTTTCTCAGCCATAACGACTCATACAATACTAACCTCGTGTACAGAGGCGTCCAGTGGGTTCCTGAACTCAGACAGAGATACAGGTAAAGAGAACTTGGCTAACATGCACGGCAGGTCATAACCAGGAAACTGCTGGGAAAACTGCTTTGCCAGTGGAGAGTACCTAGAATGAGACATGACTTCACCCATATATA
The DNA here is from genome assembly GCA_023630585.1 of Cranoglanis bouderius. Taxonomy (NCBI): domain Eukaryota; kingdom Metazoa; phylum Chordata; class Actinopteri; order Siluriformes; family Cranoglanididae; genus Cranoglanis; species Cranoglanis bouderius. The sequence goes on from CM042551.1 coordinate 20,086,228, forward strand.
TCTATAACACATTTAAGTGAGAGGGGGGAAGTAAGCCTCATAGCAGTCAAAGCATTTTATCCTATAATACTAAATAATTTTTTGCAGGGTAGAATTACAAGGGTTAAATAGGGTAGAAATAGGCTGAGGCAGGTTACACTCACAGAAATATGTTGGCATGTGGAGACAGCATGTATACGTTGTTCTCACAGAGTGGATACACGATGATGGCTTTACCCCAGTACACCAACTGAGCAGCTATCTGAAAGACCTGTGGAGGCAGCAGAGAGCCAGGGAAAAGCTTACGCAAGCCTATGCAAACATAAAAACTTGTACTGATAAAAAAAAAAAAAAAAAAATATATATATATATATATATATATATATATATATATATATATATATATATATATATATATATATATAACTGAGTTTTCTCACAGTGCTGCACAAATGAAGTACTGTTCAGTAATGTTTCATCTACTGATGCTGGATACAAAATTAATGATGATTTTTTATTTTTTGAAAGAAAGAAGACAAAACTGCAGTCATTAGATCTGCCAAGCAAGAATTAAAATCAGTATACCCTAAAGCACTGGCTATCAAAGTGAGGTCTGGGTGCACACAGGGGTCTGTGAAGCATAGGCAGGGACTGTTATTTTATTTATTTATTTTTACAGTGGTGAAATCACAACCTACCATTACCAAAGATTAGTATAATTATGTATTCTGTCAGTTAAAATTGCAGAAATAAAAAGCGATATAAAATATAACAGGCTTCAATAAATAGCAAGAATAATGTTTTATAAATTTAAATAGGTAGCTTAATATTTAAACAGTTGAAAATTATGTTCATTAAAAAAATGAATCTGTGCTGAGGGGTCTGTGGTAATTGTTTCACAGTTTTAATGAGGTCTCTGCCTGCAAAAAGCACCCTTTCCCAAAAGCAAATTTCTTCTATTTGCAGAAATCATGTCCACTAGATGGCAGTATGAGACCAATTATTAAGTTCAAGTTCAAGTTCAAGTTCAGTTTATTTGTATAGCGCTTTCAACAATGGACATTGTCCCAAAGCAGCTTTACAGAAGTATATAAATTCAGGACATAGATTTTAAATTTATGAATTTATCCCCAATGAGCAAGCCAGCGGCGATGGTTATTACCATTCTAAAATGTGCTATGTCGTTAATTTACTTATTATTCAGTGTTTAACTCTTCATTAAACACCGACTTTCACTAACATTATAGTGTGCATCATTATATCCAATACTAATTATGTGTTGTACTCTATCACCTTCTGCATTAATGGGCCAGAGGTGGCTCAGTGGTTAAGACGTTGGGTTACTGATAGAAAGGTCATGAGTTCAAACACCAGCACCACCAAGCTGCCATTTTTAGGCCCTTGAGCAAGGCCCTTAACCCTAAAACTGCTCAGATGTATAAATGAAATAAAATGTAAGTCGCTCTGGATAAGGGCATCTGCGAAATGCCGTAAATGTAATGCAATTTCATTAGAGGTAAGATCTGAAATAATAAATACAAATTAAAACATTAATTTAATAAGGATATCAGTAAAAAATTAATCAGTTTGATAAATGCATAAAATTTTTTAAAAGTATTTTAAGTAACCTAAGAAATGCATGGCCTGCCAAACTGGTAACTGCTATTATTTGGAGTATACTATATGGTACTTTTTCACCTGCAGGAGAGCCAGGTCAGCATCTTGTGCCAGCTGCTGCAGGTTCTTCATAGCTGAACAGATCTTGATGAGACGCAATAGAGCAGGAGAACAATCGAGTGGGAGTTGATCCAGCAGGGCTTTCTCACTGTCCAGCAGCAGCAGGGCATGGTACGGCCTACAGGGATGATATATACAGTCAACTCCAGAAATACTGTCACTACATAAAATGTAAACATATGAGTAGTTTTATTGTAAGTTTCTTAAGGTTTCCATAAGGCTTTCATATCCAAAGACAAGAGACTGTAATTGCATTTTTTAAATTTTATGTGTACTACGACCATCTCTGTGTTCATTTGGATGTATATTTGTCATAGTCAGCATTCTTTTCTAACAGGATATGTATTTTTATATTCATTACCCGACTCGTGGAAGTGAAGAATGTGTCTCTTTTGTTTTTGTTTCTATAAGGCCTTCAGAAAAAAGGTTGCCTATGAGTCTGGCAAGGGATTTAAAAAGATCTCCAAATTATTTTAAATGCATCATTCCACTGTAAAGAAAATAATCTACAAATGGTGCAGATGCTAATTTGTCCAGGACTGGCCGTCCCAGCAAATTCAGCCCAAGAGCAGACCGTCTGATGCAAAAAGAAGTCTCCAAGAACCCCAACATTTCATCACAGGATCTGCTAGTAAGTCTTGTTGGTGTCAAAGTGCATGCTTCTACAGTCAGAAAGATATTGCACAAATTTGACCTGCATGGGAGGCATGCCAGGAAAAAGCCTTTGCAATATTACAGTTTATCAAAGACAGCTTTTCAGGAAAAGCATGGTGGTGGAAATGTTATGGTTTGGGGTTGCTTTGCTGCCTCAGGGATTGGACAGCGTGCATTCATTGATTCAACTATGAATTCTGCATCATATCAAAGAGTGCTTGAAGATAATGTGAGGCCATCTGTCCAAAAGTTGACGTTGAACCGAAAGTGGACCTTTCAACAGGATAATGATCCTAAGCATACTAGCAAATCCACCAAGGAATGGCTCAAAAAGAAGAAATGGGGGGTTATGGAATGGCCTAGTCAGAGCCCGGATTTGAATCCTATCGAAATGTTGTGAGGGGATTTGAAACGGGCAGTACATGCAAGAAAACCCTCAAACATCTTGCAATTGAAAGAATATTGCATGGAAGAGTGGTCAAAAATTCCAGCAAGCCGATGTCAGAGACTGGTGGACAATTATGCAAAACACCTACAAGAAGTTATTTCTACTAAAGGGGGCTATACTAGCTTCTGAGGTGTACTTACTTTTTCCACAGAAGAATATCATATCTATGATATTTCTGTTGAATAAATTATTGAAAAAGCTAATTTTCCTTGTGGTTTTGTTCAAGTATATCAACATTATTAATAAGCACTGTTTCAAAGATTTCCATGGGATGTACTTAGTTATTAGCCATATACAGTCATGTGAAAAAATAAAAATATAAAAATATATATATATATATGTGTGTGTGGGAGATGTACAAAAAGGCCTGCATCAATGCGACATTCATTGCTAAATAGTGAACTGAGCAAAACAGTTAAGACGCCCATAGCGTAGAGACCAACTCTTACCACTAGGGGCGCACTCTGCCCCACTGTACACTGAACACACTGTCTCTACACAACAGAAGATACAGTCCTACCGAATGGCCTTAAGGCTGCGTTCCAAGGCGTCTGGGGGAATGTGGTTCCCTCCAACACGATGGATCTTGTGGGGCAGACAGAAGCTGACCTCAAGCCAGTTGTTGATGTGAAGTCGCACCACTCCATTTGTACAGAGGCTGGGGTGAAGCACACAAGAAATTGCTTTCATAAATATCTTATTTGCTGGGAGCTGTTACATTAACATAAAACTAACTAGGTGAAAAAACACTTCGTTCAGTGTTTAGGAAAGGAAAAGTACTGGATAAATGCCTACCTGTCATAGGCTTCCTTCAGGTCTCTTGCCAGTTTACACTTGGGAAGAATGTGTCGAAAGGGAGACTGCAGAGTACCATCCGCTGTAATCATAAACAAGAAAGGCGCAGGTTTTTAAAAAAATTTCCCCCCGATTTTCTCCCTAATTTAGGCCGCCTACCTACCAGCCAAGTCTCCCCTATCATATGACAGCTACCAATCCGGGAGGGTGAAGGCCATCATGTGCTTCCTCTGAGACACATCAAGCTTCCAACGGCATCTTTTCGAACTACTGCTCATGCTGCATCACAGCGCTCAGCGCACAGCGCTCATGCTGCATCACAGCGCATTTCCACATGCATGAGCTCACAGATGCCCATGATTGGCTTGTGTTGCTGTGATTGATAGGGGAGAAAGTATGCCCCTTCCATCCAGAGAGAACAGCCAATTTTGTTCTCTTGGACTCCTGCCCACAAATGGCTGTGGCATTACTGGGAGTCAAACTTGTGATCTCCAGACAATAGGGCAAACGCTAATGTCATAATGCATAGCACAAACAATGACTAATAACAGGTAGGTAAAAAGCAGGAAAAGAGAAAAGAGAATGACAGAAAGTTTGAGTTGTGTGCTGCATATGCTGAAAGGCCTTACTCTCAGTCATGGTGGTGAGCTCATCTTGCACAGCCAGCATGAGTTTGGCCTCTCTGGTGAGGTACTGGCAGCGTCGCTCCTCATGCTGCAGGGCAATGGCGATGCGCCTTGACAGGTTGTGCATGCAACTGATCACAGATGGGTCTGCATTAGCCTGCAGGGGGCAGCAGGGAGACAGAGGGCAAGTGTGAGAGAGGTACACAGAAGAAAAAAAAAAAGCTAAGAGATAAAACTCAAGAGAACAACTCTGCTTAAAGATATAAACTGCCCTCCAGAATTACTGGCAGCCTTCATGAAAATGAGCAAAAATTAATACATACATCGTGAGACACTCAGAGGAAAGCACTATCTGCCCTAATCTGCATACATGAGCTCACAGAAACAGTTGGTTAGTGTTGCTGTGATTGACAAGGGAGAGTGTATGCCCCTCCCACCCAGACAACACAGCCAATTTTGCATTCTTGAAATTCAATTCATTGTTGAAATTCAAACTCATGACCTCCTGACGATGGGGCAAGTACTCTTCTGTTGTGCCACTCAGGCCCTGAGTGGCCAAGTCTGAACTTCCTGCCAGAGGAAACCAGGTTTCTGGGTGAAACATCCTGGTATTTAGCAGAATTCATGGTTCCATCTTCAAAAGAGCCCCTGAACCACCAGCTATTAAACATCATTGAACCCCCTCCATATTTGACAGTTGGGTATCAGGTACGTTTTCTTGTATGCAGTTCCTTTTGTCATCAAACATGCTGATAGTGTCTGTGATCACAACGTTTGAGTTTGGTCTCATCTGTCCACAACACATGATGCCAACTGTAGTTTTAAGATGGGATTATTTTTGCAATGCTGCCAAACCATGCAATTTTAAAACTGTGATCTTTGTGATCTTTTTTTCCTCCTTCACCATCATGCTCACTGTGTGGGGGTAACAGTGTTTTCATAGTTCCAATCCCTGAAGTTCCCATGGTAATAGAGGAAAAAGGGACTTCATATGTGCAGAATGTCATATTTATACCCCCGGGAAAAGACGACATGGTTAAAACTGAGGGCAAATGAAAATTAAAACGTGCATTTATTTAAATTACGAGTCAATCCACGTGAAATCACCAGACGCCTCCCGACTAACCATTACAGATACGAAATAATACTTTTTAGGGTAGATCTTGTCATACAGGGGCAATATGCATGATTTTTTTTTTTTATAAATCAGAAGATTTTAGTTCTTTCAGACATGCACTTAGTTGCCAATAAAAAAAACTATAACATGAGTAACATATATGAAAATGTGAAAGATCTGATGTGTTTTAGTGTGGAGATATAGACGGCCAAAGTTGCTCCAAAGCATGAAAGAATTTAATTAATTAATTAATTAACAAATTTGCGACTGTGGACATTCTAGTTTAGACATCTTACAGTAGACATCGATCCCTGAAAATGTTATGCATCTAGAATGAATAGCTCAAAAGTAATGACTTAAGGAACCTTTTTCTGTAGCACTTGTATTTACAGTAAAATTAGGGCCACGTCCCATTTTTATAACCTCTATATGTCCGAAACTAATGCAGATACGATCCTGAAATTTTGCACACTATTTATTGGGAATAGTGACATTATTTCCAGACAGTATGAAGCAAATATGAGATGGTTAGTCAGAAACATTTTTTAAAATCGGATGACGTAAGGTGGATTTACCCTTATTCCTTTGGGATGTCAATAATTATGGCACTTTTAGGTTTGAGAGAAAATACCATTATTATTATTATTATTATTATTATTATTAGATATATTGTATATTTTTAAAGCAGTTCTAAAGAGAACATTTTTGTTGCCACAACGATATGTAGTTTTTCCTATTGTTAGAGTGGAACTTTTGAATTATTATGTTATGAATTGACCAAATTTGCTTTGTTAGTTTGTTTTTTCCCCTATTTTAAATCAATTGTTTGTAACGTAAAAGACAACTTAAAAACAGAGTATGCTCTATATAATATATTGTTACAACCTCACAAGTCATTAAGTTATAACAATATTATTTAATAGTATTAGCTATTGCTATATACTGTTTAATTGTGAATTGCACTATAATTACACCAATAACATGATTATCCGGCTGCCTTATAAAACATCAGCAGAGTAAAGCAGCTTGATGGAAAATATTGCATACAATTAATATGTATGCAATATTTTCATACACATGCAATCTAAAGGGTGAAAACTGTTACCTGGATTTATTGTACACAGTAAAAGCAATGTATTAAATGCTAAATTATTACTACACAAGAATGACTACTTCAACCCCTATATTTTTAGGATATTTATTAGTATGTGTCTCAATATCTTGGATGTGAATTATGTCCCTACTATTATAGAATTATGCAATTACTATTTGTTAGTAACCCCAGCAGAGCAAATGTAAAATAGAAAGATTTCTTCTAGCACCCTAAAGGTTTTTTTTTTATTTAATTATTTATTTAATTTAAAAAAAAAAAAAATAAAAAAAAAAAAATTTGTGTGTAAACATACTATTCAATTACAAATCAAACCTGTACTGACAGAGTATTACAGTACACAGTCATGTTTAAAACATAATATGTACCTGTTTTTTTCCCCAACATATAACTAATAAGTTATATGTAATAATTTAAGTAAGCAGGCATGGTGTGTTTTTGCCGAGTCATGGTTGGCCCTCGGGTGAGGTTTGAGGGAGGGGGGCTGGGCATGCAGGAATCAGATACAGTATGAGCAGTTGTGAGAGTTGACTAAGCACCGTGTTTTGCTGAGTCAAAGTGGCACGAGGGCCTGTGTGAGGGCAGGGCAGGGCAGTGTGACTAAGCCAAGAACGTAGTTCTGATAGACAGGTTGCCAGGGGCTTATCAGAGCCCACTCCCTTACTGGTAAAGCAGCTTAATTACAAACAGCTCATTCACTCCATCTTCAAATACATGATAAAAAAAAAAAAAAAAAAAGCTTGTCATGAGTCAGCATTTTCTTACCCTTAATGCAAACACAACACCGAACAAAATCATGGTCGGCATTTCTCTTTTTGGTGAAGGATCTGCTTTGGAAACCTACAAAAGAGACAACAAATTATTTTTCATTTTGCAATAAATAGTGCAATAAACAGGCTGCTGTTAAATATATAATTAATTGATTAACTTTTCATGACAAAATAAATAAAGACTTTTACAAATTGAATATCATACCCAAAGTGCATAGGGATCTCTATCAAGCATGGTAATTATATTTACATGTACGGCATTTGGCAGACGCCCTTATAAAGAGCGACTTGCGCTGGGATTTGAACTCACGACCTTCTGATCCATAGTCCAACGTCTTAACCACTGGGCTTCAGAACACTGTCCATATACATCAGTCGTAACATTAAAACCACAGACAGGTGAAGTGAATAGCATCGATTATCTCGTTACAGTGGCACCTGTCAATCAAAGATGATGTGTTGGAAACAGGAAAAATGGCCAATCGTAAGGATCTGAGTGACTTTGACAAGGGCCAAATTGTGATGGCTAGACGATTGGGTCAGAGCATCTCCAAAATGGCAGGTCTTGTCGGGTATTCCCGGTACGCAGTGGTTAGTACCTACCGAAAGTGGTCCAAGGAAGGACAACAGGGTCATGGGCACCAGTGGGCTCATTGATGTACGCGGGGGGCGAAGGCTAGCCCGTCTGTTCCGATCCCACAAAAGAGCTTCTGTAGCACAAATTGCTGAAAAAGTTAACGCTGGCTATGATAGAAAACACACAGTGCATCACAGCTTGTTGAGTATGGGGCTGCATAGCTGCAGACCGGTCAGAGTGCCCATGGAGCCATGGAAGAAGGTGGCCTGGTCTGATGAATCATGTTTTCTTTAACATCATATGGACGACCATGGCAACATATTCCCTAATGTCAGTGGTCTCTTTCAGCAGGATAATGCACCCTGCCACACTGCACGAATGGTTTGAGAAACATATGGGACCTACACAATATTAGGAAGGTGGTTTTAATGTTAGGTTTTAATGTTATGATTGGTGTAGGTCAAAATATTGACTGTGTTGATCACAAACACTTTGTTTATGTTTTAAAATAATAAATTGGCATAACAACAAATATTATTCAAGTATATAAATATAAAAGTAAGTAAACAACTTAGAACATGGCATTTTTGGTGGCAAACCACCCAATTTTTAGGTGAGCAAAAGTAATGGAAAAAATAGTTTTGAAGTAAATTAAAGTAAATAACATTTAATATTTGCTTGCATATCCCTTGCTTGCAATAACTGCATCAAGCTGGGGACCCACTGACATCACCAAACTGTTGCATTTTTCACCTTGCACCTTCCACTTTTCCCCCCTGATGAAGTCCTTTGTTGAGTTCGCAGTGTGTTTTGGGTCATTGTCTTGCTGCATTATGAAGTTCCTCCTGATTAGATTGGATGCATTTCTCCGTAAATTGGAAGACAGATTGTTTCTTTAAACTTCTAAATTCATTCATGCTGCTACCATCATGAGTTACATCATCAATAAAGATTAATGAGCCTGTTCCAGAAGCAGCCATGCAGGCCCAAGCCATGACACTACCTCCACCATGCTTGACAGATGAGCTTGTATGTTTTGGATCATGAGCAGATCCTTTCTTTCTCCACACTTTGGCCTTTCCATCACTTTGGGAGAGGTTAATCTTGGTTCCAGAACTTTTGTGGCTCACCTCTGTATTTCTTTGTGAATTCCATTCTGGCTTTCCGATTCTTACTGCTGATAAGTGGTTTGCATCTTGTGGTACGGCCTCTATATTTCTGCTCTTAAAGTCTTTTTCGAATGGTGAATTGTGATACCTTCACCCCTGCTCTGTGGAGGTTGTTGGTGATTGACACTAACTGTTGATTTTGGCAGCTCTCACCGTGTTTCTGTCATCAACTGCTGTTGATTTCCTTGGCTGACCTGTTCCATGTCTGGTTGTTAGTTCTTTCTTTCTTTTTCAGGACATTCCAAATTGTTGTATTGGCTATGCGCAATGTTTGTGCAATGCCTCTGATTGATTTTCCCTCTTTTCTCAGCTTCAAAATGGCTTGCTTTTCTCCCATAGACAGCTCATTGGTCTTTATGTTGGTTTATCCTTTTATCCAACAAATGCAGTCTTCAAGGTGAAACTGAAGGCTAAAACCAAGAGTAGAAATTCAGAGATATTAATTCTTTAAACAATCAATTTAACAGGGCACATCTGGGCAGCAAGCAACACCTATCAGTCACATGTTCCAATATTTTTGATCACTTGAAAAAAAAAGGGGTGAGTTCAAACAAAAGATGCCATGTTCTAAGTTGTTTAAAACATCTCGTTGTAAATATGAGGAAATGAAAACTGAAATTCTGATCTATCGTCTTGAATATTCATCTTTTGATCTCAAACCCAAATGTCTTCAATGGATAACAAAAACTATAGAATTGGCCTTGCTGTTCCAGTACTTTCAGAGGGGACTGTATATAAATATAAAATTATCTATTGTTAATACACATGCATAAAAACACATTTTACTTAACCTGAATAATCAGTATAATGCATTATATATTTACAAGCTACTATACCACTGTATTTATATTATATTAAACAAACTGGCTTTAGTGATCGGCAGAATTAACTGGAACCACCTCAACCAGCAAGTGGAGCTCTTAAGCCAAAAAGCCATCTTGCCAATTTTTCTCCTATTTGCCACATGGCCCAACCCTCAAGACTAAGTTAAGTTGATATTGTGATCTAGGTTGATTTTATTTCAGTGCAATTTTTGGTGTAATTCAATTCGGTGCTGTCTAACCTGAATGGTGTGTGGTGGCTGCAGGAGAGTAGGATGTCCCACAAAGCGAACATTATCAATCTTCAGTTCAAACTTTTTGCCGCACATATCTGACTTGGTGGCCAAGATGGTCGCAAGAATGATATCAGAGAATCTTTAAGGATAAAAAAAGGCATAATAAATCAATGAGCAATCAGCAAACCAAAACTCAGAGCCGGAGTGGATCTAAAAATTCAGTTCCCATTCAACAAATACAAACTGACTGGTTAACAAACTGATTATCAATTATGCATATGAAGTTAAACATATAGAGGACGTACATTGAAATCAAATGAATTAGGCTAACAAGAGAAGAAACACTATTCAGAAGACAGTCTCTGGCAGAGATGATACACACGTTTTCTCTGCTCGTGCTTTAAAGACATTCATTAAAGAGGTGATTCAAAACCCAGGAAGGCCCAGTGGTGCAAAAAGTCAGTGGTCCTACAAAAACCTTTAACCTCAATCAGTAGTGAAATTATTTTGCCATTATTTTGCCATTATTTGTTGGAGATGTGCATGGATTGTGACCATAATTCTTTCTTTGTTTAAAGGAGTTTTTTTTTTTATTATTGCAGTTAAAATATTCATCACCTTAAATTACATGAACCAAAAGTGATCATTAAGGCAAATTATTTCAATGTATTTTATTGATATTAAATCAAGCAATTAAAAATTAAATGTATGATTGACCTAGTGAAATGTAAATTGTTTAACTTCAACCACAATTATACCCCATGATTTCTGAATTAGGTTTGACTGAGCTTTACGACACCCACAGTGAGACACATTAAATTGTGTAGCTAAATGGCAAAATGGCAATAGAGAGAAAAGATAAATTAATAAATCTGGGGTGTTCTAGGGGGAAAAGGAAATGTGGTTTAAAATGATTTCATCTTACCCTGCTACCAACTGTTCATCAGTTAATGGAGTTTGTTCTCTGAAATGGGAATATGGCCATAAAAGAGAAATACAGGGGGGAAAAGAAAATGGCAGCAAACAAGTTCACAAATTCACCAAATAGGAATATTAAAAATAGATTAGTCAGGAGTGACTTGAGTTTATACAGATACATAAAAATTACGCTTCTCAGTCTGCTTAAATTATTGTTCTCCCTATGACAATCCGTACATCGCTAATACAACTATGTGCTGATTTATACCTACTGCATATTTAAAAGTAGTTTTAAAGTTAGAAAGAGAGAGAGAAAAAAAATAACACGTTGGCATTTTGTCAGATTGTATTTAAATGCAAACACAGAAAAATGAACTAGCATTCAAGGTTAAATAAAATTATTTCTATTGTGTCTAACCTAAATAAATTTCTGCATCTAATTTGCATCATTATTCTACTTATCGTGAACTGAACTATTTTGAAAATTTTGCCAAACACAAACCGTTGCTTATCTTATTTGTGCATTAATTACATTTGGCTAGATACCAAAAAAACTGGAAACGTTCCCAACTATTTTGCAAGAAATGTGACTCAACTCAGTTTTCTGGTGAGTAAAAAAATTCAGTTAAGCAAGACATGAATTTGCAACAAAGTAAGCAGCATTGTTTAATTTTATAAATGCTACGAAAAAGGACACGCTGAAGACAAATTAATGAAGAAATCGGATACAACCATTTCCAGTGTATGTTAATTAAAGATTAAAGATCCACCATAAAAGACTACAACTTTGCTTGCAAATGCTAAAAAAAATTATAGAATTCTTTAGAAATAAATAAATAAATAAATAAATACACTGGTGCAAGTTATGTTGCTAACATAACATAACTATTTGGACAGGAAAATATTTTCAAACGTACTTCTTTGATTTAATGTTACTAAAAATTATATGTGGTACATAGCTGCTAGAGTTCATACTTAAGAGTACATGGGACCAACCAGAGGGATGAACACTGAACCAGTGCTCATTTCACTTGGGTTGAACACTGCTTCCAGAAATAGCTGGAACAAGCAGTGCACAGCCATTCAGTTCAGCAGTTTAATAAATATAAAAATAAAAAGTAAGGTGCACTCTCAAATGCAATTTCTCACCAACTAAAACTGTTTTCCTGTACATCAATACACAGGGGATTGATGTAACTAAAATTATTTAAAGATGTTACTCTTATTCAAAATCTTTTTGAATGAGAATCCACAGTATATAAAGAGGTACTGTCATTGTGGGTTTGGCTGGGACTAAAACCACAGAAATACTTTTGTAATAAAAAATATTAACCTTCCTCCCCAAGTAAAAACTAATGACACTGGACAGAGCTTAATACATAAAATACTGGGCTTCCTTTGGCAAAATCATATTTGGTCAATGTATGCAACTTTAGCATTGTAGTATCCCTAAACACATATAGAGAACACTATTGCTACTAAAGTATAAAGTATAAAGGTTTGGGCATAAAAAATCTCTAGCTCCACAATCCAACATACAAATATTAAGAATTTAAATTAGATAACAATGGGAGAAAGTGCAAAAAAGTTTTTTTTTTTTTTTTACTTGAATGTAAATGACTAACTATTCCTTTTCATACTTGTGATTCAAACTTTGAGTGACAAAAATGGTCAACAATGATACAACTATATAGAGTGTGATCTCCATGTACTGTATAGCAGTCATGCCATACTACCCCACCTAATAGTGGACACATTTGAAACGTTTTATACTCATCTAGCCCCCGAGATACCAAATAAAAATCAAGTACTACCAGCATACAACATACAACCTAACTGTGGTCTAAGTAGTGACAAAATAAAAATCCTTGCCTTGAAACAAAATCTCAGGTAGCAGTTAATGTTGTCAATGTCGTCTTGTGTTTATTGCTTGCTCTAAAATGAGCAAATCAACATTGCTATTGCTAAGCCCTAGTAGTGCAAAATACAAAAAAGCTCCCCAAACCATGAGCAATACTAATGTCATATGGTTTTGATTATTTAAATCTAAAGGCTATAAATCTGTCAGGAAAAGTGTTTGCCCTATCATCAGGAGATCAAGAGTATAAATCTTGACAATTCCACAGCCAAGGAGCCAAGGGAACAAAATTGGCAGGTGGGTGATAATTGACAGGTGACCAAATTGGGGAGAAAATGAGATTGAAGATTTTAGGTAATACAGGTGCATCTCAATAAATTAGAATGTCATGGAAAAGTTCATTTATTTCAGTAATTCAACTCAAATTGTGAAACTCGTGTATTAAATAAATTCAGTGCACACAGACTGAAGTAGTTTAAGTCTTTGGTTCTTTTAATTGTGATGATTTTGGCTCACATTTAACAAAAACCCACCAATTCACTATCTCAACAAATTAGAATATGGTGACATGCCAATCAGCTAATCAACTCAAAACACCTGCAAAGGTTTCCTGAGCCTTCAAAAATGGTCTTTCAGTTTGGTTCACTAGGTAAGCCACAAACATTCATTGCCAAAGAAGCTGGCTGTTCACAGAGTGCTGTATCCAAGCATGTTAACAGAAAGTTGAGTGGAAGGAAAAAGTGTGGAAGAAAAAGATGCACAACCAACCGAGAGAACCGCAGCCTTATGAGGATTGTCAAGCAAAATCGATTCAAGAATTTGAGTGAACTTCACAAGGAATGGACTGAGGCTGGGGTCAAGGCATCAAGAGCCACCACACACAGACGTGTCAAGGAATTTGGCTACAGTTGTCGTATTCCTCTTGTTAAGCCACTCCTGAACCACAGACAACGTCAGAGGCGTCTTACCTGGGCTAAGGAGAAGGAGAACTGGACTGTTGCCCAGTGGTCCAAAGTCCTCTTTTCAGATGAGAGCAAGTTTTGTATTTTATTTGGAAACCAAGGTCCTAGAGTCTGGAGGAAGGGTGGAGAAGCTCATAGCCCAAGTTGCTTGAAGTCCAGTGTTAAGTTTCCACAGTCTGTGATGATTTGGGGTGCAATGTCATCTGCTGGGGTTGGTCCATTGTGTTTTTTGAAAACCAAAGTCACTGCACCCGTTTACCAAGAAATTTTGGAGCACTTCATGCTTCCTTCTGCTGACCAGCTTTTTGAAGATGCTAATTTCATTTTCCAGCAGGATTTGGCACCTGCCCACACTGCCAAAAGCACCAAAAGTTGGTTAAATGACCATGGTGTTGGTGTGCTTGACTGGCCAGCAAACTCACCACACCTGAACCCCATAGAGAATCTATGGGGTATTGTAAAGAGAAAAATGAGAAACAAGAGACCAAAAAATGCAGATGAGCTGAAGGCCACTGTCAAAGAAACCTGGGCTTCCATACCACCTCAGCAGTGCCACAAACTGATCACCTCCATGCCATGCCGAATTGAGGCAGTAATTAAAGCAAAAGGAGCCCCTACCAAGTATTGAGTACATGTACAGTAAATGAACATACTTTCCAGAAGGCCAACAATTCACTAAAAATGTTTTTTTTATTGGTCTTATGAAGTATTCTAATTTGTTGAGATAGTGAATTGGTGGGTTTTTGTTAAATGTGAGCCAAAATCATCACAATTAAAAGAACCAAAGACTTAAACTACTTCAGTCTGTGTGCATTGAATTTATTTAATACACAAATTTCACAATTTGAGTTGAATTACTGAAATAAATGAACTTTTCCACGACATTCTAATTTATTGAGATGCACCTGTAATTAATATTATGCTCCTCATGTAAGCCTCACTGCACAAAAAAAATATTGCACACAGTTTATATTTTAAAAATGAACGATTCTCACCCTTGTTTGTTTGTGCTTTCAGGGACTGCCATGAGCCAGAGAGAGAGGCATTGCTGGTGGCACACCCATGCAAGAGTCTGATCTTGACCTTGAACGAGGCGAAAACTGCAAGCTAGTGATGGCCCTTTTTTGGTTGCATTTCTATTAGTTTTTCTTTTTTTTAGTTTTTGAAAGTGCACTGAAAAGAGCTGCTGAGAAGTAAAACTGAAATTCCGCTTGCCTCCCCACCCCTACAAAGTGGTGCCAAAATCCAGGATTCAAGGAGGACTCAAATGCTGCCATGGAAGCCTCCTGTGACACCTTAAAATCCCTTGTCGTCTCCCCATGCTCCATCTCTCTCTCCACAGAGGGAACATCCTGTGCCCACAAGAACAGTCAGTTCCACTTCAAAGAGACAGAGGGTGTTGAACAGTCATGCAACGAGACCCTGAGGTACACATCTGACCAAGTGAGAGTGATTAATGGTCAGCAAATTCAGTCCAATGTTGTGCTAACCCACACGTATTTTTCAGTTATCAAGGATAGTTTAAATCGAGTGATGCAGGACCAAGGAAGTAATGACCCAATTGTTGATCTCAAAGAGACGCTGGGAAATGCTGTTCCATGCGGCTCATTATAATGCCATGACTGGGCATTGGGGCAGGTTAAGACACTAAACCTTCTCCTGGCCCGTTTCTATTGGTCAGGCATTCGCAGCGATATTCATAGGTGTTGCACGGCATGCTGCAAATGTCAGCTGCTGAATCTGCCAACCCCAAAGCACCCCCTTCCATCGATGTGGGTCACCGTCATCAGAATTGTTATGGACCTCGTCGGGCCATTAGAACAGAGTGCACAAGGGCATCTCTTCGTGCTAGTTGTAATGGACTACACAACTTATTATGCTGCTTATTTAGATGGTATAATCATATATAGTATTGACTTGCAGCATTTCCAACATGATCCAATGAGATCCTTGAGACAGGAGGGACTCACAGCAAATCCAAAAAAGTGTGCAATTGGACAGGTGGAAGTATAGTATCTGGGCTGGGTGGAGAGTCGGCTACAGCTCCCTGTTCTGAGTCGGCTGGTGCAGGTATGTGGCAGTGGGTGTGAGCATAAGCAGCGGATGGAGGGGGGGCTGGTTGAACCAGTAGGTATTGTGTGATGATTCTCACTTATGTCTTATTACTGTGAGCCTACATATGTGTGGTTCTTTGTGCTTTCAGGGACTGCCGTGAGCCAGAATGGCATAGCTGACAGAGCTTGTAACACACGCACACACACACACTCTCACCCATGCACGGAGCATGATGTTGACCTAAAGATTTATTTCTTAGTTTTAAGTTTTTTCTTTTTTAATTTCATTTCTCATCAAACTCTGAATTGTTCTATTACCTAAATAAATATACTACAGTACATTGTGACTTCTTTGAGTTTCATGTTATTGGCTCTCCAGAACCCAAGATGGGTTAAATATTATTTATATATTTAAGATCTTTATATTAATATAAAGACCTTAAATATTCCTAACATAAGTCATAGCTATAGTAAATAGGTTTGACTTAAGGAAAATAAGCATAAGGGGTGGGCAAAATGAAATAAATACCATATTACTGTAAAATGTATCATCATTATATTGTGATAATGCCCAGCCCTAATACATACAGTATGTATTAGAATTAAGTCTTGGACTGTATAATTATCATTGCAAGACATTACTGGGAAACACACCATCCAAAACCTGTTAACTAGCTGGCAAAAAATTGGATAAGACTGTACAGGTAGATAATGGACAGCAGATGCAGAAAGAGACGGGTGTAATAAATGTAAGCAGCATCCTCTATCACACCTGAGGAAGTGATGTAAGTAGTCACAAAATACCAACACGACTGGTCAACCACTTGCGATCTGATCACTTGAAAAACATGTTAAATATTTTTATTTAAGCATATTTTTCCTTCTGATATTTATAGACCACATCTTGGGGATTTCAGAGATTTATAATGTCTTGTTCTATTACATTGGATTGATGACAGAACATGTTGGAGAAGAAATTGGAAAGTTGCAAAAATTGCCCAAGGTTACCTTCAAACTTCATCTTATACATAATATAAAACACTGTTCATACATCAACATTTAAGAGTCATAGAGCACAGTACCGTGAATCTCCATCTTGGTCTTCAGTGGCATCACTGGTAGTCCTCAGAGCATATGGACTTCGCTGTTTTGCTTCAAACAAACAAGGAACTGACATTTACACATTTGGGCAATGCTTTTATCCAAAGTGACTTACAATTAAGCCAGGATACAACTGAACCATAAAAGGTGAAATGTTTTGCGCAAGGACCCAACAGTGGAAGCTGGGTGGTGCTGGGATTTGACCTCAGCCTTCAGTGTTGAGCAGGTTGCCATCTCGGTGACTCTTTAAAGTTGGTAATTTTTAGTCTACTTTGGCAACTTTATTTGAAAAAAGAGCCTAGAAACAAATCTAGTCACTTTTGTGCAGATATTAGTGACTGCCCTGCATTCAAATCACAGCTGGTGTTTAGATGAGCTGAGAGAGCAGGTATGGTCAACTCACCAACAGTGTGTAAAGCCTGACTGTGTTGTTCTTATGTAAAGCCTATGTTCCCATCAATCAATCACTGATCACCATTGTTCCCATCAGCCAATTACTGATCAGAATTGTTTGTTTCACCTGCACACTTTCTTATTATTCTTGGCTATATTTACAAGTAATAAAGTGAGTTATTCCATCAGTAATCATTTTGCCTTGTGTCTATGGTCAATACCACTGCTTCATTTTGTGTACTTGATCGAAATGATAGTATATTCTAAATAAGTAAATAGTTGGTTTAACTCATCGTTCGTTCATCTTCACCAACCATTTTATCCTGATTGGAGTCTCAAGGTGGGAGAACTCATCTGGATGGGACCCCAGTCTGTTGCAGGGCACCATTCATTCACACATTCAAGGGGAAATTTAGTATAACCAATAGACCAACTTGCATGTTTTTTGACAGTGGAAGGAAACTGGAGAACCCAGAGGAAACCCACACAAACACACAGGGAGAACATGCAAAACTCCACACAGACAGTAACCTGAGCTCAGGATCAAATCTGGAGCTGTGAGGAAGCAACCTGGTTTAGACTCTATTTTGTAAATACGTAAACAGTTGTTGTATCAGGACCAAAGATGACTTCTTTCCATAAGAAACAAGCTATTATTTTCTATTCTGATAAAACGCCATTGTCTTCAGGAAATCTTCTTCATGTAACACGTTTTGATATACAGATGATCATGACCATACAATGAATATGCAAATTATGGTGTCACGTGGTGATCTCTAGCAACTTTTTACAAACGCATTAACTACTTTACCCTGAAAAGAGTTTGCAGCAGTGGTCAGCCACCAGACGTTTACATTACACAGTTATCTTGTAGCTTGAAACCTAGGACACATAGCTGCTGAAGCACAATAGAAGAATCAAAAATCACAGATTTAGCAGGGCACTTACTTGCAGTTGATGATATGTTTTCAGGCACCCTCACAAATGGGTATCGAAAGAGCAATTTGTTTCCACGACTTCCTGAACTAACCAGAATTACGCTTATAGGACTGTTTTTTTCTCCATGCTTCTGAAAGGTGGTGTCTGGGGGCTTGGGTGTGGGATTGTGATCTAAATCTAGTGAAGACTGTTTATACATATTGTCTTTTAAGAGGTATTGGGCAAAACAATACAAATAACAGCTTGTAAAATAAATACGACCAGCAAGCCTGACCTATCAGAAGATTTGCTGCACGTTAATCGACAAGAAGCTTGCTAATGTGACTGTGTAACTGTAGACTGGGGGAACTTATATTGTGTGGTTGGTTCTTTTAGAATAAACTGTCTAGTCAAGCTGTAATCGTCCTAAACACCTAATATTTAAGCAAGATATGTCCGATGAGGACACGGGCAACAACGTGGCTAGGGATAATCATCAATAATCATATTAGTTCCTTTAATTAATCACCGGTTAACTGACAACGTGTGTTTCACGTAACGTATCGAGCAGTCTACGAGAGATACTCATCTGCTCTGCTTCTGCTGCAAACATTACGGCGAGTACAGTTTGCTTCTGGTGCTATATATTTTAAGTTGCACTTTACCGTGACGTAGGAAACAAAGCATCGAACATTACAGTTCCGCTCTGTCAACGTAAAACACATTTATATCACAACGTAAATATTAACTCATCCGCAATACGTCACTGTTATATAAACACTGAAACAAACTTGAACAAAACGTCCGACCCTTAAATCGGTTCGTGTTTCAACATTTATTTCACGAGAGGTTCCGCTTTCGTTCCAGTCGAGATTTGACCGGAGAAAATAATCTGTGCTTTTTCTTATACTTAAACATTTGACAAATAAGCCTGGAAATTATATATATATATATATATATATATATATATATATATATATATATATATATATATATATATATATAGTGTGTGTGTGTGTGTGTGTGTGTCCTCGAACCGTTGTAATATGGTTAAAACTCATTTTAATCATTTGGATTAAAGTTTTCTTTTGATTTCCTCAGTTAATACTTTACAAGCTAATAATTATGCATGAAAGTGCAGGTAAAACTACGTAAACTACTTTTAAAATAATTCCAATGTCAATCTTCCAAAGCCAGTGTGATGTGTTTAAAGTGTCAAAACTTTAAACACACCAAGCTGACTGTCTATTTAAACAGATGGAAGATTTCACAGTCTGGAAGATGTAATAACTTTTAGAAGATTTTGATTGGCCAGTTGTCATAATTAGGAGTTAATTAAGAGTGCAACTGGATCTGTAGAGCCTATATGTAGAGAGAGTGCCTTTTTGCCCTTGATACTGTGGGAAAATCCAAGCAACTCAGTCTCAGAAAAGTCTGGTTCCTCCTTAGTAGCAATTTCCAAACAACTTTTTTTAGTACACACTTTGTTATAGATTTTTTTTTATTTTATGACGTCTACATTATCAAGTCAGTACAAAAAACATTTTAGATTCCCAAACATTAGTTTTCTAGCACAAAATTAAATGTTACAGAAAAATGTTTGTATGTCATTAAAGAAAGCAGCATGTTACGTAAGAGACACTTTTCAGACAGTAAACACAATGAAGGCTGCTGGGTTTCGCTGCAAAAATAAGAAGAAAGTGCGAAAGTCAAAGTGTCCAGAAGAACTGTGTCTGGTTCTGCAAGATGCTCAATAAAACTTACCAGCTCATTTCCTTATAAAACTGCACACATTGTACCAGAGACTACTATTTTTCTTTTCTTTTTTTTTTGTCACACCAAATATTGACTTTGTTTCATTTACTACTGTTTACTGCTCTTTACTGTATTTGTTTTAAATGTAGAAACATTTAATTTCATTTCATTATTTTGAAGGCATCTTTGCTCTACAGCATTTCTTTGCATGTGCCTAAAACGTTTGCACAGTACTGTGTGTTCACAGTACACACAAAACCCCATTTCCATAAAAGTTTTTTATTGCATTTTTTCTAAAATGCAATAAAAACAAAAATCTGTCATTTGTCAAGTCTCTTGAAACTTTAATTAACTGACAAAAGTACAAAGAAAAGATATTGTTAGCTCTCTCTCACGCTGCTCTCGTTAACGGAGCAACGCCCTTCCGGATTCCACGGAGCGCATTCCAGCACGATTCTTAAAGACTCTGCGTTTGTTTACTTTGCCATGTACTTTTTTGTTTTTGTGTTGCGTCATGTCTCTGCCCCCGCTTCCTGATTGGTCCTTTGTTCTGCCATTGTGTTCTGATCATTGTGTCCAGGTGTCGGTAGTTTAATCTTGTTTGATTTTGAATGAACTGCATTACTTAAACCCCGGTCTGTGTCCGGTTCGTCAGGGAGTATTGGTTTTTTGGAATGTAATGATGGTTGAATGTCTTGATTTAACCGTAACTAGAGATTTCTAAAGATAGCGACGAAGCAAAGTTTTTTTCCCGATGTTTTTTGTTAACCAGGCGTTCCCTGGTTCCTACGTGTTTTCGTATGTTTCTGTTTACCCGGCGTTCCCGGGTTCTTGGATTCCTGCCTCGTCACTCCCTGGATTATTGCCCTGTAAGCCTTAGAATTCCTGCTTCAGAATTTCCTGGACTTTTGCCCTATAAGTGATTGGAAGATTGACTTGCTTATTATTATTATTTTTTTTAAAATATTTTTGTTAAGTAGTCCGATTACTTTTGAATGTGCCTTTTGTTTTTTGTGTTCCTAATAAACTGACCACTTTCCCCTGCAAGTGCATCCTGCTTCCTTCCTTCCCCAGTTTCGTAACAGATAATCAAAGTTTTCACTGACCAACTTAACTGTATTTTATAAATATAAACAAATTTAGAATTTGATGCCTTCAACACACTCAAAAGAAAAAGTTGGGACAGAGGCATGTTTACCACTGTGTTACATCACCCTTCCTGTTAATTATGCTTTTTAATCATTTGGGAAATGAAGATACTAATTGTTGCAGTTTTGCAAGTAGAATTTTTGCCCATTCTTGCTTGATACAAGACTTCAGTTGCTCAACAGTCCTTGGTCATCACTGTCTGATTCTCCTCTTCATGATGCGCCATAGGAGACAGATCTGGCCAGTCAAGCACACGCACTCTGTGTCTACAAAGCTATGCTGTTGTAGCACATGCAGTGATATTTTATCATTTATAATTTTGTAGAATGAATGTTTGCACCTAATTTTTCAGACATCACCAGCCTGCTGACTAACCTAACTAAAGAGAGAGTACCAGATCTAGTCCTAGGAGCTGTGCTAGCGGGCTTTCTGCTAGGTAAAAGCGGTTTTGTGTGGGGGCCCGCTGTTGCATTCTCCTGTCTTTTCTCTATCTTTAGTTCTGCAGACTGATGCATTGGACAGAGGGCTGGGGGATGTTTTTTCCTAGTTGGTGGAGGGCCTGGGCCTTTTGGGGTTCCTGAGTTCACCAGTGCATTCCTTCTGTTAAGAATGTACCAGATAGTAGATTTGGCCACACCTAAAGTTTTTGCTCTCTCTCATCTTTATTTTATTTATTTTATTTATTTATTTTTATTTTTCAGCCTAATCATGGTTTGATTCATTGGCAGTGACAGCGACTTAGATTCAGAGTTAACAGCAACAGATTCCAAATGCAAATACCACACTTGAAATCAACTCTATACCTTTTATCTGCTTACTTGTAAGTGAAATAATGAGGGAATAACACACACCTGACCATGGAACAGCAGAGCTGCCAATTTCCAATTACTTACGGTCTCTTTAAAAAAAGGCAGGACTGCATATAAAAACGTGCAGAAATTCCTACACCGTTCACCAAATTTAGATGTACATACCCTGAAATTAAAACTGAACATCTGCACATTATATTATAAATTTTATATTAATAATATAATCAATATTAACATTAATATTAATAAAGAATATAAAATGTTCATTATTTAATTTTAACAAACATACTGTGGCAGACACAAAATAACATTCACTTTTAATCACTTAAGATAAATATTGTTGTATATTTATATAATAATCTGTCTACAACTTTTAATACTGTTATCAGAAACTTGGAAGCTGATTACACAATTTCATAATGGTTTTTTGAGCACATTTTATGTCAGTTTACACATTGGGGCAGGTTGTCATGTGCAGTGGTGCAGTCCTAAAAAAGTGGTTTACTATTCAACCAAGCCCAGCCAATTGACAACTGACACCAATTAAGGAAAAGCATAAGCCAGTAATTTCAATACAGATGTTTAATATTTATTTGTTACTTTGCCAACACGGTATTTCACTGATTTCAGTATTTAACTACAGATTACTTATTAATCAGTTGGGGAAAAAGATAAGCCCATAAAGGAAATGTAGTGAAAAATACCTTAATTTAAATGTACAGTAAAATGAATGAAGGACATTACAAAACAGCTGTAAGGGGGATACAGAGAAAACGCTTTGCTAAAACGGCCATAAGAGGATTCCAACTCGTGAGCCTTCCAAGAGGAAGGCTATAAGTAGTTATATCATGCACTTTATGTCAAAAATTGATTTATGAGCCCCCTCACCTTGTATAATTTAAGGTCTCGTGAAGGTCGCATGAACATGTGTGGTAATTTTTATGACTTTTTTTCCTGTCCTCTGTCTGTCTGTGTGAAGCTGCATCTCCCAGGTGTGTGTGTGTGTTTAATGTTTCACGAAGTGATAGGTGCTAACGGTCGGTGTGTGTCTGTGTGTGTGTGTGTGTGTGTGTGTGTGTGTGTGTGTGTGTGTGTGTGTGTGTGTGTGTGTGTGTGTGTGTGTGTGTGTGTGTGTGTTGAAAGCTATTGATTAAATAAACAGCCGTGGTTAGAACGTTGGAGACGCAGCACGATACTCAGGCGATGTGTGCTCCGCGACGTCTAAACCATGAATGGCTATGCGTGTGTGTGCTAATGGTTTGATCCTAGGATTACACACTTTTTCACACCCCCTACCCCTTCTTCAGACCCTCTGCGTGCGTGTGTGTGTGTGTGTGTGTGTGTGTGTGTGTGTGTTTAATCTTTCACGAAGTGATAGGTGCTAATGGGTTGTATGTGTGTGCGCGTGTGTGACCTGAAGCTAATGTTTTAAAAAACAAACAAATAGTTAAAGAGCTATGGTTTGTATACTTATCTGTTTTTATTAGCGCAATTATCTGTTACAACGACTGTCCCAACGTGAACTCCTAAAGATCCTAGAAGTGTAAATACGAGCTCTCGTGAAGGTCGCATGAACATGTGTGGTCATTTTTCTAACTATTTTTCCTGTCCATTGTCTGTGTGGAGTTGCGTGCTTATGTTAATGAGTTCTTACGGCGTGTTGTGTGTGTGTGTGTGTGTGTGTGTGTGTGTGTGTGCGCTTATGTTAATGAGTTCTTACGGGCGTTGTGCGTGTGTGTGTGTGTGTGTGTGTGTGTGTGTGTGTGTTAATGAGTTCTTACGGCGCGTTATGTGTGCGTGTTCTGAGAAATGGTGTTAAATACCCAGTGGCCTGTATGTCGTCGGATCATGTGTGGATCGTGTGTGTAGTGAAACAGGGCGGTTAAATAGGATACTTAAATAGACCCTGTTATAACACAGAAGACGCACTGCAAAAAAAAAAAGCTCACACGATGGCTGCCCCACAAACTCCTAAAACCGGCAGAAGTTCATCGTCTGCCTCAACACCTAGAATTGGCATTGAGCTGAGTAAGGACATAACTTATGCGCCACGGAAAAAACAAAACGTTAGTTTAACAAAGTTTCGTCATAATGATGTGAATAGTGTAAAGGCGTTATTGTTTCGTTCGGAGCAGGGCGTTACCATGTCCGAAGATCGGTTCTTAACCCCGCCCCCACATCACAACAACAATTAAAAACGCCTGCGGATCGACACGTTCACAACATACCCCCACAATGTCTCAAGAATCTACATCTGTCTGTTGTTACAGCGATACGCCTGAGACCGGTGGAACCTAACGACAACGCAACATCACTGGAGCCACACCCCCAGACTTAGGACAACAGTTGGTTGGATAAGTTTTGTATGAATTTGGGTTATCATAATATGTCGTTTCTTTCAACACCTTATGGTAACGCCGGAACCATAGCCGGGTCAGTGGCCTATGCGGGGTTCGACGACCCAGACGGCTGCACTCGCTCTGACGGCTTCAAAATCATAAAAGCAATAGTTGTGGTGCTTCTGGAATATTTAGTAAACAGAAAGCAGACGGAGTTGTGTCTGGGGTGTGAAGTGGATCATCCGAGCCAACTTAGACATTCCTGTCTGTTCGAGCCTGACGCCTATTTTTTCGACGGCTACTTTGAGGAACTGTCACGTAATCTGATTAAACCGGGGATTAAACACATCATAGCCCAAGCATTGAGCAGGTGTGGTTTTAGGCGAAATAATTCAAGGTACTGTTGACGGTATTTTACACGAATTGCGGGAGGAAGTTTACATCGTGGAGAAGCTTCGTGAAGTCCGTGAGAAAATTGTGGATACCAGCAACGAACAAATTGTCTACGACGCCGTGGACGGGTGAAAGGGAATCCCGCATACAACCCGTGTGTGATACTGAAAATGGGGAACACGTGGTGCACAGCAGGTCTGACAAAGTATCTATTAAACGACGTATTAGATGTGAGATTATCAACTTGTTGTATAAGATCATTAATGATGATGTTGATGTATCTATTGATGTAAACGATTGTGTCGTTGATCCAAAACGTTTAACAAAACTCAAGAGACAGATATGTGATGTGAGAGGAATGTGGAATGTGTGGACAGATATGATGCATATGTGTATTAATGCGGACGAGTCAGTTTGTACAACTATCAGAAAAATACTAGACCTGATGACTGAATGTGGCAGCAGTATTAGAATTGCTGACATAATGTGTGTGTGTGTTTATGTGACTGATTTATGCATAATGTTATCAAGAAAAAAAGAGAATGATGTTTGTGAAATCGTCGAAACATTTGTTGATTACATTGTCGAGAAAAACAGTGTAATATGTATAAAATTTCTACAGCACCTCGAAGTTGTATGATGTTGATTTCTTTCACCGAAATAAATTCTCAAACATTTAAAACACGTGTGTTATTCTTTTGTGGAGTCTGAACCGTCAACATGACCGAAGAAATGAAAAAAATTATTACAACCCTCCTAATCCGGGGTCATTAGGAGGTAAAAAAAAACGTTTAAAAGATGGTGTTTTAAAGGAAACGGGTATTCGCTTAAACGATAAACAGGTTTCGGACTGGCTGGCCGGAGAGGACGCGGACACGCTACACAGAAATCCTCGTTTGAATTTCAAAAGGAATGGTGTTTTTGTCTATGGCATCGATATGCAGTTCCAGGCCGATCTAGTTGACATGTCTGCATAAGCTGCGGAAAATGACAATAAACGTTTCCTGTTGACGTGTATAGATCTGTTTAGTAAATATGCATGGACGTGTTTATTAAAACATAAATCAGGAATCGAGGTAACTAAAGCTTTCGAGTCTATACTGAAGGAAGGTCGGGTGCCACGCAAATTACAGACAGACAACGGAAAGGAGTTTTTTAATAAACATTTTCAAAGCATGACAAAAAAGTACAATATCATACATTTTGCACCCGCCCCAGAATTAAAAGGCTGTGTCATTGAGCGGATGAATTTTTCACCATAACGGATTGTGTACCTCGAGACCCACCGGTCTACAGGCTATGTGATTACGACGGCGATGTTATGGCGATGGAGTGTTTTATGAGGAGGAATTACAAAAAATAATTGTGAACAAAAACAAGGCGTTTAAAGTGGAAAAAATTTTAGACAAAAAGAAACAAGGTCGGAAAACATTAGTGCTGGTTCGATGGCTCGGGTGGCCTGCAAAATTTGCGTCATGGATCGACCAGAAAGATTTGGTCGATGTGCAGAAACCATAAAAATAAAGACCAACAAGTGTCCAAGGCACACTCGTAAAAACAGCCATGGCAGAGGGTGCTTTTTATGTTACGTTGCCATGCAACGCATCATTATCTGTTTATCCGGAAAGCCGCATATCTAATTACACAACCAGATTGGCGAAAGGTATAAATTTAAAAGGAAGAATGGCAAGTGGGGTTAATCGAATTTGAATACCCCGTGTCGTGCTGCACGTTTAATGAGACAGATGCTACGTTCATTTTCAGCTATGATGAAACAAAGCCATCAGTTAGTAAGAATCATGTTGACCCCAAAGAACTTTTCATCACCGGCGATCGGAAAACGTCAAACATACCTTAGACGTTAAAGACGGGTTATTATGAGGACGTTCCTTTTTTGATCAGGGGGATCAACGCAAACCTGCCATCGGGGTGAGTCTCGGTTATGACCATATTAAAAACAAAGTCTTTCTGAAAGCCCCTCCGAAGACGTCACTGACATTTTATGGAAAACTGGCTAATATTTTAAGTTTAAAACCAGGCGTTGCTATAGAAACTAGTAATCAAAATCATGAAAAACACATAGTAGGGTATATACCTGTGACGTATGCCCCCTATCAGGCGGACATAAACGGGGTTCCACACCATGTATATATACACAGATATTATAGAATATCAATCAGTTGGTGATCACCACGTTCCACTACTACGTTGTGTGCATATAGACGGTGATATTAATAAGAATATTACTGTTAGATACGATAGGCCGCATTACCTGTCAGTTAACAAATCGTCCATCACAGAAATAACTATACAGGTGAAAGACGACCAAGATCAAGACGTACCTTTCAGTTACGGGAAGGTGTGTGTTAAGCTTCACTTTAGACCTGGGAAACAGTTTGTTTAAAGATGGTGTATCTCAATAACATGAACAACATCGATCCCATGGGTTGTGTGGCCTATTACCAGAATCAAGCTGGTAATGGACTCCCGGGGTTATGTATGGGGCCGGCTTGGGCGGTATGTTTAGGGGACTCTTTAGAATGGCCATACGGTTGCTAAAACGAGGATTTAGCATAGCCAAGCCGCATCTTAAATCAGCTGCAAAAAACATATTAAGCGACGTTGTTACCAACACGTTATCACGGTCTTTTAATGACGGTGATACTCAAGACGGATCAGGGTTGATGGCTATGGCTCACAATAGATCAGCTAGGCCACCAGGGATCCGGAGGAGTGGTCAAGTACGAAAGAAAACAAAACACAATGTTAAGAATGCGTCAGTTGTAAAGAGCAGACGTGTGGTGACAACAAAATGTGCTACATCAAAAAAAAAAAAAAAAAGACCAAAGACCCGTGTTAAAACAATATTTTAGATCATGGTCTTACTACACAACATGTCAGAAGAATGTTGAAAAACCGAACTGGATCTGTTCACAGTGCCGATGACTCAAACAGCTATTGAAAAAATACTTATATAGAAGTACCACCATTATCAGCCATATCGGACTCATCACCGCTGGAATTTTTTATAGCGGGGACTGGAGAGGATTATGTAGATCTAAACAACACACTAGTATTTTTGCGTCTCAAAATCACTAACGCTGACGGCACTGATATCGCGGACGGAGCACCCGTGGGCCTTATTAATTATCCAGGCGCGACTATATTTTCACAAGTGGATGTGTCGTTAGGAGATCGTCTTATATCACAGAGCTCTAGCACATACCCTTATCGTTGTATAATAGAGTGTCTTACCAATTATGGTAGAGACTCGCTTGAAACACTTTTCTCTGCGGCATTGTTTTACAAAGACACGGCGGGACATATGGATGTATCAGACCCCGCGGGTGGTAATCAGGGGCTCACAAAAAGAGCTGCTTTTACCAATGCGAGCAATGTCGTGGAACTTCTCGCTCCTGTTCACAGTAATATTTTCTTTCAAGAAAAACTTATGCTTAATGGCGTGGACATTAAAATCCGTATGACAAGAGGTAAAGATGAATTCTGCTTGATGAGGAGCAACACTGCACAATATAAGCTAAATATTCTATCAGCGTCACTATTTGTAAAAAAAAGTGTATCACCGGCTGTAAGATTGGGACATGCAAAGACATTGTTAATGACAACCGCAAAATACCCTATAGATCGCGTGTGTCTGAAAAATTTTTCAATACCTGCAGGATCTCGCGTCTGTAATCAAGAAAATTTATTCTTAGGAACCATGCCAAAATCGGTGGTTCTAGCGATGGTCGATAATGATGCATTTACAGGAGCTTATAATAAAAATCCATTTGCTTTTAAAAACTATGACCTAGAATTTTTGGCTATTTATCTGGATGGCCAGCAACACCCCGCGAAGCCTCTGCAACCAGAATATGAAAGCGGCTCTGCAGTACGTGAATTTTATCAGTTAGCACTGGCTTCTGGAAAACATCTTAAAAACCAACCTCTTTCAATAGACAGGGAGGATTTTCTACACGGGTATACCCTGTACACATTCAATCTTACACCAGACGAGGAGTGTGGCCAACACATTTCACTTATCAAGTCTGGAAACATCAGACTAGAAGCCCGTTTTAGACAGCTGCTACCAAGAACGATTAATTTGATTGTTTATGCCATATTCGACAGCATAATCGAAGTGTCAAACCGTCAACAGATCCTGGTTGACTACTATTAATATGTAAAATAAAAATAAAAAAATGGACACAGTAGAACTTACGGCCGTCATGGACAAGATCTCATACAACACACATTTTCTCGGGGTGCTCCCGTGTGACTATCTTCCAAAAGAACCATTAAAAAAATTACCCGTCATGGTAGTGATAAACACACATCCGTCAGGACTCCCAGGTGAACACTGGCTGGCCATCTACATAAATGAAGATGGGGTGGGTTGTTTTTTCGACAGTTTTGGTAATAAACCAGATTACCCACGTTTACCGTCACTTATTAAAAACTTTCTAAACAGCAATTCTAGTGTTGTACAATATTCATCAGTGCAAGTCCAAGACTTTTCATCAGATACATGCGGGCAGCATTGTGTGTTCTTTCTTTACCATATGTCAAAGGGATATGATTATGATTATGTGATGAGTCTGTATACCGGTGATTTTATTAAAAATGACAAAAAGGTGTCTGCTTTTGTGAAAAAACTAAAACAGACTCGTTGTAATGAAAATGTTTTCAGACGTGTGAAGTGTTTATGTATCATGTTCAACATTTTTCAAATAAACAACAACTAAAGAATAGAAGCATCTTTTTTGTTGACTTTATTATTATTATTATTATTATTATTATTATTATTATTATTATTATTATTATTATTATTAATAATAATATTATACAACACAATCAATAATATCGATAATAATAACATGACCAAAAATAGGAAACACAGAACATACAAAATCTCTGAGATTAATATTTCAGCCATTGACTCGTGTCGAGAGGCGGCGAGCTGAATAATGCAGGCTCGTCTGAATAATTTGTGCGTGATGCTGGCGCTTTCTGTCCTTTTTTACTCTTCTTAGATGTGCTGGTTATAATAGGAGTCGTATTGTTTTTGAAAGAGTTAATAACGTGTCTGACATAACGATTCGGCACCGTCGAGTACGGTATATTTAAAATAGAAAAAGCCTGCAGAAACTCATTCCAGCCAATAGGTCTTGAAACCTTTTGTGGAGCAGTGACACCTTTAACTAAATCGAGCATGTGTGCGAACCGGGGATTGTTCGGCCTTTTAAACACAAACTCCCCCGACTCAGCCCAAGATGCGACGTCTTTAGATTTAGAAATTTTATCCAAAATGTAACGAGCGTTTTTTACACTCCTCTGTGGTACATTCTTCAAAACGTCGAGCACAACAGTATCTGAAATATCGTGAACCCCCACGCCCACCGCAGAGGACTGGTCTTCTTTTTCATCACCGTTAGGCTGTGGGAGTGTTAATGTTAACGTGTTGGTTTCACGGTCCCCCTGTCTTCCGATTGTTAAAAAACGTTGTAATGTATTTGTATACAGCTTAGCCTTTTCATAATCGTCCAAATCAGATCTGTGCAAAATACTTCTTATGGTCGCGTCCAAATCATTCTCCACAACACGTTGAATAGTCTCGCGCGGGGGGTCACTCATTAGTTTATTCATTTGATGCTGGGGTACTAAAAACATCTTCTCTGCATATTCCATCCCCCCCATGTTATCTAGATGCGACCAGATTGCTGATAAACGGTATTGCCACACTTAATAGTGGTAGTACAAATCCCCCCTGCTGATTTATCAGACGTCTTTTTCTCTTAACAGCTATTTTCTTGTCAGCCACAAGCTTCAGAGCTCTTTTATTCCTTCTCAGTTTGCGGTATTGTGACGCCATGAGCGGAATATTCCCGTGGAGAACGTTAAGAGCCACTTCACACAAAGTCGCAATGAGTTAATCTGCTGCAGACTGTAAAATAACCCGTCTCTGTTTGGGTGTAGCGTTTAATAATATTTTTTAAAAGAGGCATGTTTCTACAAAGTCTATCCGACATTTTTTTTTTTCACAATCCAACACTTTTTCCCCAACTACCTTCTTTTCTGTATGTATACAACAGGATACGTTGAGAGTAAATCTGTTCTGAGCCGATAGTGTTCGGGTGTATCTGTT
Organism: Cranoglanis bouderius; assembly: GCA_023630585.1. Classification (NCBI taxonomy): domain Eukaryota; kingdom Metazoa; phylum Chordata; class Actinopteri; order Siluriformes; family Cranoglanididae; genus Cranoglanis; species Cranoglanis bouderius. The sequence goes on from CM042551.1 coordinate 20,117,062, forward strand.
TTATAATCAATCATTAGGTAACCGAAAGGCTTGTTGGTAGCATCTTGATAACATTCCATAAAAAATTTTGTGTTACCCGGGTACATTTGCCTTCCTAGTACACTCACTTGGTTGATGTCTCTAGGGTTTTTAAACAACATCAGATAATTTGTGTTTAAGCTGATAGTCCTGCTGGATTTACCCTGGCAAAATCAATTCTGTACGATATAAATAGCACTAAGGTTTCTATGGTGAACATACTGTGTGAACACCTTTTCCACCTCGTTGCTCGCGCTGGCCTCTTTCATCAAATCATCCAGGATTAACAAACTAGTTTTGTTGACTGAGAACAAATCATCATCGTTTAGAGTCTGTGGTAGTCCTTCAATAAATTTTATTTTGTACATTTTCAATAATTCGTCATACAACGGCTGCCAACAATCATAAATATATACAATGTTTTCAATTTTTTTTTTTAGAAATCAGCTGTACAGCATTTTGCAACAACATTTTTTACAAAATATGACTTTCCCGAGTTTGAAGGTCCACTTATCACACATGAAAATGGGTGCTGTAATCTGAAATCAAAACCCGCAGTGTCTCGAACACCCCTGTGTTCAAAAAACATGTCAGAACCCATATGGAATTGTTGTGAAATCAGGGAGGAGCACACGTTTGTTGTACACTACCTTAAACTTTTTGACGACTGTCCTATTGTGAAGTGTGAATTGTTTTTTTATCTCTCGCTATACTATGGGTGTGTGCCAGTATATGACGACCGTTATCACCCGCCACGACATAGTGATCAACAAGTCCGATCAGTGTGTCTAACCTAATGGCTTTTGAGTTTACGGCATTGAGCGTGATACCCTTGACCTTCATACAAACAGCACCCTTAGCAGTACGGTAGCCGTATGTTTTCGGACCCCCTGAACAAAACTCTACAATATGGTCTCCACCCCCAACTTCATCAGTCAGATTACCGAGGTAAGGACCCAATGGAGGATCCCAGTCACCATCTCTATATGTAAAGATGACGCTGTCTGTGTCACTGTACAACAATCTATCACCCAATTTGTCCATTAGATCATGCAGTTCTAGACGCGCATGCGCTGTTGTAAACGCACCAAGAAAGATGTTAATGTCGTGGGTCTGCCCACATTTACCATCAGTGTAACACCACTGTATTAGAGCAACAGTGTCTGACACGAACGAGAAGTGTTTAACGTCGTATCCGCCACCAAAAATGTGTTGGGTGAACTGCTCAGGATCTGAAAGCAACTCTGTACACGGCAAATTTTCACGCATAGAGAATCGCCCCCAAAGCGAGTTCAACAGAAGTTTATTAATAGACCGACGTGCGGGGTTAAGACTTATCTTGTCCTGATTCAGTTTAATACCCTCTTTTTCAAAATAATCGGCTATGTATGCCTCTTTGTCTGCGTCTGTCACAACGCTCACGGGGAAGCCGCTGGCCTCTTGTTTGTACTGTAAAAACGTTTTAACATAATCACAAAACAAGGTTTCCGAACGCTGAGGAAAATGCCACACTTCATCCACTTTCGTAACAACATACCCCTTCTCCACAGCTTTTAACAACTCAATACTAACCCAAAAACCGGAAATGGCCCTTTCCTCATCATCATGTCTACGTGGGGGTGTCTAATTCTGCTGGTCGGCACAGGTACGACAGAGCGGAAACATAAGCTTGCCACCGGTCCTATAAGGAAGGACGGGGTGAAGCAGTTTTCTCGGCGGCAGCACGGTGGCTTTGACAAATCCATAATAATTTTCAAGAGGTTCAAAATCCTTAAAAATTATTTTGGGGGTGACCTATGGGATAACATTTCTTGGCCTGACAATATAGATACAGACTTGTAAAGTCGACATAGCGTATTTTCTCACCGATGTCAACTTTATGATATAATTTGTACGCATTAGTACGACCACCAAATAATGCATCTCGTGGTTTCAATCTCTCAGGATGCGTATATGTAGCCATAAATGCCATTACATCAACATCAGTCTGTTTAGCGTTGTTCCGATCACATTCCCACATCACCTCTACCTCCACGCCATAAGCACGTGTTAAAATTTCCACCTTATCGTCAAACTGTCTTCTGAGTGTACCGTAAGGCACTTTTGATAAGGGATGTGTGTGATTGGGGTTATAAAGACATTCATGTCCATGAAACATACATCCGTTGAATTCGAATGCTTTTTTGTACACCGTCTTTTTCATAATAACCATCGAGATGATATTTACCAATCATCATCTCACCTCGGTTTAATGCGTGTTGAATATCCAGCCCGCGTGTTGTTTTAACATACTCAAGCCATTCGATGGAAATGTTTGAGTATGTCTTGTTCTGATTTGTGTAAGCATTGTTATGTGTTAGGGCTAATGTGTCTTTTGGTAGAAAGTGTGTTTTATACACGGCCATACAGCAGGCCGCCAAGGTAGTATATCTAAACGGATCGAGTTTGGTGCATTGAATGAACATATAATGATATTTCATACAAGTTTTCTGAGTAACACAACATCGTTCTTCTTTAAAATCAAACACCTTGACCGAGACTGTTGCGTACCACTCGTCAAACAGAGCCCTCTCTTTGTCAGACATCGTCTCATAGCCGTAGAAGTGTCTGTCCGGGTATGGTCCTATGTAATCCTCATTTTCTTTTCTGTTGAAAATGTGTGGAAAATAACCTTTCTCTGCACAGTTTAGATTTAACGCAGCAGGTGTCATTGCCAGACGCATGGGAATGAATGAATAACTGTCGATAAAGCGCTGCTTGAATGTGTCGTCATACATTAGAATTACCGGACAGCCTTGCATGGTGATTTTAAGTGTGTGTCCTGCATTTGTGAAATATTCCAAAAGTATAAAGTTATCAAAACCAGAAGCATTGTGGGCTATCCATGTGAAATTCTGATAACGTGGTCGTCTAAACTTTTTAACGAGTCTTTCTATGCAATCTAGACCAGCGGCTGTGAACTCTTCCCCTTTAAACGTGATTGCGCATACAAAATAACAAATAGCATTGTGTTTATCATTCACACACTGTGTTTCAAAATCATAGAATATGTACTTGTAGCTAGGTGGTTCGATCTTTGTTGGCTGTATAAAACACTGATGCAAGCCTCCATTAACCGTTTCAGCACGGCAATGGACACATACATTGCCAGTACAAATGTGTTTTTTTGGGTTTGTGGCACTGACATGATAAGCCTATTACATTTTTGACAGTATTTCGTGACATCGCATTGCGCATGCTGTTGACCTAATGGCGGTCGTTTATGGGCGTAGAAACAATAGTCAGATTTGCAGTACCGTGAGCAATCGACGCATCGTCTTGTTTTGACGGGTTGTTTATAACAATCAGGGTCATTGCAGATATCACATACGTATTTGCAACGATGATCTCTACGACTAGTAAACCCCTGATAACAGTAGTCGCACACATACGAAGTACCTATGAATGCATTCAGCTTCTTAATCATAAAATAGTGCCCATCGTGCAGGTACAAGAACACCATCTTGTGATGACATGCATCACTGGACATATACTTTTCCAGCACACCTGCGCTTGATCTGTGGAAGACCACTATTTTTATGCTTAACATCTGCTCAAAGCGTGTGATATCATTAAACCCTATCTTATACTGTTCCGAATACCCAGCAGACTTCTGCAAGGACGCCGCTACGGTTTGCAGATCTGTGAATGATTTTGGGGGGTTTAGAAAATGTGCCAGACAGATTGCAAAACACAGATTGTTAGACTTGTTTACGGGACAGAACAGATTCATCCTATTCCTACTGATTACCTCGTTATGGGCGAGATCGCGCACTTTTCGATAACCACCCCCATGTTTACTCCGTGCTATAGCTACTTTTATATCTAAACTATCGTCAGCCCGCACATCTGTGTTACTCTGCATAATCTTCTCGAGCTGGTTTGTGAAGACGTCCACACAGTAGTCATTATTAGGTGTCAAGACAGCATTAACATCAGAGTTTAGACTAGGACCGCTCATTGTTATGTTAATCAACACACCATCCCCAGCCAACTGTCTGGAAAACGATACTATTTCCACCAATATTTCGTATAGAAATATAGTGTATGTCGCTATGTCTACAGCAGGTAGCACCCTTAGATTTATACGCCGACGTATCTCCAGACTATTGAATCTGGGTGTCGCCACAACCGTATAACCCCGATATCACCACCCTCTCTTACAAGTTTGTCAATATCATCGCGTGTTAACACCATATTTTGTGGTGTGTCAAATGAATGATGCGATAGATCATCTACACACACACCACCCTGTTGTGAATTTAAATTGTCAAATGAGTCTAATACCTAATCTGGATGTTGTTCTGTCCGGAGAACAGACATTGATCTCACTATGTTTAATAAATTCACCAACGTGTCGTTTGTAGACGTATGTCTATTCATACCCTCTATCGTCTGAATTAAATAACGCAGTGTTTCGGTGTTGGTACTCTGGTCGCTGAGGTCGTCTTGTCTAAATCTACAGCCGTGGCCAAAAGTTTTGAGAATGACACAAATATTAATTTTCACAAAGTCTACTGCTTCAGTGTTTTTAGATCTTTTTGTCAGATGTTACTGTTACTGAAGTATAATCACAAGTATTTCATAAGTGTCAATGGCTTTTATTGACAATTACATGAAGTTTATGCAAAGAGTCAATATTTGCAGTGTTGACCCTTCTTTTTCAAGACCTCTGCAATTCACCCTGGCATGCTGTCAATCAACTTCTGGGCCACATCCTGACTGATGGCAGCCCATTCTTGAATAATCAATGCTTGGAGTTTGTCAGAGTTTGTGGGTTTTTGTTTGTCCACCCGCCTCTTGAGGATTGACCACAAATTCTCAATGGGATTAAGGTCTGGGGAGTTTCCTGGCCATGGACCCAAAATGTCGATGTTTTGTTCCCCGAGCCACTTCGTTATCACTTTTGCCTTGTGGCGAGGTGCCCCATCATGCTGGAAAAGGCATTGTTCGTCACCAAACTGTTCTTGGATGGTTGGGAGAAGTTGCTCTCTGAGGATGTTTTTGTACCATTCTTTATTCATGGCTGTGTTGTTAGGCAAAATTGTGAGTGAGCCCACTCCCTTGGCTGAGAAGCAACCCCACACATGAGTGTTCTCAGGATGCTTTACTGTTGGCATGACACAGGACTGATGGTAGCGCTCACCTTTTCTTCTCTGGACAAGCTTTTTTCCAGATGCCCCAAAAAATCGGAAAGGGGATTCATCAGAGAAAATGACATTCCCTGTACTTTTTGCAGAATAGCAGTCTGTCCCTGATGTTTTTCCTGGAGAGAAGTGGCTTCTTTGCTGCCCTTCTTGACACCAGGCCATCCTCCAAAAGTCTTCGCCTTACTGTGCGTGCAGACGCACTCACACCTGCCTGCTGCCATTCCTGAGCAAGCTCTGCACTGGTGGTGCCCCAATCCCGCAGCTGAATCAACTTTAGGAGACGGTCCTGGCGCTTGCTGGACTTTCTTGGGTGCCCTGAAGCCTTCTTCACAACAGTTGAACCTCTCTCCTTGAAGGTTTTGATGATCCGATAAATGGTTGATTTAGGTGCAATCTTACTAGCAGCAATATCCTTGCCTGTGAATCCCTTTTTGTGCAAAGCAATGATGGCTGCACGTGTTTCCTTGCAGGTAACCATAGTTAACAGAGGAAGAACAATAATTTCAAGCACCACCCTCCTTTTAAAGCTTCCAGTCTGTTATTCTAACTCAATCAGCATGGCAGAGTGATCTCCAGCCTTGTCCTCATTAACACTCTCACCTGTGTTAACGAGAGAATCACTGACATGATGTCAGCTGGTCCTTTTGTGGAAGGGCTGAAATGCAGTGGACATGTTTTTTTGGGATTAAGTTCATTTTCATGGCAAAGAGGGACTTTGAAATTAATTGCAATTCATCTGATCACTCTTCATAACATTCTGGAGTATATGCAAATTGCCATCATAAAAACTGAGGCAGCAGACTTTGTAAAAATTCATATTTGTGTCATTCTCAAAACTTTTGGCCACGGCTGTAGATGCTCGACCATGATCACAACCATCACGGTGAAAAAGTGTGTAATCCTAGGATCAAACCATTAGCACACACACGCATAGCCATTCATGGTTTAGACGTCGCGGAGCACTCATCGTCTGAGTATCGTGCTGCGTCTCCAACGTTCTAACCACGGCTGTTTATTTAATCAATAGCTTTCAACACACACACACACACACACACACACACACACACACACACACACCGTTAGCACCTATCACTTCGTGAAACATTAAACACACACACACCTGGGAGATGCAGCTTCACACAGACAGACAGAGGACAGGAAAAAAAAGTCATAAAAATTACCACACATGTTCATGCGACCTTCACGAGACCTTAAATTATACAACGTGAGGGGGGTCATAAATCAATTTTTGACATAAAGTGCATGATATAACTACTGCTATAATATGGAAATGTTTTTCTGAATCATTTCATTTCATCGCCTGTCATGTAATGATTTTTGTAAAGCCAGTACTAAAAGTTGCGATAGATATATAAATAAATTGCGATGCACTGCAGTATCATACCTGGATGATGATTAAAGCAGTGCAAGAGAAAGAGTGAATCCACGAGTAAAGTGTCAATCTCTCTCGAGCAGGGACAGAAAAGAGTTGAATCATTCCCGGTACTACATACCGGTGAGCACTGAGTTCACTTCAAGTCCACTTCAAGTACTTTTATTCGTTTCACCTGACTGCTTCAGCAGGACAATGTCTTCAGACGATGACGGTAGTGACGGCGGTTAACTGCGGTTGTCAGGGACGTGGAATATGGCGTTTAATTAGTCTCAAAACCCGAGCACATAAAGCCAGGCACGTGATACGAGCACACAGAACAGTATCCACGAGCCGGAAACCATCCTTGCGAGGGAGCATTTCTGCTCCGCGTGCACAAATGTGGTCCCATGAGCACAGGGCTGTGATGAATGCTCGCTTGACCCTCTCTATTCTTAGTTGTACTGCTGTGAAAAAAGCCCATATATATAGGGATAGTATGGGTCACAGAGTTGGTTGAGACTAGTTAGCTTTCGGAAACTTCAGTAACGTGAGGGCTGTAGCAGACTTTTGCAAGGTGATATTAGCTTTTTTAACATCAGATATTTAGCTAGCTGTCTATATTATAGTGCATACAGTAAACAAAATCAATACCTTCAAACAATATTAAAATGGGATCTCTGAAAGATGTTAACTTGTAAGACTTACTTGCTCCGACATGATGGCCCAATGAAAATTGTTGTTCTCTCTACCAACTGGACTGGCTGGAAGAGATTATGCATGTCAGTCATAAAGTGACCAATCATAGGAGTGGAGATATCAGCCACTGTCCCTGCCTCCAAAGTCTCAAAAGTCAACTTGACCAGCAAGCGAGTGTTGGGCAGTTACGAGGGCGTAGAGAGGGTCAAGCGAGCACTCATCACAGCCCTGTGCTCGCGGGACCACATTTGTGCAAATGGAGCAGAAATGCTCCCTCATGAGGATGGCTTTCCGCACGCGGATACTGTTCTGTGTGCTCGTATCATGTGCATGCACCTGGATTTTATGGGCTTGGGATTTGAGACTAATTATATGCCATAGGGGAATTCAAATAAAAATGCACCAATTACAACAAAGAATCACAAGTTTCACAAAAAAAAAAAAAAAAAAAAACACACACAAAAAAAACAACAACCACGTGATACATTTAAAGGGGAAGCTTGCACAAGAGTAGATTAGGGACTTCTAAAGCAGCAAAACAAGTGGGTATACCCAGGGTATACCAAAGGTATGTGCTACTGTTATAGCCTTGGGGAAAAAGTAAGCATATGGCTTATACTTGCGTATGGCCATGAATACACCACTGGTCATGTGACAGATTTTGTGAATTTGTGAAAACTTGCCCCACACTGTGTTAATTGTGGCTGACATAACATAGCACTGCAGCTACAGTATCAAAGGAAACTTTATTCTCTACACATTGTAAAAATAAAAATATTTTATTATTTTTTTACCTTAACTTTTTTCAAAGATAATAAAATTGTGCTCACCTAAGATTAGAGAGAATTTGACAACATGTGAACTATAAATTGACCTCAGAACATGAAGGCACAATAAATAGGAGTTACATTTTTGCTGTGCTCTAGGAAGTATGAACAGTGTGACAACTTACCCCTCTCTCCCCTACAATAAATTTTATGCGACACCGTGAAGTGTTTAAAAACCACATGTTCACTTTTAGCATGTGAATTGTGATTGATTGCATATGACACAAACCCAAATTACCTTAATTTTCACATTAAATAATTTAATGTAGCCTAATGGATACATAAAGTACATTAAATAATAAAACCTACATTTCATTAGTTATTCTTCGTATGCTTTGTGGAAAAAGATGACTAAATTCAGATGGCTCATTCAAACTTTTATTTGTTGGACTTATGTCTTGCAGGAAAGTTTAGAAGTAGCGGCTGCTCAGAGCGGCGACGACGACTGCCAGAAACTTCTGCCATGTAGCCTGAATTTCAGGTGTGAAAGCGGCTCCGAATTTGGTCGCAATCACAATGGTGAGACAATCGGCAAAAAGCTGCGGGGAAAATGTCATGTTATAAAGCAGTAGATGATACAGGCTAATAGATTTTTTTTTTTTTGCTTTCTAAAGGGAAGAGATGACGTACCCTGAAATTATCGGGGTCTACATTGAGAATCTCACAGTGGAGCTGACTCAGCTTCGAGTAGGTCGCCTTGATGTTGTCCAGGTTCTTCACTGCGTCGTCCAAAGCGTTCAGCACAACTTTGCCATGGGCAGTGACCTTAGGGTTCCCCAGGATGGCAGCTACACTGTTCAAATTTCCAAATTTGCCGAAATAGCGCTGAGTCCAGGGGTAGACAATCAGTACTCTGTCGCAAATAAGAAAAGCAGAATATTGGAACCATGTATTATTTATGTCAAATAATTTTAGAATCATGCAATGTATTTTGGCTTGATACACCAGTAAAATATAGGTTTATCAATTTACTATTCCTTCTTAGAGAGCTTTACCTTGCCAGGGCCTGAGGCCCGATCTCATCGACATTGATTTTGTCCCAGAGATCTACAATGGCACTCCGTTCTGATTGTGACCAAGAGACCATAATGACTGCTTGTATTATTCTTGAGTTTTACAGTACTGACTGCACCGATGTAGTGATCCAGTGAGTTTTAATTCACCCTCCATCTCCTCCCCCAACAAGACTTAGAGACCAATTGGCTGTAATGCACAACCGGCGGAATGGTTTTCCATTCCAAGGTTTAATCAAGGATATTAAATGGAATTATTACATTATTAACATTTAGTGTTTAATGTTTTGGTATAGCAAAAATATATCATGATTGTGATATATTGATACATTACGCTTTAAGAAGTAGCAATATACATTTCTTAATCTGTTTATTAAAATCTTCATTTATTCAAAGTTTCCTCGATAACCTTTGTCGGCTGATTGAAGGGTTACAATAAAAGAAATATGCTAAAAATATGATAATATTCGGTTAGCAAAATAGTCTTAACAATAGCTTTGCTGCATTTTAATTTCAGCGACTCTATCCAGTTTTAGATTATGCACGTTTCTTTTTTTATCGAATAGCTCAGGACAGTTACACCCAGTACATTTTAACTGGGTGAAATTATCTGCTATATCCCGATGCGTTTTTTTTTTTTTTTTTTTGTCTCAGGGTTGTTATCCTTAGATGACCCAAGTTCTTAGGGGTCACTATCAAATGAACTGGATTAATACATGTTTTAACCACCAAATGTACCATTTGAGTAATTTCTGCAACCCTCTGCTGGGTCAATATTCAACAGAACATACACTGGGTTAATTTGACCACACACTGTGTATTTATGTTTGGTTTATAAAAATTGCTTCATGATGACCCAGCATGGGGTTATATACTGCTATTTCTGGATTGTTCAGCCATTATTTATGACCCAGATAGGGAACTGGAAAACATTTTACTGAGAAAATATAAATTAGAATATAATAATAATAATAATAATAATAATAATAATAATAATAATAATAATAATAATAATAATAATAATAATAATACAGTTCAATGTATTGTAAATTCAATTATAAGTCAGAGTGTTGATCCTAAAGTTGACCCTAAACCATACATTGGAAGGAGTTTAAAACTAGTGCTGTCTAGAATTTGGTTTGCACCACAGACACATTAAGTTCCTATTAATTGACTTCTTAGCTTTGATTCCATATGATGACATATTTCCTTCTGAAACAGGAAGTCAGAGTGACATCACGTTGAAGTGCTTGACTGACTTACACAAGTGTCAGTAGCTTTTGAGAATCTGGGAGTATTAGCTAAATATGGAGAACTGCAAAGAGATAAATGAGAGCCTTTTACTCCCGGCAGTGTATAAAGATGGAATTGCATTCTTGCTCAATCTGAAGAAGCAACATATTCCTGCATTAATGTATATGATTCTAGAGAACATTTAACTGGACAATCAATCAATCTCTTCAATCCCTAAAACTTTTTTTTTTTAGATACAGTATCACATATCAGTGCCCATAAGACTAAGGGACAGGTACAAAAAGCTCTGGAACACAGATTTGATTTCAGGGGCACTTTCATCTACAGTATGTCATAACTAGTAGTGCATATATCAAAACTTTGTTCCACAGACTGATCTTTTTCACAATCACCAGCCAATCAGAAACACGATCTCACATAAACATGAAATAGAAAGTCCGTGATTGAGAAGCAGGGATGTAGCGTCCATTGCTATCTGTATAAGGTCTGTCTCTCTATTTATAGTGACATTATAGTATATGTTGACATTGTGCCCAAAACAAAGTTGCAGGAGTGACAGAGGGATTTTGTTTGTTAAATCTCAGTGCTATGATGCTCCTCTAAAAGCCACTAATAATAAAATAATATGAATCAGTTAATATTAGCAGCCGTGCGAACCCAGATTGTATTGATCGCATAAGGAGAACAAACTTATTTTCTTCAATCTCAGAGGATATCATTAGAGGTAAGGAAGATCAAGGCCAAAAGTTTACATACACCTAGGCTAAAGATATTCAGTATCAGTTTTCAGAGGTTTAGACACTAATGGCTGTGTGTTGAGTTATTTTGAGGGGACAGCAAATTTACACTGTTATACAAGCTGTACACTCACTACTTTACATTGTAGCAAAGTGTCATTTCGTCAGTGTTGTCCCATGAAAAAATGTAATAAAATATTTACAAAAATGTGAGGGGTGTACTCACTTTTGTGAGATACTGTATTTGTCAGAGTGAGAGATGAGGGAGATGAAAGTGGAGGAGATAGTGCTGGTGAGCATGTTGAGTATGGCGTCCAGCTGGGCCAGGTGTTTTTGGTGTTCTCCTACTAGCTTTCCCTGGGCTGCCATGGCATTGCAGTAGTTTGATTCTTCATTTGTTTCTTGTAGTTGGCCACCAGGTTTGCACACATCTCAGGAGGGATTTTGTCCCACTCCTCTTTGCAGATCCTCTCCAAGTCATTAAGATCTCGAGGCTGACGTTTGGCAATACGTCTGGAATACCCATCCACGACCCATTTTTAATGCCCTGGCTGAGTGAAGGAGGTTCTCACCCAAGATTTGACGGTACATGGCCCCGTCCATCGTCCCTTTGATGCGGTGCAGTTGTCCTGTCCCCTTAGCAGAACCCCCCCCCCCCCCCCAAAGCATAATGGTGGGGATGGTGTTCTTGGGGTCATAGGCATTCAAATCATTCAAATGAGTCATTCAAATGTTCAATGGCAAACTTCAGACGGGCCTGTACATGTGCTTTCTTGAGCAGGGGGACCTTGCGGGTGCTGCAGGATTTCAGTCCTTCACGGCGTAGTGTGTTACCAATTGTTTTCTTGGTGACTATGGTCCCAGCTGCCTTGAGATCATTAACAAGATCCTCCCGTGTAGTTCTGGGCTGATTCCTCACCGTTCTCATGATCATTGAAACTCCACGAGGTGAGATCTTGCATGGAGCCCCAGACTGATGGAGACTGATAATTATTTTGTGTTTCTTCCATTTGCGAATAATCGCACCAACTGTTGTCACCTTCTCACCAAGCTGCTTGGTGATGGTCTTGTAGCCCATTCCAGCCTTGTGTAGGTCTACAATCTTGTCCCTGACATCCTTGGACAGCTCTTTGGTCTTGGCCATGGTGGGGAGTTTGGAATCTGTTTGATTGATTGCTTCTGTGGACAGGTGTATTTTTACAGGTACCAAGCTGAGATTAGGAGCACTCCCTTTAAGAGAGACACCTGGGAGCCAGAAATCTTGCTGATTGATAGGGGATCAAATACTTATTTCACTCATTAAAATGCAAATCAATTTATAACTTTTTTGAAATGCGTTTTTCTGGATTTTTGTTGTTGTTGTTGTTATTCTGTCTCTCACCATTAAAATACACCTACCATTAAAATTATAGACTGATTATTTCTTCGTCAGTGGGCAAACGTAGAAAATCAGCAGGGGATTAAATAATTTTCCTTCACTGTATCTGACACTGCAAATTGACATGGCCTTGCTGATTTAGTCTGTCGGAGGTGGGCGTAACCACGTTGTGGGGTTTGGCACGTCTAAGCACTATAAAATACCTAGCCGTCTTGAAAAAAACATTTTCTTCTATCGTAATTAAAAAGCCGAAAAAGTCCAGAATGAGTCTGACAGATATAGATAAATCCCTGGTCAAGGCTTTCTGGGGTAAAGTTTCCGGAAAGGCTGACGCTATTGGCCATGAAGCTCTGGTGAGGTAAGGCTGCAAAATATAATATCTTATGTAAATTAAGCCAGTGGCCAAAATTAAAATAAAAAAAAAAATCAAGCTACTCAAATCACTTTGCCTTATGCACACCGACTTTTCCCCCCTCACCACAGAATGCTTCTTGTCTACCCTCAGACCAAAATCTATTTTGCTCATTGGTCTGACCTCTCTCCTGGCTCTGAGTCGGTAAAAAAACATGGCAAAACCGTTATTGGCGCACTGAACGATGCTGTGGATAACATCGATGATCTTGTTGGTGGCCTGAGTTCCCTAAGTGATCTGCACGGTTTCAAGTTGCGCGTGGAACCAGGAAATTTCAAGGTAAACTGTGGTCAAATAATGGTCATATAACGCTACAAACCCGAGACGTTATTCATGTATTGTTCATACTGGTTCTTCGTCATCTTTTGTTTCAGATTTTATCTCACAACCTTCTCGTGGCCCTCGCCATCAATTTTCCTGCTGATTTCACTCCAGAGGTGCACATTGCTATGGACAAGTTTCTCGCCGCTGTGTCTGCAGCACTTGCTGACAAATACAGATGAATAAGAAAAAAAAAATCGTTGTTTTCAAATCATCATATGAACAAATTTCAAATTAAACAAATAAATTCATTCTTACAACGAATGCCTTATCATGCATACGCCACAAAATATAAATTGTTTCTATAAATTGTTTCTATAAAGTGACGATGACCGTATTAATATGGTGTTGTTAATGTATCTTTCACCAGTAGATGAACAGGTATTAAACAGTCAATGAACGAATGATTGAGAAATAAACAATAGCTTAATTTAGATTAGATGGGGTGCACAGATATATGAAATTCAGATACAAATTTGAGTGCAAAACTTTGCAATTTATACCAACACCACACACACACACACACACACACACACACACACACACACACACACACACACACACACACACACACACACACACACACACACACATTCCCTAACAGACATATATGCCGATTAACTGCATTTAAAGTGCAACCTTATTTGTCTCTTCGGATCCACTTACCACCTCAACACGTTGTTTCTATTATCGGTTATATCTCTGCAAGACTTCGAGCCTGCGTCATCTCAGGTTTGTCAATGTTGCTGCTTAGGCCTATAGGAAGGTTTGAACCATCCAAAGAACCACTGAATAACACTAAGCGTATTAAGTTTCCTATTTACATAATTAATAAACAAACAAACAAACAAACAAACAAACAAACAAACAAATAAATAAAATAACAATAAACGCAAGGAACTTAAGGAATTATTCGATTATCAGAACGATTATTATTCCCACAGAAACACGTGTAACCTTTCCTTAAGTCTGAAAAAAAAAAGTTTGTTTTAATTGCTTCAACTTCTACGTTGTGAAAATGACTACAATTTTAAGAGTGTATGTAGATGGTTATGAGTCAACACTGATTATTGGTTAAGCGAACAACGGTTAAAAGTTTAACGTGTCGACAGAGACGTACAGTATAAGTACACGTACACAGTTTAATTTTATTTATTTGCGTTTGTTTGTTTATTGGTGTGGCCTCTTACTGAAGAACTAGACCCACTGAAGGATCCCATGTCATCAGTAAACTCCACTGGAGTTTACTGGAGCTAATGTTTGTTGCTTCCTTATAAAAATGTCACTTTTAACCTTCTCACGTTCTAAAGTTACAGAATTGCATTTTACACTCTACATGCGTTTCACAATGTATAGTAGGTGATAGCTTTCAACAGAACACAATACAAAGAATACGTGATGTTTAACGTTTTATTTCATGTTCTAGTCACAGAGTGAAAGACCTGCACATCTTAATATTCTGATGCTTGCTTAGTGGTACTGCTTGGAAAGAGCAGCCACGACGACATTCAGGAACTTCTGCCAAGTCTCGTGCACTTCAGGGGTGAAGACGGAGGGTCCGAGCTTTGCGGCCAGAGTTATGGTTAAGGTGTCACCAAGAAGCTGTAAGTAGACAATTAAAAAGTCATGAACAGGAGGTTGCACTCTGATATTTCTGATATTCAGTCCTAATGTAAACAGCTGTAGATTTTTTATGCATTCTGCAGTTATGGAAGTTCGACGTACCGTGAAGTTGCTGGGATCCACGTGCAGTTTTTCAGAGTGAAGCGCACTCAGCTGAGTGTATATGCCCTTAACATTGTCCAAATTATGCACAGCTTTGTCCAGCCCACCAAGGACCACCTTTCCATGGGCAGCCACCTTGGGGTTTCCTATGATGGCTGCAGCATTGGACAGATTACCAAAGGAAGAGAAGTACCTCTGGGTCCATGGAAACACAATCAGAACTCTAGACAACAAGACACACACATACATATAGTTGTTATCTGCAGTCCACACCGAAAGAGAAACATGTAAAACTGAAATTTTGGGAAGTGTCTCGAATTTTCACATAGCATAAGCCTACCTGGCCAGGGCCTGTCCTCCGATTTCGTCATGGTTGATCTTTCCCCACAGGTCAGCGATGATATGGCGCTCGGCGTCTGTCCAATGAACCATATTGATGTCTTAGTGAATTCTTTGAATTCTCACCCAAAACCTGTTCTAAACGAATCTTTACCTATTTTGCAGCTGGGCACTTTTTATGGACGCTGAAAGTCCCCTCCCTGGACTGAAGGAAAATATTGATTGGACGAGCTCCTGAAGTGGGCAAGCTCAAAATAGATCGGCGGTGTGCCAAGCATCCAACCCTTTTGGCTAATAGTAGGGTAATTAGGGCGTTTCCTTTTCTGGTAATCTGCAAGATCAAATACTTTTTGAAAATTTAATGGTGCAATTTTTTTTTTTTTTAGAAAACAAGTAAGCTGCATTAAAAAAAAAAAAAAAAAAAAAAAAAAAAAGACCACAGAGGCATTTAAATGAACGAATAATAAAGACCTAAGTCACGTTTGAAGTATTACATTTCACGCAGACTTAAATTCCTTTTGGCTAAGCATATATTAATATAGTTTATAGTTTACACTATACAACAAACTACTTAAAAGATTTCACGTATTTAAATATAAATGTCAACATTATTTAAAATGAAATTGGACTGAAATACAGCTTGTCTGAAAATGTAGATGGCCACGCCCCGTTTTACCATTTGAATTTATTTTAGAACTGAAAGAACACCCAGTACATTTTTATAATTTTAAATCTTTGCTGAATTTAAGAGTAACCCTAAAGAATGCTTAAACAATACTGTGTTTCTTTTGCTTTTATTACGGTGTTTGTAGTTATTGTTCATGTTATTTGCGTATGTAGACTACATTTGTACACCTAAAAGTTATCTTAGGTCATTTTTCTATGCAATGTATCTTTGGAGAAGTTCCAAAGCTGACTAGCCAGTCCAAGTAAGAGGTGGAGTCTAGATTTGATATGGCAGGGTGTGCCTGATATCAGACTCAATAAAAGCGGCATACAGCACGAACATGCACAAAACTCTTGTCTTGACATCTTTTTAGAGGTGAAAAACCGGACCAGGGCTGCAATGAGTCTCTCAGCTAAAGACAAAGCCGTCGTCAAAGACCTTTGGGCGAAGATCGCTCCGAAGGCTGATGTAATTGGCTCCGAGGCACTTGGCAGGTAAATGAATTGCTCTTACTGACTGGACAATAAATCGTTGTGGTAAATATTAGTCCCTTCTGAAGGATATGTTTCTTATTTGCTTGATGTGTTTTTAATGCAGGCTGTTTGAGGTCTACCCTCAGACAAAGACCTACTTCTCTCACTGGTCTGATATTCATCCCGGATCAGCCCAAGTGAAAAAGCACGGAGGCGTAATTGTAAGGAAAATTGGAGAAGCCGTTGGCCACATTGACGATCTTACCGGAGCTCTAAGCTCACTAAGCGAGCTGCACGCTTTCAAGCTCCGTGTTGACCCTGTTAATTTCAAGGTAAGGAAATGAATACGGATATGTTTTACGCTTAATTTAACACAGTTTGAGTTGTAATAATGGTGTTAGACGGACTAAATCAGCTGTTTGTTTTACCCCATGATAGCTCCTGTCCCAGACCATCAAGGTGAGCATTGCCTTGTTCTTCCCCGCGGATTTCACCCCCGAAGTTCATGTGTCTTTTGACAAGTTTCTTCAGAACCTGGCCTTTGCTCTGTCTGAGAAGTACCGCTAAATGAAGTACCAGTTTCAGAAGACATCATTAAAATGACATCCATAAATGATCTTGACAATAAATATAATTGAACAATATACAACTGTCTCGTCTTATTTATACGGTTTAACAAAGCTTTTATCAAATGTATAAGAGTGTTGTGCACATACACCCTTAAAACACATTACAGTTTACACGCTTAGAGAAAGGGTTCTTCAATGTTTTTTTCCCCATTGGGGTTCTTTAAAAGCTGAGAGTACAAATGCACTTTTTGTAATACACAGTTATAGAAGGGTATTATTTATAATCGCACTATCCGGTGTCACCCAGATGAGGATGGGTTCCCTTTTGAGTCTGGTTCCTCTCAAGGTTTCTTCCTCACATGGTCTCGGGGAGTTTTTCCTTGCCAACGTCGCCTCTGGCTTGCTCATTAGGGACAAATTTATAAATTTATTATCAATATATTGAATGTATATATTTCTGTAAAGCTGCTTTGTGACAACGTCCATTGTTAAAAGCGCTATACAAATAAAATTGAATTGAATTGAATTGATTAAAAGTGTTCTAGTTTGGAGCCCTTTCTAGTAGTAACACACTGAATGTTTAAATTGAATGCACAAAATTGTTTATACGGTTTTTATTATGAGTTTACGCATACTGTTAACAGTACATTACTGTAAATATCACCGCTGCGATTTTATACTGTTTCTTTAAAATATTTTATTGGCAAATATAGATCTTCAGTAAATGAAAGAGTCAAACGTCCAAATAAAATAGTCTATTTTTTTTTTTAAATTTAAGCAATAATTTAATTTCATTTTATTTACCAGGCTAGATTCCAAACGTTATCTGCCTAGTTAGGCTAACATTACCATACATCAAACATGTTCTACTTAAACTGCTTCGCTAAAACAAGCTATGCTTCATTTTTAATAATAAACATAATTTGTAATAAAAAACAAATAGCAAGAGCAGGTTCCTTTGCTGCTTCTGGTAAATACTTTTGGTTTTACAGTTAGTGATGCGCTGTGTTTTACTGTATTATTCCAGTAAAAAATAAAATAAATAAATAAATAAAAATAAAAATAAAAATAAAAAAATAAATTATATATATATATATATATATATATATATATATATATATATATATATATATATATGTATATATATATATATATATATATATATATATATATATATATGTGTGTGTGTGTGTGTATATATATATATATATATATATATATATATATATATATATATAAAGTCAATTTTATATATATATATATATATATATATATATATATATATATATATATATATATATATATATATATATATATATATATATATAAAGTCAACTTTCTTAATTTTTTTTTCATATCCTCAGCACAATTTTCGGATCTTCTCACCCCACCCACCACACCCTGCAAGCAAGAGATTTTCAGCTGTCTCTCTGGTGGAACCCTTAAAGAAATTAGACTGAACCATACAACTCAGTGTTTCTCTGTCAGACAGAGTCATAGGTAGAACGCTTCTAGGAAGCTAAGAACAACGATCAAACGTTTAAGATGTATATGCACAAGTATAGTTTCTATTTATTTACGTTTGTTTGTTTACTGGTGTGGCTTATTATTGAAGAACTAGACCCATTCACGTAGGGCTAGTCTATCATTTATTTTAACCCCTTCATCAGCAAACTCCACTTGATGGACAAACGAGATAATGTTTGTTGCTTTTTAAAATGTCAATTTTAATCTTCTAATGTTCTAGCGTTACAGAATTGCATTTTACAGTCTACATACGTTTCACAGTTTATATTATAACTGCAGGGTGTCCCAAACGTCTAAATAAATAGGGGAAATTAAATTATTTTGGCAAAATGTCTTCCAAAAATTTCCATACTTAGTTTTGATTACATTTTGCTGAAACGTTAATTTCTCCTGTGTATGGAGACTTTGGTGACACCTTGTAGTTGTTTTTCAACAGAACACAATACAAAGAATACGTGATGTTTAACGTTTTATTTCATGTTCTAGTCACAGAGTGAAAGACCTGCACATCTTAATATTCTGAAGCTTGCTTAGTGGTACTGCTTGGAAAGAGCAGCCACGACGACATTCAGGAACTTCTGCCAAGTCTCGTGCACTTCAGGGGTGAAGACGGAGGGTCCGAGCTTTGCGGCCAGAGTTATGGTTAAGGTGTCACCAAGAAGCTGTAAGTAGACAATTAAAAAGTCATGAACAGGAGGTTGCACTCTGATATTTCTGATATTCAGTCCTAATGTAAACAGCTGTAGATTTTTTATGCATTCTGCAGTTATGGAAGTTCGACGTACCGTGAAGTTGCTGGGATCCACGTGCAGTTTTTCAGAGTGAAGCGCACTCAGCTGAGTGTATATGCCCTTAACATTGTCCAAATTATGCACAGCTTTGTCCAGCCCACCAAGGACCACCTTTCCATGGGCAGCCACCTTGGGGTTTCCTATGATGGCTGCGGCATTGGATAGATTACCAAAGGAAGAGAAGTACCTCTGGGTCCATGGAAACACAATCAGAACTCTAGACAACAAGACACACACATACATATAGTTGTTATCTGCAGTCCACACCGAAAGAGAAACATGTAAAACTGAAATTTTGGGAAGTGTCTCGAATTTTCACATAGCATAAGCCTACCTGGCCAGGGCCTGTCCTCCGATTTCGTCATGGTTGATCTTTCCCCACAGGTCAGCGATGATATGGCGCTCGGCGTCTGTCCAATGAACCATATTGATGTCTTAGTGAATTCTTTGAATTCTTGAGCAAAACCTGTTCTGAACGAATCTTTACCTATTTTGCAGCGGGGCTTTTTATGGACGCTGAAAGTCCCCTCCCTGGACTGAAGGAAAATATTGATTGGACGAGCTCCTGAAGTGGGCAAGTTCAAAATAGATCGGCGGTGTGCCAAGCATCCAACCCTTTTGGCTAATAGTAGGGTAATTAGGGCGTTTCCTTTTCTGGTAATCTGCAAGATCAAATACTTTTTAAAAAATTGGATGGTGTAAAAAAAACAAAAAACAAACAAACAACCAAACAAGTAAGCTGCATTAAAAAAAAAAAAAAAAAAACAGACCATAGAGGCATTTAAATGAACGAATAATAAAGACTTAAGTCACGTTTGAAGTATTACATTTCACGCAGACTTAAATTCCTTTTGGCGAAGCATATATTAATATAGTTTACACTAGGCTACAATCTATTAAAAATATTTCACGTATTTAAATATAAATGTCAACATTATTTTAAAAAAATACTGAAAGAACAGCTTATCTAAAATTTCAGACGGCCACACCCCGTGGTTCCATTTGAATTTATTTTATGATTGAAATAACACTCAATACAGAAACAAAACATGTTTATTATTTTAAACCTTTGCTGAATTTAAGATTAACCCCCTCCCCCCCAAATTTTAAATGCTTAAATAATACTGTGTTTTGTTGTTATTGTTATTTGTTTTAGTCATCGTACAGCTTTTTTTTTTTTTTGCGTATGTAGACTACATTTGTACACCTAAAAGTTATCTTAGGTCATTTTTCTATGCAATGTATCTTTGGAGAAGTTCCAAAGCTGACTAGCCAGTCCAAGTAAGAGGTGGAGTCTAGATTTGATATGGCAGGGTGTGCCTGATATCAGACTCAATAAAAGCGGCATACAGCACGAACATGCACAAAACTCTTGTCTTGACATCTTTTTAGAGGTGAACAATTTAAGCAGGGCCGCAATGAGTCTCTCAGCTAAAGACAAAGCCGTCGTCCAAGACCTTTGGGCGAAGATCGCTCCGAAGGCTGATGTAATTGGCTCCGAGGCACTTGGCAGGTAAATGAATTGCTCTTACTGACTGGACAATAAATCGTTGTGGTAAATATTAGTCCCTTCTGAAGGATATGTTTCTTATTTGCTTGATGTGTTTTTAATGCAGGCTGTTTGAGGTCTACCCTCAGACAAAGACCTACTTCTCTCACTGGTCTGATATTCATCCCGGATCAGCCCAAGTGAAAAAGCACGGAGGCGTAATTATAAGGAAAATTGGAGAAGCCGTTGGCCACATTGACGATCTTACCGGAGCTCTAAGCTCACTAAGCGAGCTGCACGCTTTCAAGCTCCGTGTTGACCCTGTTAATTTCAAGGTAAGGAAATGAATACGGATATGTTTTACGTTTAATTTAACACAGTTTGAGTTGTAATAATGGTGTTAGACGGACTAAATCAGCTGTTTGTTTTACCCCATGATAGCTCCTGTCCCAGACCATCAAGGTGAGCATTGCCTTGTTCTTCCCCGCGGATTTCACCCCCGAAGTTCATGTGTCTTTTGACAAGTTTCTTCAGAACCTGGCCTTTGCTCTGTCTGAGAAGTACCGCTAAATGAAGTACCAGTTTCAGAAGACATCATTAAAAATGACATCCATAAATGATCTTGACAATAAATATAATTGAACAATATACAACTGTCTCGTCTTATTTATACGGTTTAACAAAGCTTTTATCAAATGTATAACAGTGTTGTGCACATACACCCTTAAAACACATTACAGTTTACACGCTTAGAGAAAGGGTTCTTCAAGAGTTCTTCCATTGGGGTTCTTTGTATAGTTAGGATGACTTTTATTATCCTCATAAATGTGTTCTAGTTTGGAACTGTTTCTAGTAGAAACACACTATTTTTAAATTGAAATGAAAACTGTGTTTATACGGTTTTCTATTGAGTTAACGCGTACTGGTAACAGAATATTACTGTAAAACAGCTGCAATTGTACTTTTATATTGTAATTGTAATTGTATTGTACTATTTAAAAAATATTTTATTGCCAAATATACATAATTAATAAATGAAAGAGTCAAACGTCCTAAAAACTATTCTCATAAAATGATTATCAAACAAATAATTTCAGTTCATTTAATTTTATTTAACATATCACACTAGCTTGCACTTATCCTGCTTCGCTAAAATAATTAAAGCTATGTGAAAAAAATGATTCGTTGGCTCAACAACCATTACGTATGAATATAAATAGATTAAACTCAAAAACGTTCATTTAAAAAAAAAAAAACATTTTAGCTTTACTTAACATACATTAGTGTGTTCAACACAAAAATGTCAATTACAAAGGTGAACTTAAAGAGTATGCATAAGTAAACCTAACTTAAAATTTGATGTATGACTGTGAGCCACGTGATATGCAAATATCCAGTGAAAGACATGAAGGAACCATTTTCTGAAGCACAAGGTGGTGAAGACGGTGAATACTTCAGGCAATCTTTAAATAAATTAAGTAAAATATTAGCGATTTACTTTTTAACATCCATTAACACTCATTTATTGCGTTAGTGCTCAAGGGGGTACTTTTTAAACAGAATGTTTTAATTGCTACGAATGCTACTTCAACCATTAGAAACTTGTTAAATACTTATGAATAATTCGTAAAAAAAAAAAAGTTTGCAAGTATGCATCGAGTTTACACGAGTGTTTCGTAAGAAATATGCATGCATCGAGTAACGAGTTTTTTAAGAGTATGTAGAATTGCAATCTGTCAAACAAAATGCTTCATTTTTGTACTAACTGTCTCATAACCTTTTGTAAACCTTTGATATTGTAACCGTTGTCCAAAAATAAAGTTAGAAAAATGCTTTATTTTGTGCTAATTGTCTGTGTTGTTTATTTTAAGATATTGAATGTACAGGAGCAGTGCAATAAGCAGAGCAGTTTTATTCAACTCAATGAATTACCTTGTGTTAATGTAAACGAGCTACACAAAAGCTTAAATGTTAATTTGAATCAACTTGCAATTACTTGGTAGATTCTATTGGTTAAATTTTTTATTATTTATTTATTTATTTATTTATTTATTTACACATAACAAAGGTTATCTTGTTAATTTTACTTAATTACTTCAAGTTGAATTTACTTAAAAAGTCTGAAGCAAAAATGGTGCATATATATTTTAAGTAAATCCAACACATCATTATTTTCAGTGTATACTTGATTTTTTAAATTAAAAATAAATAGCGAGAGCAACTTCCTTTGCTGCTTCTGGTAAATGCTTTTGGTTGTACAATTAGTCATACTATATGGTTTACTGTATTATTCCAATATAGTCACAGCAGTGTTACTGTAGGTCCTAGAAGTTACATGGCACACCATCCAGCCAATCAGAATCGATTATTCGGACAGAACGTCGTATAATCTCTATATAATGCAGGTTATTGGAAGAAGTAGCCAAAGCATCCTGAAGCTGAATCAAACATATTTAATCGGTGCATTTTTGGCAACTTTCTGTTGTGTTAAGGTCCAACCACTGCTGTGCATTAGATGAAATTTGGTCCAACATTTTAAATGTAAATATGATTACAGGGCCAGTTGTATTGGAGGCTACATGTATGCAGGACTCTATATTAGATTCTTCTACATGCTAATATTTTAATGGCTTTATTACTGGAACGTCTAGCAAAGATGTTTGAGATAGCATGCACACGTGGAGAATGTGAGACATTACGTTTATACGGTTATTCTGTGGGAGTGATAACTGGAAATTCTTATGAATTCAGTTTGTTTTTTTTTTTTAAATCACCTTTTGTGATTTTGTAAATTACACACAGAGAGATCAGAAAGATTAAAACAAACAAACAAACAAATTATTTAATGATAATAATAATAATAGTTATGTTTAGACCACCGTACTCAATGCTATTTATAATAAAAGCCTTTTTAATATTATACCGTTTATGTTGTGCTTAGTTCATTCGTTCACCTTTTGCTTCAGACCTTTGAAGCACAAAGTTCATCCACAAAACCAATAAACGCGTTTACCGAGCGCAGTTTAGTGAAACCAAAGACGCCCTTCTGTGTGCGCGCAGTGATGCTTGTGCCCTTTGACGCGTTGGGAGTGAGAACGGGTTAGTTTTAAGGCTTTGTGTAAAACATTTTGTGCTACATATTTAATACATAGGCCTATGGAGACGAAAATAATAAGACGAAACAGTTGTGTATTGTTCAGTTACATTTATTGTCAATATCATTTATGGATGTAATTTTAATGATGTCTTCTAAAACTGGAACTTAAATGATTTCTGTTGTTTTCACAGTATTATACTGTTTTTCTCAACAGTTACTTGATGTATAAGATGCGTACAGTATGTTACTGTAGATTTTGTTGTTTTCACAGTATTACTGTTGTATTCTCAACAGCTCCGTACTGTGTACACAGTTTGCAGTACTGTAGATTTTCAATGCATTCTGGGAAATTATCAGTTAATGTACTTTTAAATACAGTAGTGCAAATTGCCCGCGAAAGACACCACACAAAAATTTGCAGGTAAAATTGCTAGCCAGATATTCTTACATAAAACATCGCGCATTACGTAATCACGTTGGCAAGGTCACGTGTGACGTAGGGGGAATTATGGGAATTATTGGTGGGTTTTTGTTAAATGTGAGCCAAAATCATCACAATTAAAAGAACCAAAGACTTAAACTACTTCAGTCTGTGTGCATTGAATTTATTTAATACACGAGTTTCACAATTTGAGTTGAATTACTGAAATAAATGAACCTTTCCACGACATTCTAATTTATTGAGATGCACCTGTATATATACACACACACACACACACACACAGTGGGACAGTGGGGGAAAAAGTATTTGACCCCCTGCTGATTTTGTACGTTTGCCCACTGACAAAGAAATGATCAGTCTATAATTTTAATGGTAGGTGTATTTTAACAGTGAGAGACAGAATAACAACAAAAAAATCTAGAAAAACGCATTTCAAAAAAGTTATAAATTGATTTGCATTTTAATGAGTGAAATAAGTATTTGATCCCCTATCAATCAGCAAGATTTCTGGCTCCCAGGGGGGTATTCCAGAAAGCTGGTTATGTGACATACCCAGGTAAGTTTAAGGGTAAGTTTAGCTGATAACGTCAACTTTCGGTTCCAAAAACAGAGGTAACTTTCAGGGTATGTAAGTAACCATAGCAACTTACCCTCTGAACATAACCTGCTCCGGAGCAGGTTATGTTCCAGGGTTAGTTTGTTTCAGAGAGCTGACGGAGCATGGTGTGTAATTTTGAAGAATGTCCTGTGGACGAGGAAGCGCAGATAAAACGATTAGACCACGTATATATGTTTTTTTTTCACATGCGGACGAATATTTGCGGGAGTGTTACTGTCTTTCACGTGAATCGTTAATTTATTTAACAAACTTTTTTCAACCTCACTGGCATCGGGACACATCGTGGATCAGCGCTCAACACCGAGCACATTTTATGCATTGCCCTTCGTGGTTTTTTTTTTTTGGTTTTTTTTGCCACAGGGAATTTCTGTATAACGTGTGTGATGGAGAGCATGTGGGAAAGGCAACTGTATGTAGGTGTGTTGAGATGTGATCTGCCAAAATCACTTAAATTACTAATACACAAAGTGAACAGTCAAGTGTGGTTCATTGTTTCTTTATTTCGTGTAATTGAAAAAGACATTTGAATTTAATCAATTGTTAATCAGGACAACTGCAAACAATTTCTTACACTGCTAAGATTCTGTGTGGAGGTAGATGGACCCTCCACTGTACAGGAATCCCCAGCCATAATCTTTAAGGGGACAATGACAAAGTTTTAATATCACACATCTTATCTTTTAAAAAAGGGAATGTATTATGTGTTATACCTCTGACATAAGGAACATCTAGTAGGGGCACTAGAATTAAGATTACAATACACACCATATGCAGTAAAATAAAATAAGCATGCATAATACACAAGGGAAACCAATAAAGAGTTATTTCAAAATACCCTTTTCAAGATGGCAGTGTTTATGGTTATCTTGAGTGTTTAAGGATGAGTCACTTAAAGCAGTGGAAATCTAAAAAAAAAAAAAAAAAAAAAACACTACTAATTACTAGTACTAATATGCTACATCTACATTTTACCAGGCTACCAGGCCACCTGTATCATAGGAGGTAGCTGACTCTGATGAACTGTCCCCTGGAATCCCACTGACCATGAGTCGCCCTTGATTAAGGGACAGTGCCCCTCAGCCAGAGTGGGTGAAGGTGGTCCCCCACCCCTTTCACAGCCTTCAGCCTTCTTCTTCTTCCTATTGGCTATATAGAACAAAGAGAAAAGTTATTATAGAAGGTTGGGCCAATTAATTAGGTTACAGTTTAGGAAGTTTATTCTGGTTCCAGAAGAATTACACCTACAATTACAATTAAAAAAAAAAAAAAAAAAAAAAGAAATTCGATGGAAGACAAAAAGTAAAGGCTCATCTATTAAATGTTACAGCACGGGTCTAATTGGATCAGTGTTCAATTTTGCATCATAATGAATGTAAACTTTTCATATATTTATGAACTTATTCAGAA
This sequence comes from Cranoglanis bouderius, assembly GCA_023630585.1. Classification (NCBI taxonomy): domain Eukaryota; kingdom Metazoa; phylum Chordata; class Actinopteri; order Siluriformes; family Cranoglanididae; genus Cranoglanis; species Cranoglanis bouderius. Next base: position 20,143,427 of record CM042551.1, read on the forward strand.
AGAACTCGCGCATTTCCTCGATCCGTTATTTTTTGCCAAGCCAGCTCTCTGTCCTTTGACGTGCAGCAGTGTTACTTTTTTGTTGTTATAATTGGCATATATTCCTCATAAGCATGCATTAAAACCTCTAATTTTGCTTCGCTAAAGTATGCGACTCGCTTTTTCGGCGATCCATCGACAATGTCTTTAGACACTCACCGTGCACGCGCGTTAACTCTGAGTTACCAACTGGAGGTTGATTAAACTAACTCTTCTCAGGTGTTTTGGAACCGACATACCCTGAGTAAGCAAGGTTTGGGTTAATCAACCGAGAGTTCAGGGTTTAGCTGACGGTAAGTTAACCTTGCTTTCTGGAATACCCCCCAGGTCTCTTTTACATAGGTATTGAGCTGAGATTAGGAGCACTCTCTTAAAGGGAGTGTTCCTAATCTCAGCTTGTTACCTGTATAAAAGACACCTGTCCACAGAAGCAATCAGTCAATCAGATTCCAAACTCTCCACCATGGCCAAGACCAAAGAGCTGTCCAAGGATGTCAGGGACAAGATTGTAGACCTACACAAGGCTGGAATGGGCTACAAGACCATCGCCAAGCAGCTTGGTGAGAAGGTGACAACAGTTGGTGCGATTATTCGCAAATGGAAGAAACTGTCAGTCTCCCTCAGTCTGGGGCTCCATGCAAGATCTTTTTTTATTTATTTTCTGTTTATTTTTATCATCAAAAATAGAAGGAATTAAGTTTTGAGTACTGTTAGAGAACCCCCTCGCACTCGACGGCGCTCGCGAACGCTGGAACTCACTTCCGCATTCCGTTCTCCGCGCTACTCGCGAAAACTGCCGAGTAGCGCATTTCCGCATTCCCCGCATGCCATTCAGAAACTCTGTTGGACTTTTCATTCACTGACTCTCGTGTTGTTTACTTCGCCATGTGCTTTTGTTTTGGTTTATGTCATGTCTCCACCTCCTTATGTTTAATGGTTTTCTGTTCTTTGGTTTACGTCATGTCTCCGCCCCCATTCATTCATTGGTTTTCTGTTTATTGTTTCCTTATTAGTTTCAGGTGTATCTTGTTTGATTTTCATTATTTAAACTCTTCAGTTTGTCCGCTTAAACGTGGAGTATTGAATGTATTAGAGTGACGTACGTTCGTACTCGGCTCGCGTGCGCTCGCTGCTTAGATCATAGTTCTTTGACCATAACCTCGTTTCATGTGTTTGCTTTGTGATATTTTGGATTCACATTTTGCGTTCTGGATTTATGCCTTACCTGTCTGGATTATTTCTACCTTGCCCTATTTTGGATTAGTGTTTGAGCCTGCTATTGTTTTGTGTTTTCCCTCATCCTTAATAAACTCACTGTTTCCCCAGCGATTGCATCCAACCTCCCCCATGTGTTTTGTAACAAGTACTAAGCTGTTTCACTCTATGGGCCAAGTATTTACCTGCTTGCTCACCTTTTTCGTAATTTTGTTTTGTACAAAATAGAGCAAATTCAGCTTTTTTCAGTATTATGTCATTTAATTCCAATTTAAATTGTTTAATTTATTAAATGTTACAGGGTCTGGGTGCTTATCGTGTTTTTTCAGGGTCCTAATCTTTTCTCAAATTTAACTAGTTGTTCATGTTCCAGTCGTTTGCGTAGCAAGCAGTGTTGGATAAGCAGTCCCCTCAGGAAAGCCTTAAAAGCATCCCATGTTATACCAGGGTCAGAGACTGAGCAATCATTGTACAGCCAGTATTCATCTATTGCTGCTTGTATTAAGAAAAATGAGGTCTCATTCTGCAATAGTGAATTGTTAAAGCGCCATCTTGTGTCTGTTTTATAGTTGGAAGTGGTAAGGACCACATCCACTGGAGTATGATCTGAGAGAACAATATTCTCAGTTGAAGCTGACTGAACCTGATTCACCAATTATTTTGAAATTAGAATATAATCAACCCTCGAGTATGACTAATGAGGATGGGAGAAGAATGTAATATCTTTCTCTAGAGGATGAAGTGTACACCATATATTTATTAGGCCACATTCATCCACCATAGTATCAGTGGCTGTGTACATTATGGGTGTAGCCTGTTTATGGCTTGACTTATCAATCTGTGAATTTCTAACTTGGTTGAAATCACCACCAAGTATTATATTGTGATTACCAATATTTCTAATAATATTGCAAATTTTGTAAAGAAATCAGGAGATATCACATTGGGGGAGTAAATATTCATAATTATAACTTACTGTTCTTCTAAACTAGAATCCAAGGCTATCCAACTGCCTTCCTGGTCATTATATGCTTTGTGGACTTTGAAGTCTAAACCCTTCCTAATCAAAATAGCAACACCCCTACTCCTAGTATTGAATGTACTTGATCAATCCACCCCCTTTTGAATTTCTCAGATTCCTCAACACTCAGGTGAGTTTCTTACAGCATAGCTATGTCTGATTAGTTTTGCTTGAGATAGGAGAGGATTTTCTTATGCTTAATTACATGGTTACATCCCGATATGTTCCATGAAATAATTTTTGTGAATCCCATAATATCTCTTGGTTATAGATTATTAACCATATAAGGAATAGTTGATATAAATCTTAAAACAGTTGTCTCCATCAACATAGTTGCTTGTTGTATACAGTTGTAAAATCCAAACCAAAACCATCAATATGCACCTAGTGAGTAAGGCAAGGTAACACAAACAAAATATCAAACCAAAAGAATAAAAAGAAACAAAAAATAAAAATCCTAACACCCCCCCCCCCGCCCCAACTCAACCCTTCCCTATACAAGAAAGCTGTAACCCTGTACCCTTTTCTCTCTCTCTAAAAGAAAAACACATTTTAACAAAGTATAAACTCTGAGATATATTCTGTCCAAAATACCTGCACATCGCGACCAGTCCATGCTAATAGGGGAAGGAACCATTGAACTCCAAAAACTCCAGAATAGTTTTTGTCATGAACACTCCTCTAGTTAATGACAGAAAACGTTATGCGTCTCCTTTGTAGATGTCGCTCGAATGGACAGGTCCCATCATTTTAATACTAATGCATTCTCACTTTTCCTTCTGAGCAAGCACCTGTGTCTCATAAAACTCATTTACTTAGTCTGGGGTGTAGAAGATGAGGTTCTCCCCTTTAAACATGACTTTGAGGTGTGTGGGGTACAGCAGACTGTTGTGAACATTTATGATCTGTAGGGGGCAGTCTAGTGCAGTTTATGTTAGTTTAAAAAGTAGCAAGGAAGAACTTGTAGGCGTGTGTGGAGTCCACCTGTTACACTGTGATTGTGCTGTTGCTGCTGAATTCTCTCTCAGTTAAAGATCCTTATTCTTCAGACTGGTCTCTCTCAAGTTATTACACAGACAAAACCGAATGCCCTCCTGATACAGTGCTCGTTTCACCGGGTTAAACATGGAACGTTTCTTAGCAAGGGCAGTACTCAGATCGGGATAGACCCTCAGCGTATTCTCTTTGAACTTCACCTCATGCTGTCTGGCCCATCTCAAGGCAATCTCCCGGTCGCTATAACAGTGAAAACACAGCACTAAGGCATGCACACGCACAGGTCTGAGAGAACAGTGTGCTCTGTTCAGCGGTGGTGGGCTCGTAAATAACCCAGCCATTGCTTCCAATATCAGTTCTGACACAAATATGGTGGGGTCTTTGCCATCCTCGCTCTCCTCAGGTACATTCAGGATACGCAGATTAGATCGGCGCAATCTATTCTCCATGTCGTCTAGACGCTCCAATAACAAACTGTTTTGAGCATTAAGGGAGCTGACTGTAGATTCCACCACCATAAGACGCTCAAAGTTTTCACCTGCAATGGTTTCTGTTGATGTCAGTCAATTCTGAAAAGAGTTTACTGTGTCGCGCAAAGTATCCACCAAGGCTTGAAGTGGTTTTACAGAGTTTAGTATCAGGGCAGCCATGTCCTCCTTGAGAATTTCCCGTTGTTTAGCTAGTTCAGAAATAAGTTGCGTCATGGACAGATAGTCGTCCAAGTTTTCCTCCGCATCTTGATTTCCAACCTGAGACGACACAGCCACCATGCTCGCTAGTTTGCTAGCTACGCGAACCTTTTTCAACCGTGACGCAGCACTTTTCTCATTGTGCACAGATTAGTTTGTAACCTCTTCCCTAGTTCTTTAATCGGTTTTAAAACGTCTTTTAAAGGGAAATCCACTGCAAAAGGTATATATGTACCAGGAAAAAAACGGGAGACTGTCCGTTCTGCTGCATTCTCCTACATCGCCACACCAGAAGTCCACACACAATAAATATTGATTAAAGAATAATAAATGTCAGTTAGAACAGGTCACAGCTAGAGTCAGAACATTTGTTACATAGGTTCGAGTGATATAAGAACTAAAGAAGTCTATTCTACCAGATAATAATAATAAGAAGAACCGAGAGAGAGTGAGGATAGGCGGGGTGATTAGGAATGCTCAAAACAACACATTCCAAGAACACTAAACAATTCTGTTCCGGTACATCCTGACACAAACTAGAGGCCTTCAGAATTGAGACACAGAGATCATGCAGTAAAACTCAACATAAACTGATGGATGTCTAGCTGTCCTCAAGGGAGTGAGAGATGTTCAAGTATTACCCTTTCCGTACATTTACTCAGAATGCTAGTCAGGGCAATTGGCCTAAAATCGTTTAGTGTTGATGACCCAATATTTTTTGGTACTGGTATTATTGTAGATAATTTCCATGAATAGGGCACAACATTTCTATCCAGTACATACCGAAACAATCTTCTCAGAACTGTTTTCAACTGGTGCAACATTTAAGGACCCTTCCTCTCAGGCCATCCAGGCCTGGGGCCTTACTTGGCCTGATCTTCGCAAGACTAGCTGCAACCTCCCTCTCTGTCAGAGTTATAGGGTCACAATTCTTAACTAAGCTATACATTATTCATGGACACATTATGGTCACTTGTATCAAATCTACTATAAAACTGGTTCAATTCATTTGCAGAGATGATACTATCAGGATAGAAACTTTGTTGTTTCTTCACATCTCTGCCCATCATAATATTGAGGCTATTCCAGGCTTTCTTTGAATCGCCAGCACCAGCACTAAAGTGTCTTTCCATTTTAGTTTTATACTCCTGCTTGGACTTCTTTATAATGGCCTCAATTCCTGCCTTTTGTCCATGTTTAACCCAAAAAGTTCTGCACTGCATCTTTTTCAAATTAATATATTTGTTTTTTGTTTGTTTGTTTATTGGTGTTGCCTATTACTGAAGTCTAGACCCATTCAAGAATCCTATCATTTCTTTTAACCCCTTGTCATCAGCAAATTCCACTGGATATGCAAATGTTTGTTCCTTCCTTATAAAAAAATTAACCTTTAGCCTTCTAACATTGTGAAGGTTACAGAATTGCATTTTATAGTGCATTTCACAATTTATAAGCTAACTTAGCTTTCAACAGGATACATTACGGAGAATGTTTTATCTTTTACATTTTATTTCATGTTCTACTTACAGAGTAAAAAACCTGCACACCTGTACATTCTGATGCTTGCTCAGTGCTACTCCTTGCACATAGCAGCCACAACGACAGTCAGAAACTTCTCCCAAGTCTTGTGCACTTCAAGGGTGAAGACTGAGGGTCCAAACTTTGCAGCCAGACATATGGTGAGGCAGTAACCAAGAAACTGAAAGTAGACAATTAAAAAGTCATAAAAACATGAGGAAATTGCAGTCTGCCATTATTGTTATCCAGTCCTATTTTATTATTATTATTATTTTTATATATTATTTTTTTATTATATTTTTATTTATAATATTATTTATTTATTTTTTAAAACTTTTTTTTGCATTTTGCAGTTGATTGTTGATTGCAACTGAAGTTAGACATACCGTGTAGTTACTGGGATCCATGTGCAGTGTGTCAGAGTGAAGCTCACTCAGCTTAGCATAGCTGCCCTTAATGTTGTCCAAATTCTTTACAGCTTTTTCCAGACCCTCAAGGACCACCTTTCCATGGTTCGCCAACTTGGAGTTTCCTGTCACGGCTGCAGCACTGGATAGATTACCAATGGCAGCGAAGTACCTCTGGTTCCATGGATAGACGATCAGAAGTCTAGACAACATGACAGACACACATATATTCAGGGTGCGAATTACAGGGGGGTTAAATAAGGCTTGATCCCCCCCTGAAGGACGTAACTGCCGAATAAATGTCGTAATCTAAATATAGTTGTATCTCAAGCATACATTTCCCACACAGTTCATCAAAATGAAATGTTTATGGTGAAATTATAAATATGAAGTTTACCCATTGTCTTGAGTTCACTTTAAGTCTCGAGTGTGAATGAAGCAAGTTTATAAAATACTGTTAATTAAAATAGCATATGAGTCTTAATTTGAACAAATACTTTACCACAAAAATGTAAATTAGACATAAATTAGATATTTAAATTAGACGTTATTCACAGTGTGTATGTTAACTGGCGCAAATGTTTGCGCATGGAAGTTACGTCCTTTATTATAGTAACAGTAAGCTATGTGTGCGTGTTCTCTCATGATCATCCATTCAGCTGTGAAATGGTTAGGAATCACTTCAGTATAATTTTGACATACTGGCATGGTGTATCATACAAAAACCGTTTTTAAACATATTCTCAAGCGGCTTGGTGAGAAGGTGACAACAGTTGGTGTGATTATTATGATATAGAAATATATAGAGGGAAATTATGTAATGACACTGCAGATATGACAAAGCTGATCCCCCCCCCCCCATTTATTTATTTATTTATTTGTTTAAAAAAAAAAAAAAAAAAATATATATATATATATATATATATTTTTTTTTTTAAACAAACAAATAAATAAATAAATAAAAAAATGGGGAGGGGGGAGCAGCTTTGTCATATCTGCAGTGTCATTACATAATTTCCCTCTATATATTTCTATATCATAATAATCACACCAACTGTTGTCACCTTCTCACCAAGCCGCTTGAGAATATGTGTATATATATATATATATATATATATATATATATATATATATATATATATATATATATATATATATCTATATCGGGAAGCATCGGGAACCCTTTCACACTTCAACGCCCTCAAACCAAATCTACGCCCATGATTACACGAACTAGTTAATCTGGGCAAAATGGAAAAAAGCTGGCCCCCTGTCAGTGTATAATTCGCACACTGCATATTTGATATCTGTAGTCCACAAATTTTGGGAATTGTCTCGAATTTTCACACAGCATAAGCCTACCTGGCCAGGACCTGTGGTCCCATTTCGTCATGGTTGATCTTTCCCCACAGGTCAGCGATGATATGGCGCTCGGCGTCTGTCCAATGAACCATACTGAGATGTCTTAGTGAATCCTTTTAATTCTTGAGCAAAAACCTGTTCTGAACGAGTCTTTACTTATTTTGCAGAGGAGCTCTTTTTATTCACGCTGAAAATCCCCTCCCTGGACTGAAAGAAAATATTGATTGGACGAGCTCCGAAAGTGGGCAAGCTCGAAAAATATCGGTGATGTGCCAAGAATCCAATCCTTTTGGCTAAGAGTAAGATAATTAGGGCGTTTCCTTTTGTAGTGATCTGCACGATCATTTTTTAAATTGGATGCTTAAAAAAAAAAACTATGTAAGTTGCATATCGACTAAGTAAGCACACAAATATAGTTTAAACTCTACTGCTACCTAAAATATTTCACATATCTTTAAGTATAAATATGTCACATATTAAAAAACAGATGATCTAAAATTACAGATGGCCACACTCCGTGGTTTCATTATAATTTATTTTATAACTGAAATATCACTCAGTAGGTACACCTAGAGAAACAGAGCATTATTTTGATCAATTTAAGACTAATCCTGAAGAATGCTTAAATAATACTATTTCTTCTTCTTCTTCTTAATAATAATAATAATAATAATAATAATAATAATAATAATAATAATAACTTTTTCTGTTGTTTTACAATTATTTGCTTATCTTACTTTTTTTTGCATGTAGACTATTTACCTAAAAGTTATCTGAGGTCATTTTTATAACCAATGTTTTTAGTCCATTTTGGAAAAAAATGCCTGGACAGTCCAAGTAAGAGGTGGAGTCGAGATTTGATATGGCAGGGTGTGTCTGATATCAGTAGTTATAACATACACTTCATGTCAAAAATTGATTTATGACCCCCCTCACGTTGTATAATTTATGGCCTCGTGAAGGTCCCATGAACATGTGTGGTTTATGACAATACATTTTTATGACTTTTTTTTTTTTCCTGTCCTCTGTCTGTCTGTGTGAAGCTGCATCTCCCAGGTGTGTTTAATGTTTCACGAAGTGATAGGTGCTAATGGGATGTGCGTGTGTGTGTGTGTGTGTGTGTGTGTGTGTGTGTGTGTGTGTGTGTGTGTGTGTGTGTGTGTGTTGAAAGCTATTGATTAAATAAACAGCCGTGGTTAGAACGTTGGAGACGCAGCACGATACTCAGGCGATGTGTGCTCCACGACATCTAAACCATGAATGGCTATGCGTGTGTGTGCTAATGGTTTGATGGATGGATGGATTACACACTTTTTCACGCCCCCTACCCCTCCTTCAGACCCTCTGTGTGTGTGTGTGTGTGTGTGTGTGTGTGTGTGTGTGTGTGTGTGTGTGTGTGTGCGTGCGTGTGTGCGTGCGTGCGTGTGTGTATGTGTGTGTTCTGAAAAAGCTGTTGGTTAAATAAAACCCGTGGACGGGTCAAAGTTTTTTGTTAAATTGATTTGTAAGAGTGTTTCAATAAATGAACAGACTGATGTTTGTGAAACTGCTGAAACATTTTGTTGATTACGTTGTTGAGAAAAACACTTGTTCTCTTTTACTGAACTGAAATCCCAAACATTTAAAAACCATCTGAATTTTTCTTTTGTGGAATCGAGTCTGAATATCCTGTGTCATTCTTAACTAATTTTAGCCAATAATACTTTATTATACACACATCACATTCAATAATACAGATAATAACATGATCAAAATACGAGAACATGCAAAAAAAAAGATTTTTTTTTTAACTTAGCCACTGACTCCGGTCATGAGGGATGAATTGAATACATGGTCATCTGGGTAAAATGAATGTGTTGATGGAGAACTAGTGGGCGTTTTCTGTTTTTACTCTTCTTAGACGAGCGTCAGATAGCATGTAGTAATGGGCCAGAGCTCGGCAGCCCCGCGGTGCCTGCGGTTCAGACATCGGCATGTATTATCCGGGGCCGAGTGTGGCCCACGGCTCGCTCTGACACGTGTGTTTTTGTTACGGGGGTAAAGTACTGGGGCCGATTCTTGTTCACCATAACTAACCCGGATCTGGCTTTAGAGTCTGGGCCACTTCTGGCGATGACTCGGCTTGGTTCAATCAGATGCCCTAATATTTATAACAGTAGCAAATATATTTAGATATAATGCAACATATTCTTTTATATGTTTTTATTTATTATAAACGCACGTCGTTGCGCTCTCAGGTGATTTCATCTCCACTCACACAGCAGTGGGAGGGGTCTTGTACCTGTAGTAGTGGGAGATGGCAGCCGTGTTTGTGCGGGTAGGACGCGAACAAAACAAGAGATATGGGACTATTTAGATAAAACAGTTCGGGTAAGCATCGATTCACATTTACTTTTCGAGTATTGTACTTGCAGATGTTCATAAAGGACCTTGTAAAAAGTGAATGTTCACGCTGCACTAATCTTTGACGAGCAGCACTCTGACCCGTGTATATACAAGTAGAAAGAGCAGGTCGTTTGTATTTGTATTTTTACTTTCCACACTCTTCTTATTTTTATGAACGCAGTTGAATTATGCAAACGTTGTTTTTATTCCATATTTCTTCAAGGAAAAAAAAAGTTTTTAGTGAGAGTTACGAGGATTTGTTTTTATTATTAAGTAATAGGCTACTATAACGCCATGCATTTTTTTTTTCCAGTGGTGGCTTTTAAGCTGGGCAGATGTATATTCAAACACTGGTAACCTTTGTTATTACACATATATTTCACAGAAAGACTTGTGTAAGTTTTAAGTTTACATTCATACTGAGCTTGAAAATGGTACATAGAGGACTAATTTCAAATCTTGCATAACACTGATGTGTTTCTGTAGCCGGTGGAGACTGATAAAGGTGTCCACGCCTCGAGGTTCTGGATCAACATGTGGGTTTTGGAATTCAGTCAATTTTACTGTTTAAAACATTATTCACAGTGTTACTGTAGAGTTTAGTTAGGTGACCGTTTTTAGGTGAACTGATATAAGCCTTTTTAAAAACACGACTGAAACGAATTAAAATGGATAAAAGGTTTCTATAAAGACAAATTGGCATTTTTAGTTCCCCAAAGAACCTTTTTAGTGGTTGTTAAAAAATGTAACTATTTCGGACTCTTTGATTGTACAGCAAGGTCCTATTTGTTTTATTTATTTATTTTATTCTTATTTTTGTTTGTCAGCTTACAGCAAACAATCTTGTTTATCATGCAGCTTCATGTTAATATATAAATAGACTATTTTTCATGTTAGTTGATGTTCATAATGTGTTAACTGATGTTAACATTCAGCTTTTAAAATAAAAATGTTGGTAACACTTTGCAATAAGGTTTTATTTGTTAACATGAAATAACGATGAACAAAACCTTTTCAAACACTGTATCTGTTAACATTAGGTAGAGTTCATTACACAGCCCTGCATCTAGAAAAAAAAGGTTCATGCTGTTTTGCAAATCACACTTGTTTTTACCTATTTTGGTCACGCTGAGTTCAAATATGCCACTGAAAATTCCCTATCACGTACAGTTTTCCCACAAAATAAGAATGAAGTTTTTTATTATTTTGCTATGTTTATATTGCTTTCAGGGTTTTATTTAAATTGGTAGAAGCTGTCAAATTTCACTATTATTATTTATTAATTACAACAGTAGGTACACAAAACATAACACTTGTTTACAACATGAACAGCAGACAAATAGTCTGTGAAATGTTTGTGAAAATCACTAAATAAAGCTATTTCAAAAGACGAACATTATAATAATATGCAGAGTGCTTAAGGAGTGAACTTCCTTTTGAGGGATTTTCTGGACTGGCAAAACACCCACAGATGTAGCAGAACTCATGTGGGCTATGGTCACATTTCCGTCTTTCACTGGTCATTATAAATCCCTGAAATCAGGAGTTTTGTGTGCATGTAAATGTGCCTAGCATTCATGTAAGGACTAATCAGAGGAAAAGTGATAAATGTTGCTCACCTATTGTACATAAACATAGTGTTTCCTGTGTTGGTGGCAGTGTATCTGGCAATAGCTCTGTTTATGGTCCATCTTAGGCAAAAAAGCTCTACACTGGACATCAGGCTTTGTGAAACGTTGTGATGTTCTAGAGCAAAACTAACAGCATATCTGGACTCCGCATGTAAGTATTAGTAAGAAACAACTATCAGAACCTATTCAGCAAATCTGATGCAGGGCGGCGTTATGAATTAATATGAAAGAACAATTGTATTTTTATTAAGTAGTATTAACCAGGATGAATAAGTTCTGTAAAAAAATAGTTCTTTGTTAGGTCATGTGTTAACGAATGGGACCTTATAGTAAAGTTATGCCAAAGGTGTTATTACAAGCGGGCAAATGCTTGGTTTGACCTAATAGAACAGATCCAGATTTCATGATCATGTATAAAATGGTGTAAAATGTGAGTATAAAATAGATAAATCACAAGAGAGGGCAATCTGTAGTACATCAGTCTTTCTATATGTCTGCATAGAGCTTGACATAATGGGGCTGGTTTGCAGTACATCAGTCTTTGCCAGTGTGTGCAGATTATTGCCAATGGCAGACTGTTGTTTATGATTCAAAGTGTGAATGTATGCCATTTTAGGAATGTTACCACTAGACTCAGGCCACTGCAGAGAATAAACTGCTGATAACTTTTCAACATACTTGAGCATTTTCACTCCTTTAATTAATTTTTGTTTTAAATCAAATAATACAGATATTTCAGTGTAAATTACACACAATATTAAGTTAATGTAATTATCAACATTATGTCAACACAACTCATCAAAATAATGTTTGCAACTTAAAAGGTTTAATTAAATTAATAAATTAGAATTTTTATCTTGCAACCACGCGTTTAATTAAGTTGTGTTAATAGGACCCCTGAATTACTTTTTAGAGTGTGCGGCAGCCTATTGAGGAGTGTAAACTTAAAAATTCTTGTGAAAGCTTGAAATTGTCTGTGCTTTAGAGGTAAAGTTTCAGTATGAAGTCTGGTCGGCCAAATGACTTATGGATTTGCCCGCCAAGTTGCCATAGCCTTGTGGATACACCACTTATGCATAGGTAAGGTTTCGACAATGACGTTAGTTAGCACGCAAAAGCGTGAATTCAAATGTAAATGAGTTTAAGAGTTAAATAAGTTAATATCTTGTAACTTTTTTTAGTTTTTTTGTCACCTTGCATAATTACTATAGTTATGTGTAGAGCTGCACGATTAACCAGAAAAAGATCACGGTCTCTTTCCTAAATGATAACGATTCGTCTGTCTATTTAACCTTTGACAAAAATCACACCAGAACATTCAGATCTGTGTTGGTGCTGCCGCTGAGCCACAGAGAGAGCAGTTATCATTTCTACATGGTTTAGTAACAATCTAAAAGCTCTTTATTCCACAGATACTCCGAGCTAGTCAGTGTATTCAACAGGTTGTTTCAGAGGCATAAGGTATTGTAAGCATTACATACAATGATGCGACAATAATAAAACAAGGTGTTGACATGAAAAAGGAAATTTACTTCTGATACTCAAGTACTTTTAAAAGCAAGTACTTCTGTACTTTTACTTAAGTAAAAATCTGTCTTTACAACTTTCACTTGTAATGGAGTAATATGTGACCTGTAGTATCTGTACTTTGTCCACCTCTGGTTCTTTTCAATATATCTAACCACTCCTTGGACCCTCGGATGGATCAGGATCTGTACCTGAAGCATTCTCCGTTTTCTAGTTCAGAAGTTTGGCGGGTTAGTTGGGGGCCTTGCTGTATGGTCGTGTTGACCTGTTCATGAAGTCTTGAAATATTGTGTCTATGTGACTTTTGGTTTTATGATGAACATGTTGATCAACTTATGTTGTTAAAAAAGCTCATGCAGATTGTATTATTCCTGTATTGTTTGAAGGGCCCTGTTGGGCAATATGTGAAGTTGTGAAGTGAATAAAATTCGCGTTTCATGTACAAAATTAACTTTTGTTAAAGCATTGTTTTTAGTACCATGTTCTCACATAGCGTCCATTAATGTAAATGTGAAAAGTACGATATTTGTCTTTCAAATGTAGTTAAGGTAAAGTCACAGGTTTCCAGAAAAAGTACATGGACAGTCTGTTTGAGAAAGCTCTATTCAAGTATGAAGTAAAGGCCCCGATGCCGTCACTGTGTTTCCGAAATTTGTGTAAGCAGATGGCTAAAATGCACGAGGCCATCCATGAGCTCCTACCTGAAGAACAGATTCAGATGCTGTTTCTAAGGATCAATGCGATCAAAAAGTGTACTTAAGTACAGTACTCAAGTAAATGTACTTCGTTACTGTCCACCTCTGAAAAGAACAAAGAGGTCAATATATTACATATATTATAAATATTTATTTAATTTATTTAATGTTATGATAGGTACGGTTAGAGAGATGATAGATACAGATAGGTTAAAGTTTTTGAATACCATACTGCATTTGCATTCGACAAATTCCTTATGCCTATGTGTGAAATTTCATATGTCTTACATATGCCAAAACAGTATCAGATTTATGTGGGCAAAACTGACATGGGATCATCTTGAAAATTATGCTTATTGATGCTAGCTATCATTAATTCCCACACCCAGAAAATAATGCTATAAGGAGGTCAGACAGTAAATCTAAATAAAATAGCCTATAGCTGACAAGGCAGTAAGGGCGTGAAAAAAGAAAAAGAAAAAACTGCTCTGGTCTTTTTATGTATTTTAAACAGTTAACTGCTCTACACATGCACACCTCATTGTTTACATTTAAACAACACACTGAAATACGTTTTTCATGAACTCCTTGAAAGAAACACTTGAATGAGCGATACTTCTACAGCATTTACTGATGTTGTATCTGTTAACGTTAGTTAAAGCGATATGAAAAACACACTAGTTAACATACTAGTTAGTTAAATATTGTTCAAGATGAACAAATGCTGTAAAATACATTGCTCATTGCTGGTTGATGTTAGATAATGCATCAACTAAAGTGGATGCATTAAATAACGTCAACAAATTTGTCACAGTAAAGTGAGAGGATGCTGGTGTGTTTGTTAAAAAGCCGGAATAAATGTATAAACAGCAAACTGTTTCATTGGTTATGAAGCAATTAGTAATTAAAGGAGTGAAAATGCTCAAGTATGTTGAAAAGTTATCAGCAGTTTATTCTCTGCAGTGGCCTGAGTCTAGTGGTAACATTCCTAAAATGGCATACATTCACACTTTGAATCATAAACAACAGTCTGCCATTGGCAATAATCTGCACACACTGGCAAAGACTGATGTACTGCAAACCAGCCCCCATTATGTCAAGCTCTATGCAGACATATAGAAAGACTGATGTACTACAAATTACCCTCTCTTGTGATTTATCTATTTTATACTCACATTTTACACCATTTATCCATTTTAATTCGTTTCAGTCATGTTTTTAAAAAGGCTTATATCAGTTCACCTAAAAACGGTCACCTAACTAAACTCTACAGTAACACTGTGAATAATGTTTTAAACAGTAAAATTGACTGAATTCCAAAACCCACATGTTGAGCCAGAACCTCGAGGCGTGGACACCTTTATCAGTCTCCACCGGCTACAGAAATACATCAGTGTTATGCAAGATTTGAAATTAGTCCTCTATGTACCATTTTCAAGCTCAGTATGAATGTAAACTTAAAACTTACACAAGTCTTTTTGTGAAATATATGTGTAATAACAAAGGTTACCAGTGTTTGAATATACAGACAGCGTTCATCTGCCCAGCTTAAAAGCCACCACTGAAAAAAAAAAAAAATGCATGGCGTTATAGTAGCCTATTACTTAATAATAAAAACAAATCCTCGTAACTCTCACTAAAAACTGTTTTTGTCCTTGAAGAAATATGGAATAAAAACAACGTTTGCATAATTCAATTGCGTTCATAAAAATGAGAAGAGTGTGGAAAGTAAAAATACAAACGACCTGCTCTTTCTACTTGTATATACACGGGTCAGAGTGCTGCTCGTCAAAGATTAGTGCAGCGTGAACATTCACTTTTTACAAGGTCCTTTATGAACATCTGCAAGTACAATACTCGAAAAGTAAATGTGAATCGATGCTTACCCGAATTGTTTTATCTAAATAGTCCCATATCTCTTGTTTTGTTTGTGTCCTACCCGCACAAACATGGCTGCCATCTCCCACTACTACAGGTACAAGACCCCTCCCACTGCTGTGTGAGTGGAGATGAGATCACCTGAAAGCGCAACGACGTGCGTTTATAATAAATAAAAGCATATAAAAGAACATGTTGCATTATATCTAAATATATTTGCTACTGTTATAAATATTAGGGCATCTGATTGAACCAAGCCGAGTCATCGCCAGAAGTGGCCCAGACTCTAAAGCCAGATCCGGGTTAGTTATGGTGAACAAGAATCGGCCCCAGTACTTTACCCCCGTAACAAAAACACACGTGTCAGAGCGAGCCGTGGGCCACACTCGGCCCCGGATAATACATGCTGATGTCTGAACCGCAGGCACCGCGGGGCTGCCGAGCTCGGGCCCATTACTACATGCTATCTGACGCTCGTCTAAGAAGAGTAAAAACAGAAAACGCCCACTAGTTCTCCATCAACACATTCATTTTACCCAGATGACCATGTATTCAATTCATCCCTCATGACCGGAGTCAGTGGCTAAGTTAAAAAAAAAAATTATCTTTTTTTTTGCATGTTCTTGTATTTTGATCATGTTATTATCTGTATTATTGAATGTGATGTGTGTATAATAAAGTATTATTGGCTAAAATTAGTTAAGAATGACACAGGATATTCAGACTCGATTCCACAAAAGAAAAACTCAGATGGTTTTTAAATGTTTGGGATTTCAGTTCAGTAAAAGAGAACAAGTGTTTTTCTCAACAACGTAATCAACAAAATGTTTCAGCAGTTTCACAAACATCAGTCTGTTCATTTATTGAAACACTCTTACAAATCAATTTAACAAAAAACTTTGACCCGTCCACGGGTTTTATTTAACCAACAGCTTTTTCAGAACACACACATACACACGCACACACGCACGCACACACACACACACACACACACACACACACACACACACACACACACACACACACACACAGCGCGGTTGTAAAAACTCATTAACACACACACACACACACACACACACACACACACACACACACACACACACACACACACACACAGAGGGTCTGAGGGAGGGGTAGGGGGCGTGAAAAAGTGTGTAATCCTAGGATCAAACCATTAGCACACACGCACATAGGCATTCATGGTTTAGACATCGCGGAGCACACATCGCCTGAGTATCGTGCTGCGTCTCCAGCGTTCTAACCACGGCTGTTTATTTAATCAATAGCTTTCAACACACACACACACACACACACACACACACACACACACACACACACACACACACACACACACACACACGCACATCCCATTAGCACCTATCACTTCGTGAAACATTAAACACACACACACCCCTGGGAGATGCAACTCCACACAGACAGACAGAGGACAGGAAAAAAAGTCATAAAAATGTGTTGTCATAAACCACACATGGGACCTTCACAAGGCCATAAATTATACAACGTGAGGGGGGTCATAAATCAATTTTTGACATAAAGTGTATGTTATAACTACTGATATCAGAAAAGAAGTGTACAACATGAACATACACGAAGTTCTTTTTTTTTTTTTTGCAGCTCGTTCTCATATTGAACCATGGCCAAAAGCCTTTGCACACATGCAGAAGGGCGCCTTTGGCTTTACTACACTGACGCGCTCGGTAATCCTGTGGTTATAACCCGTATTAGCTTCAGCTCCCCAACGAAAAGGTAAACGCACATATATGTTTTATTGTGTGAAGTGTCAAGAAGAGAGATATACAGTATCTCACAAAAATGAGTACACCCCTCACATTTTTGTAAATATTTTATTATATCTTTTCATGGGACAACACTGACGAAATGACACTTTCAACATGGCACCTCATGGCAAAGAACTCTCTGAGGATCTGAAAAAAAGAATTGTTGCTCTGCATAAAGATGGCCTAGGCTATAAGAAGATTGCCAACACCCTGAAACTGAGCTGCAGCACGGTGGCCAAGACCATACAGCGGTTTAACAGGACAGGTTCCACTCAGAACAGGCCTCGCCATGGTCGACCAAAGAAGTTGAGTGCACGTTCTCAGCATCATATCCAGAGGTTGGCTTTGCAGAATAGACGTATGAGTGCTGCCAGCATTGCTGCAGAGATTGAAGGGGTGGGGGGTCAGCCTGTCAGTGCTCAGACCATACGCCGCACACTGCATCAAATTGGTCTGCATGGCTGTCGTCCCAGAAGGGAGCCATTTCTAAAGATGATGCACAAGAAAGCCCACAAACAGTTTGCAGAAGACAAGCAGACTAAGGACATGGATTACTGGAACCATGTCCTGTGGTCTGATGAGACCAAGATAAACTTATTTGGTTCAGATGGTGTCAAGCGTGTGTGGTGGCAACCAGGTGAGGAGTACAAAGACAAGTGTGTCTTGCCTACAGTCAAGCATGGTGGTGGGAGTGTCATGGTCAGGGGCTGCATGAGTGCTGCCGGCACTGGGGAGTGTACTGTGACATGTACTGTGACATACTGAAGCAGAGCATGATCCCCTTCCTTCGGAAACTGGGCCGCAGGGCAGTATTCCAACATGATAACGACCCCAAACACATCTCCAAGACGACCACTGCCTTGTTAAAGAAGCTGAGGCTAAAGGTGAAGGACTGGCCAAGCATGTCTCCAGACCTAAACCCTATTGAGCATCTGTGGGGCAGCATAGGTGGAGGAGCACAAGGTCTCTAACATCCACTAACTCTGTGATGTCATCATGGGGGAGTGGAAGAGGATTCCAGTGGCAACCTGTGAAGCTCTGGTGAACTCCATGCCCAACAGGGTTAAGGCAGTGCTGGAAAATAATGGTGGCCACACAAAATATTGACACTTTGGGCCCAATTTGGACATTTTCACTTAGGGGTGTACTCACTTTTGTTGCCAGCAGTTTAGACATTAATGGTTGTGTGTTGAGTTATTTTGAGGGGACAGCAAATTTACACTGTTATACGAGCTGTACACTCACTACTTTACATTGTAGCAAAGTGTCATTAAAATATTTACAAAAATGTGAGGGGTGTACTCACTTTTGTGAGATACTGTGTATATATATATATATATATATATATATATATATATATATATAGTGATTAGTTTCGTCAAATGTTCGTTTTTTTTTTGTTGTTGATATTTAAAAGAGCACTTATTGCAACATGAGTTTTATTAAACATTTATATATGTAATGTTGACCAGGATGGGTGGATGGTTACTAAAAATACATGAATGAATGAATGAATGAATGAATGATGTAATGGTTGTTACTTATTTGTTTTTAAAATAAGTACTATAAAAATGTATCATAATTATCTGTCAACTTTCCACACTACTCTATATTCACCTACGATGCCATTAGTAAGAACAAAACATTGCAAAGCAATCGTTTCCTCTGTTGACACTGTATTAACAGTTTATTATACTTTGTTTCAGGTTTTACAGGCTTTTGTATATAATATTTTTGTTTATAGACAGTCGGACACAAGCACCTCTCACTCAGCTTTCACCAAAATGTGTTTTTCCCCACTCAATTGAATTCTTTCCTCAGACTGAATGCCCTAGAAATGCCCTTGCTTCCCAATCAGATTTAGCCATGTGCTAGCTCAAGGTTTTTCTAGCAAAAGGAGCAACGTTGTTTTGGTCAGCTACACCAACCATCAGGGTGGCATGAGGCTGTCTTGTGCGGAATCTCCATCCGTGTGGTAGAGATAGAAGTTTGGACTACGATTCAAGTCAAGTCAGTCAAGTGCTTTTATTGTCATTTCAGCCATACAGCTGGTACAGTAAACAGTGAAACGAAACAACGTTCCTCCAGGACACTTTCTTACAGTAAAAACTATTCTAGTCTACCTTTCCTCAGATCTAATTACTTCCACATATAGACTCTGTCTCCATACTAGTTTATTTATTTATTTTAATTGTGCTATTTTATAACTCAAACGTTTACATTTCTTGACCCCATGCATCTCCTACTGGTAGAAAATAGTTGAACTTGACGCTTTGATCAGGCACAGTAAATGTGAACGGCAGAGGGCGGTAAGAGTCTTTTTTCCCCCTTTTTTTCCTTTTCTTTTTTTTTCGCGATGCACTATTCGGTATGAAGCACCACATTTTAAGGTCCAATATAAATTAATTTATATTGGAACCGTTTCTGAATTTATACCATTTATACAATATAAATTAATGTATCAATTTGTAAATTTTTTTATTTATTTTTTTTTTATCATATTAATTTAGATTTATGAAATATAAATAAATTTATATTGGAACAGTTTTTGTATTTCCACTTTTATAAAAACAAAATTCCACATTAATGAAACAAACTACCCTAATACATGATATACATGATTTCTGAAATCCTCAAGTTGTTAATTTCTATCTCTACCACACGGATGGAGATTCCGCGCAAGACAGCCTCATGCCACCCTGATGGTTGGTGTAGCTGACCAAAACAACGTTGCTCCTTTTGCTAGAAAAACATTGAGTAAAAGAAAAATGTTTATCATAATATTTTAAAGAAGCATGGCTTACCCATTTGTGAAAACCATTATAATGGTATGTTTGGAAATTGGGAGCACATATTTATGTTGCTTTAGGTCTTTAATTTCATCCTAAATTACATGTTAAAAATGTTATTTATTTGTAGGACAATTATTCATGACATGAACAAATCAAATTTCATTAACATGACTAACAGAAAATATATTCTCCAAATATCATTAACTCATTCTAATAATGTATGAACACTACATACTAAGCAAAAATGACTTCATATCAAGAACATAACTGTAATATAACTACATTTCTGACAGCAATAACAACAATAACAGGATTTTAAAAAGCTTCAATATTTTCCACAATCATAAACAACCTTTTCTAACATTCAGTATGAACAGATAAATCACAATAGAAAACCACTACTAAAAGTTAAATAACATTTTATAATTCATGTCTTGCAAGTAGTAACATAACAGGGCATTAAAAATATCAGCATAAATCTCTAAAATTCTATGAACACAGTACACTTAAGACAAAACCTTTGCATACTCAGTAGTATGCCTATGTAACGTTCTATATTACCCACCTTGTTCCCCTGCTTATTCTCAAGTCAAGTCAAGTCAGGTTTATATTTCCCAGTCTACCTCATTAACCTGCTGCGATGTTATACTTTCACAATTAACCTGATGACCCATTAATCCTATACTTCCATAATATATGAAAAAGAAAAGTCACGTCTGGGAATAGCTTATGCAGAGAGCAGCGCTTTAAATTTTAAAACAGAAAAATAAATGTTCTCTTAGAGGGAAATGTTAGTTTTAATCTGAACAACATTGGACGCAAATGGACCCTTTACACCCATATAAATTCACCTCCACTTTAAAAAGTGATTATGACCTTATGTAGCTTTTACATATTGATACAATGTCCATCTTAATACAATAAATTAAGTTAGTAAATGTACATATTAATATTTAATGAAATTAACATGACAGTAACAATAACAGTACTGTGCAAAAGTTTTAGGCACATGCAAAGAAATGCTGTAGAGCAAAGTTGCCTACAAAATAATGAAATTACTACTAATGTTTCTACATTAAAAAAAAAATACAGTAAAGAGCATTAAACAGTAGTAAATTAAACAAAGTTAATATTTGGTGTGACAAAAAAATAAAAAATAAAAATAGTAGTCTCCGGTACAATTAGTGCAGTTTTATAAGGACATTATCTGGTAAGTTTTATTAAGGATCTTGCAGAACCAGCCACAGTTCTTCTTCTTCCTCAGTTCTTATTTTTGCAGCAAAACCCAGCAGCTTTCATTATGTTTTTTGTCTGAAAAGTGTCTCTTACGTAATATTCTGCTTTCTTTAATGACATACAAACACTAGAAAACTAATGTTTGGGAATCTAAAATGCCTAAAACTTTTGCACAACACTGTATATATATATATATATATATATATATATATATATATATATATATATATATATATATATATATATATATATATATATATATACACACACACACATTGGGGTAAAAAGTATTTGATCCCCTGCTGATTTTGTACGTTTGCCCACTGACAAAGAAATGATCAGTCTATAATTTTAATGGTAGGTGTATTTTAACAGTGAGAGACAGAATAACAACAAAAAAATCCAGAAAAACACATTTCAAAAATGTTATAAATCGATTTACATTTTAATGAGTGAAATAAGTATTTGGTCCCTTCGACTTAGTACTTGGTGGCAAAACCCTTGTTGGCAATCACAGAGGTCAGACGTTTCTTGTAGTTGGCCACCAGGTTTGCACACATCTCAGGAGGGATTCTGTCCCACTCCTCTTTGCAGATCCTCTCCAAGTCATTAAGGTCATTTTCAATGCCCTGGCTGAGGGAAGGAGTTTTTCACCCAAGATTTGATGGTACATGGCCCCGTCCATCGTCCCTTTTATGCGGTGCAGTTGTCCTGTCCCCTTAGCAGAAAAACACCCCCATTTTTCTGGGGGTATATATACAGTGGGGGAAAAAAGTATTTGATCCCCTGCTGATTTTGTACTTTTGCCCACTGACAAAGAAATGATCAGTCTATAATTTTAATGGTAGGTGTATTTTAACAGTGAGAGACAGAATAACAACAAAAAAATCCAGAAAAAACGCATTTCAAAAAAGTTATAAATTAATTTGCATTTTAATGAGGGAAATAAGTATTTGATCCCCTATCAATCAGCAAGATTTCTGGCTCCCAGGTGTCTTTTACACAGGTAACGAGATGAGATTAGGAGCACTCTCTTAAAGGGAGTGCTCCTAATCTCAGCTTGTTACCTGAATAAAAGACACCTGTCCACAGAAGCAATCAATCAATCAGATTCCAAACTCTCCACCATGGCCAAGACCAAAGAGCTGTCCAAGGATGTCAGGGACAAGATTGTAGACCTACACAAGGCTGGAATGGGCTACAAGACCATCGCCAAGCAGCTTGGTGAGAAGGTGACAACAGTTGGTGTGATTATTCGCAAATGGAAGAAACTGTCAGTCTCCCTCGGTCTGGGGCTCCATGCAACATCTCACCTCGTGGAGTTTCAATGATCATGAGAACGGTGCGGAATCAGCCCAGAACTACACGGGAGGATCTTGTTAATGATCTCAAGGCAGCTGGGACCATAGTCACCAAGAAAACAATTGGTAACACACTACGCCGTGAAGGACTGAAATCCTGCAGCGCCCGCAAGGTCCCCCTGCTCAAGAAAGCACATGTACAGGCCCGTCTGAAGTTTGCCTGAATGATTCAGAGGAGATCTGGGTGAAAGTATTGTGGTCAGGTGTGGTCAGATCTCTTTGGCATCAACTCAACTCGCCGTGTTTGGAGGAGGAGGAATGCTGCCTATGACCCCAAGTCATAACACCATCCCCACCGTCAAACATGGAGGTGGGAACATTATGCTTTGGGGGTGTTTTTCTGCTAAGGGGACAGGACAACTGCACCGCATCAAAGGTACGATGGACGGGGCCATGTACCGTTAAATCTTGGGTGAGAACCCCCTTCCCTCAGCCAGGGCATTGAAAATGACTTTAATGACTTGGAGAGGATCTGCAAAGAGGAGTGGGACAAAATCCCTCCTGAGATGTGTGCAAACCTGGTGGCCAACTACAAGAAACATCTGACCTCTGTGATTGCCAACAAGGGTTTTGCCACCAAGTACTAAGTCGAAGGGGTCAAATACTTATTTCCCTCATTAAAATGCAAATCAATTTATAACTTTTTTGAAATGCGTTTTTCTGGATTTTTTTGTTGTTATTCTGTCTCTCACTGTTAAAATACACCTACCATTAAAATCATAGACTGATAATTTCTTTGTCAGTGGGCAAACGTACAAAATCAGCAGGGGATCAAATACTTTTTTCCCCCACTGTGTGTGTGTGTGTGTGTGTGTGTGTGTGTGTGTGTGTGTGTGTGTGTGTGTATATATATATATATATATATATATATATATATACACACACACACACACACACACACACACACACACACACACACACACACACACACACACAGTGGGTATAGAAAAGAATCACCCCCCTTTAAAATAATCACATTTTGTTGCTTTTCATGAAGATGGACACAGTTTTTCAGTTTTTGTTTCATCCAGCTGTATTTACTCAGTGCAACTTATAACATCCAAGTGAAAGATATAACACTAACATGTCATAAAAAAAATAAATAAATAAAAAAACAGAATCACTGAGTTGGAAAAAGGATCACCCCCCCCCTCCTAAAAATGACTTGTAAACTCAATAAGGTGTAACTAATCACCTTCTTAGTGGCACACAAAGCCATTTGACTTTCAACTGTGATCAGCTGTGGTCATGTTGATTAGCTCAGCATGAAAAGAACTTTCCTGGAGCATTTTGTAGTGCAACTGAAGCAAACAATCAACTATGTGTGGAGGTCTTCGGGACATTTCAGAGGCTGACACTAGTCAGGTACCTGACCTCAGACATTTGAAGAGAGAAACACAGGGTAGATTGCCTGTAAGATATAAGGATGATTACATTATGTAAGTTGGGTTTAGAGTGCCAATTCAAGTGTAAAGAAACTATAAAAGAATGTGTTATTTGCTTCAAGAGAATGAAGCAAATACATTAAGCAAAGGTTGAAATGTTCCACTTTAACTGTTCTTGTTTTTTTTTTTTTTTTTTTTCTTTTTTAACCCAGGAACTGGTCTGCTTGGAGGGTCCCGTGTATGGCAGGGTTTAGCAGGGGGGAATGCTTCGGGGACTTTTATTTTGAAAAGACACTGTGTTCTCGGTTAAAAAAAAAAAAAAGAGAGAGAAGCAGAAAAGAAGGGGTAGTGGAGCGCAAAAGAGAGGGGGAGGCCTTTTTTTGTTCCCCACCCCATGTTTCTTTATTTTTTTCCCGATTCGACAAGCACAGCAGTGAACAAGTATCGAGGTGAAATGACGAGAAGCTGGACCGAGCTTGTGCTGTCGTGAGTTTTAGCCAGTGGAGAGTCGTCGCTGCGGGAATGGAGCAGTGTACCTGCTCCCAAATTCAGGTAAAATTGGCCCGAATTAGGTGATTTGCGCCACTGTGGTTTCGAGAAAAAACATGCGCCCCACTGCATGCATCAGCGCATGAACAAAAACAGCATTTCAGAGCTTCTTCGTGCAGTATTTCCCTCTTTATTTTGAGAATTCTGACGCTCTCTCTGGAATTTAATTTTCCATTTTTGTTGTCCCTTTTCTGGGCGCTTGCAAGGTTTTCATTTCAAGTCGTGGGAAATTCTTTTTGAATGGACTTCTGTGTAAACCTTCTGAACCTAACAGAGTTTTGCTTTGAACAAATCTGCATTACCAAGTGTTTCCGTGGAAAAACTGCCTTGTCTATTGGAGATGCTCATGTGGATGCTATTTATTTTTTTGGTGGATTTTCTCTGAACTACTCTTCGAGCGGTTGTTGATTTGCTATCTTTGGACAGATTACTGTTGGTTGATCTGATTACCCTGCCATACCTGGACAGTCCAACGCCAGCCCAGTTCGGCAGTGCGGTAAAATTCAAATCTAGGGTTGTGAATCTCACTCAGGTATGTTGATTGACATGGTAAGTATCTGGTTTGGAATGTAACATTTCTTGTGGAATGTAACATTTATTATATACTGTTGAGTGAACTGGGTCTCATTTGAATGTTCTATTGGAACTGTTGTTTTTGTTTTTGTTTCTGTTTGGCTTGAGTATTACTCCGGAGAGAGGCAAGAGACTGAACAAAAGCCTGCAGCTAAGTGAAGCTTTATTCCTCTGTTTGAACATTTTTTTTGTTTCTGTATTTTTTTGGTTGTGAAATTATAAGTGAAGTGAAACAAGGGTTTTCTGTGGTTTTCACTTTTATTATTCTCTATGTTTTTTAAATTTTGAACAATGAAATCTAAAACAAATCTTGGAGTAGGGGCATTCCTTCTGTCTTGTAGGCTGGTAGAGGTTAATGAATTCTATTACGCTCTAGGGAAGCTACCGTGTACACTTGAGTCCTGGAACCTCACCAGTCATTGCTAAAAAAGAAAAAACAGAGGCAGATAAACACATACTTAGATAATAAGTATGGGAATTAATCGTACCAGGGGTGGGGACCTAGAGCCTGTAATTTTCCTAGTCATCCAAGATATTGCTGAAGAAATACTTACCCCTACATTGTAGTGCAGTTTTCCACTACATTAATTTGGTGTCATGAACAGAATAGTACTTAGCTTGATTCTTGTTGTAGTATTCTGTCCCAGGTCTGTGAGCAAGAAGGAAGATGGCAGAACTGAAAGAACTGAGGAAGAAATTCGCAGAAATGCAGAGGAGGTTAGCAGAGCAAACCGGGGCATTAACTCATGGCAGAATTGAAGAGCAAGAAGCATTGGCAAGGGCAGTAGTGGAGCAGCAATTGTCCACTCGTACACCCCCAGCAACGATCTATATACCAAGCGATCATAAGCTTACCGATTTCACTGGCACCACCAAGCCTGGAGAAGGAAGTGTGGAAGAGTGGATAGTCTCTATGAAATCAGCATTTCGAGTCATGAAAGTGCCAGAGAAAGATCAAGTGGAGCTGATAAAGCAGCACCTAAAAGGGGAAGCTAAAGATACTGTGATGCTCATGTTGGCAGAAGAGGATAACAGTGTGGAGTCTATCGTCAAGCTGCTCCAGGAAATCTATAGGGACAAGGTAACCATTGGCACAAGGTTAAAGGACGTTTATGATAGAACACAAGCACCAGGTGAGAGCATACGCGCCTATGCTTATGACTTACCAGAGAAACTTTACAAGGTAAAGCACAGAGAACCAAGCCAAGTTTCAGATGAAGAGAGCATTCTGAAGGAGCTGTTAATCCTTGGACTCATGGATGATGTCTTAAGAAGAGAGATGAAACAAAGGATCAAGGAAGAGCAAAGCTTGACTTTTGCACAGCTGATGCAGGACTCCATTACGTGGTCCGAGGAAGAGGAAGCACAGCCTGAAGGTAACTTGAAGACCCCTGTGTGTGAGAGAGCTGCAGTTCACACTAATCTTGCTACTGGTGACAATTCATCCTCACTGACAATAGAAAAGTTGCATGAGGCACGAGGAAGTATTGTACCAAATAGTCCATAGTCAAGGGAGAGTTGATCCTCAGCCTGGTGTTATGAGAAGACAGCCACTGAAAAACAGTGAAGGGAAATATGTCTGTTACACATGTGGTGAACCAGGTCATACCAGTCGACATAGCAGGCAGTGTAGGGAGCTGAGTAACCGGGGCGGTACGTCATCACAAATGGCAGAGGTGAACGAAGCAGTAAGAGGGGCTTCGTCAGGTGATTTGGCAAACACCAATGGGCCTTCAGTAATCCGGAGCCATACAGCTGACTGGAAGGCAGATGCAGTGCCGGAAACCCTAAGGGATAGTGCTTTTGGACACTGTTTGACAATGGACGTAAAAATAGCAGGGGTACCCACCAAATGCCTGCTGGACACCAGTTCAGAGGTCACCACCATTTCAGAGTCTCACTTTAGACAACATTTCAAAGGGCAAGAGATACTGTCGGCTGCTAACTGGGTACGCCTCACTGCTGCAAACGGACTAGACATCCCTGTTCTTGGATGTCTACAGGCAGATATAAAGTGCATGGGACGGCTGCTTCCAGGGAAGTGTGTTTTTGTGCTCACAGAGTCCAACCCCGATGTGAAGGAGATGAAGGGATTGGCTGGATTCGTGGGGATGAACGTGCTTAGGGAGATGAAAAACCTGGTACTGTCTGAGAAGGAGTTGAACAAGGAGAGTAAAATCATCCAACGTGCAGATGCTAATGTTAGGTGAGTGATAGCAAGACTGAATAAAGATGAAGGACTTTTGGGCCCAGAGGGAAGGATAGGATTTGTTAAGGTGTCTGGGAAGCAAGTTGTGACAATCCTGCCCTCAAGTGAGAAGATTGTGGAAGGCCACTGCAGTATACCCCATCAAGTGAAGCATCAAGTACTGGTGGAGTGCACAGATTCTGTAACCCTTCCAAAAGGATTGTTGGTAGCCAATACGCTTGCAAGCCCAGAAAAGGGTAAAGTTCCAGTTCCAGGGAGGAGTTAAATGCTCTGCTGACATGTTACAGTCATGTCCAAGAGTGACACAGACTATGGATACACAATGACAGTTACACATAGCATACCTACGGGAGATGCACAGCCAATAGAGCAATGCCATCGACGAGTACCCCCTCACATTTTTCAAGAGTTTAAGAGACATGTGCAAGATCTCATCAGTCAAGGTATACTGAAGGAGAGTCACAGTCCGTGGGCCTCGTCTGCAGTCATTGTGACAAAAAAGACAGAGGTGTTTGTTTCTGCTGCGACTACCGGAGGCTGAATCAAATCACATTCAAGGATGCGTACCCCTTTCCCCATGTGGAGGAATCCTTGGATGCTTTGGGGAATGCACGGTTATTTTCCACTCTGGATCTCACGGCAGGTTACTTCCATGTGGCAGCAAAGGAATCAGATAGGAAGACTGCGGTCACAACACCGTTCACATTGTTTGAGTGGACGCAGATGCCGTTTGGCTTATGCAACACTTCAGCCACCTTTCAATGATTGATGGGTGCAGTATTAGGTGATCTGGCCTTTGACATTCTTTTAATCTATCTCAACGATATTATTGTGTTCTCAGTGGATTTCAAGAGTCATTGTGAGAAACTGGAGCTTGTCGTCTCCAGGTTGCGCCAACATGGACTGAAGCTGAAACCGAGTAAATGTTTCCTCCTGAGGCCAGAGGTCCGGTTTTTAGGACACATAATCTCATCGAAGGGAATTCAAGTGGACAAAGACAAAGCTCAGTGTTTGGATGTGTGGCCTCCACTGACGAATGTTAGGGAGGTTAGAGGACTGTTGGGACTTATGAGTTACTATCGTCGATCTGTTCCAAGATTTGCACAGCTGGCAAAGCCCTTACACGCCCTAGTGGGAAAAGGTAACAAAGGCAAGTTGGCAGAACCGTTCATCTGGAGTGAGGAGTGTCAGGCCGCATTCAGCAAGCTAAAGAGTTGTCTCATGTCGCCTCCAATTCTG
This sequence comes from Cranoglanis bouderius, assembly GCA_023630585.1. Lineage (NCBI taxonomy): Eukaryota > Metazoa > Chordata > Actinopteri > Siluriformes > Cranoglanididae > Cranoglanis > Cranoglanis bouderius. Next base: position 20,171,933 of record CM042551.1, read on the forward strand.
GCTTACCCTAATTTCCAGGGTCCGTTCATACTTACGATGGATGGGAGCCTCAATGGACTTGGAGCCATAATCAGCCAAAAACAGGGGGGCATAGAATGTGTCATTGCCTACACAAGCAGAGGCCTAAAGGGATCTGAAAGGAATGATGGGTATTACAGTGCCTTCAAGTTGGAGTTACTAGCCCTTAAATGGGCAGTAACTGATAAATTTAAGGAGTACCTGATATTTGCAAAATTTCAGGTTATTACCAATCACAACCCTCTCTGCTACTTGGAGACAGCCAACCTTGGGGCATTGGGACAGCAATGGGCCACCCAGTTGGCAGAATTCCCCTTTGAGGTTTGCTACAAGCCTGGCAGACAGAACACCAATGCTGATTTTCTTTCTAAGATTCCCTGGGGTATAGAACCCGAGAAGGATGACACAGGAAAAGACTTCATTCAGTTGACCTCAGACGAGGTACAGGCATGCTTGTGGCCAGGTAAAGAAGAGGAGGATGACAAGTCCGGTGTCCGAGTTGCCAATCAAGCAACAATAAAGAAGGGTGTTAATGGGTATAGCTGGTCATCCATCAAGGAGCAACAGAGGAAGGATCCAGGTATAGCCCCTGTGTATGATGCTGTGCTCAAGAACAGTAGGCTAGTGGCAAGTAGTTTCTGGGATATGGAACCACAGCAAAAGAAGCTATCTAGACAGATTGAGCATCTGAAATTATGCCATGAAGCACTATTTTGGGTGATTATGGACCCGAAAGATGGAGAAGACATTTGGCAATTGGTAGTGCCAGAGTCTTTACAGGAGAAAGTGTATGAGGGGGTGCATGAACATGGAGGGCATTTTGGAAGCAGGAGTACATTAGAGCAGATGCGACAGAGTTATTACTGGCCCACAATGTCCAATGAGTTGCAAACATGGGTAACCCAGTGTCGACGATGTACTCTAGCTAAGGATGTGTTCCCCAGGATTCGTGCTCCTATGACTTTCACCAACGTAACCGTACCTTTGGAAGTCTTTGCCATGGATTACACTGTGCTTGAGAGGTCAGCAGGGGGATATGAGAATGTTCTAGTGTTTACAGACATGTTCACAAGATTTACGGTGGCAGTTCCGACTAAAAATCAGACAGCACTTACTACTGCCAAAGCCCTTCTACGGCACTGGTTTGTCTGTTATGGATGTCCAGCCCGGTTGTACTCGGATCAAGGGAGATGTTTTGATGCAAGAGTAATCAAGGAGCTCTGTAAGCTGTATGGAATCAGCAAAAGTCGCACCAGTCCTTACCACCCACAAGGGAATGCGCAGTGCGAAAGGTTCAATCGCACAATGCATGACATGTTGCGGATGTTACCTGCTGGAAAGAAGAAGGATTGGAAGACTTACCTGCCTGAATTGGTGATGGCTTACAATAGCCACGTTCATTCATCAACGGGTTACTCTCCATTTTATCAAATGTTTGGATGGGAAGCAAGGCTGCCCATGGATGTCTTAGGAGGGAAGGATCTAACCGATGATGAAGTTGATGATTTGGATGAGTGGGTGAAGAATCACCATGAAAGCCTGAGGACTGCAGTGGAGACTGCAAAGGCAACCGCTCAAGAAGCTTCCAGGAGAAGAAAAAGGACCTATGATCGAAAGGCTGCAGGAGCACTCATCAGGCCTGGTGAGAGAGTATTGTTGTGTAACCACAAGTGCAGGGGATGAAACAAAATACAAGATAAATGGGAGCCTGCACCGTATTTGGTAGTGCAACAGAGTCATGTCGGTTTACCAGTGTTTACTGTATGTCCTGAGCAGGGGGGTCCCACGAAGGTGGTCCACAGGGATCAATTGAGGATATGATATATATATATATATATATATATATATATATATATATATATATATATATATATATATATATATATATATATATATATATATTTTTTTTTTTTACACAGTGAGGGAAAAAAGTATTTGATCCCCTGCTGATTTTGTACGTTTGCCCACTGACAAAGAAATGATCAGTCTATAATTTTAATGGTAGGTGTATTTTAACAGTGAGACAGACAGAATAACAACAAAAAAATCCAGAAAAACGCATTTCAAAACAGTTATAAATCGATTTACATTTTAATGAGTGAAATAAGTATTTGACCCCTTCGACTTAGTACTTGGTGGCAAAACCCTTGTTGGCAATCACAGAGGTCAGACATTTCTTGTAGTTGGCCACCAGGTTTGCACACATCTCAGGAGGGATTTTGTCCCACTCCTCTTACAGATCCTCTCCAAGTCATTAACATACAAAATCAGCAGGGGATCAAATAATTTTTTCTCTCACTGTATATGTATATATTTATATGTATATTTATATATATCGTATATATATCAACTGAAAATGCAACTTATAATGACTTCTCCAGTTTCAAAATTATTCAACCCCTTCATGGCAAGCATCTTTAGTACTTACTAGACCACCCTTTTGCTGTTATGACCTGCTGCAGACGAGATGCATAGCCAGTCACCAGCGTTCCTGAGGAATGCTCATGAGGAATGGGCTTCAGATCAGTAATATTCTTGGGTTTGTGTGCTGCAACCACCTTCTTCAAATCAAACAGTCAGGTGACTATGATGGCCCTGCAGAATCTTACAGGACTTTTCTGCAACCAAGCCTTGGCAGACTGATTGGAAAGACTTTATTTTATTGCTGGTACTTTTTAATTTGTTTTATTTGTTTTATTTAATTTTCTTCTTGTCTTTTGTTATTATTTTATTAGTTTGTTTTGAATAATTGCTTGATGACTTTAAACAATGTTTCATAAGAAGTTATTAATGGTTTAATGCCATTGTTTTGATATAATATTTATATAAACATTTAACTTTTGAAATAAAAGTGTTTACAACAACATTACCATGTTCTGTTACAAGTAAATAGATTGTGTCAAAGTGATATAATATTACACTTTTAAAATAATATGTAGATGTGGGCCTCCATGCCCATATATTATACCATATATGATATGGGTGGAGGGCGGTAGGGCCCATATCAATATTTTTTCAGGGGGCCCAGAACTCCCTAGCTACAGCCCGGGTCTGAAATATTGGCATTCAGTGAAGATGACAAATAGTAATGTAACAGTTTTGCAGTGCTTTATGCTTGTTACATTATCAGGAGAAGGCTGGACACAGTTGCGGTGAAAAGCTTCGACACTTTATTCAGCACACTTGTAGAAAGGACACAGGAAAACAGAAAAGCTTCATGAAGGCTTCGAGACTTCGCAGGTTATCGTGGCTAAGAATATATAAGTTCTCAAAACGTTAGCGCTAGCAGTAAAGACACACAGTTAGCAATGATAAGGGTTAACGGTCATAAGCACCCAGAACCTTTTACATATGCTAGCGGGCAAAACATACAGTGTGCTAATTATACAGCGCTAACAGAAATGAACACTCGACAGAAACAAGTGCACGTTAAACTATCACAGAAATTCATAAACTGGAAGAGGGCTTTAGCGGAAGTCGGAATCCAAGGTACTTAGCTTTGAGGTCGATGCCGTGAGAATCAGTCCAGAGTTTAATCGCTCGGTGAAGTGAGATTCGGGAGGAAACGAACACTCGACACAAGGAAGTGGTTAGGGAACCACAAACACGGAGCTACGGACATCTAAATTAGAACTACGGAATCAAGAGCTACGGAAATCGGAATCAGCGCTACGGAACTAGAAACATTTCTATACTTCAAAGTAACACTCCGTTAAACTGAACTACAACCTAATAATCCGCAAAGAAGTGGAAGAAAACAGGGCTTTTTAAACACACAGAAATCATACATGAAATCAAAGACACCTGGAAATGATAATCACATTACATGGAGAACCAATACGAAATAAGGAGGCGGGGACAGAGACATGACGCAAGACAATAACAAAAGCACACATGGCCGAGGTAAACAAAACGAGAGTCCTTCTGAATGGAGCTGGAATGCGGAAGTAGGCTACTCCATTCGCAGCGAGAGAGGGAACCTAACAGAGCCCCCCCCTTAAGGCGCGGCTCCCGAAGCGCCGCAAGTTTTGTCCGTTGTGGCGGACCCGGACCCCTGGGCAAGATTAGCACATCTGCCCCCCTGGAACCGAGGCTGGTGCAATTTAATGTCCCGCAGCCAGAGTCGACCGTGTCGTGATGAGGACTTGGACGAGGACTTGGACGAGGACTTGGACGAGGACTTGGATGAGGACTTGGACGAGGACTTGGACGAGGACTCATGCTCGGCCTGGATCGTGGAGTAGCGCGTGACCTGATGCTCGGCCTGGGTCTCGGGGTTGCGCGTGACCTGGTGCTGGACCCGGATCTCGGGGTTGCGCGTGACCTGGTGCTGGACCCGGATCTCGGGGTTGCGCGTGACCTGGTGCTGGACCCGGATCTCCGAGCCGCGCGTGACCTGGTGCTCTGCCTGGAACCTGCTTCAGCTCCTGGATTAGAGACAGTGAAGTGAGTAGGGTAGGAAACAGAGGAGGAGATAGTGGAGTGAGTTGGGTTGGAAATAGTGGAGGAGACAGGGCTGGAGACTGAGGAGGAGACAGGGCTGGAGACTGAGGAGGAGACAGGGCTGGAGACTGAGGAGGAGACAGGGCTGGAGACTGAGGAGGAGACAGGGCTGGAGACTGAGGAGTGAGCTGGGTTATGAGTGGAGCTGGGAGTGAAAACACCCTCTGCACTGAGGAGGAGGGCTAACACCCATCCCGAAATTAAACCCATGTAGCCCTCATAAAAATCAAAAACTGGACTTGGGAAATGATTGGAAATGGGGCTTGGAACCGGATTGAGAACGGGGCTTGGAGCCGGACTGGGAGCAGGATTGAGAACCGGAGTAGGAACCGGACTGGGAACCGGACTGGGAGCCAGGGTGAGAATTGGATTGGGAGCAGGACTGAGAACTGGATTGGGAGCAGGATTGGGAGCAGGATTGAGAACCGGAGTAGGGACTGAATTGGGAGCAGGACTGAGAACTGGATTGGGAGCAGGACTGAGAACTGGATTGGGAGCAGGATTGGGAGCAGGATTGAGAACCGGAGTAGGAACTGGATTGGGAGCAGGGCTGAGAACTGGATTGGGAGTAGGACTGAGAACTGGATTGGGAGCAGGACTGAGAACAGGATTGGGAACCGGAGTAGGAACCGGACTGGGAACAGGATCGGGAACCAGAGTAGGAACCGGACTGGGAACAGGATCGAGAACTGGATTGGGAGCAGGACTGAGAACAGGATTGGGAACCGGAGTAGGAACCAGACTGGGAACAGGATCGGGAACCAGAGTAGGAACCGGACTGGGAACCAGGGTGAGAACTGGATTGGGAGCAGGAGTGAGAACCGGACATGGGCTTGGAGTGGAGGTTTCTTCTAGAACCTCTGAGACGAGCAGGCCAGGAGAGGTTTCCTCTTTATTCGCTGGCTGCTGCTTGGGGCTGGAGGTCGCCTGGTTAGCCTCCAGTTGCAGCTCCGCTGTGGAGACTTCCTGCTGGGTCTCCGGCTGGAGCTCGGGGCTGAAGGTCGCCATGTTAACCTCCAGTTGCAGCTCCGCTGTGGAGACTTCCTGCTGGGTCTCCGGCTGGAGCTCGGAGCTGGAGGTCGCCTGGTTAACCTCCAGTTGCAGCTCTGCTGAGAAGACCTCCTGCTGGGTCTCCTGCTGGAGATCGGGGCTGGAGGTCGCCAGGTTACCCTCCAGTTGCAGCTCTGCTGAGAAGACCTCCTGCTGGGTCTCCTGCTGGAGCTCGGGGCTGGAGGTCGCCAGGTTAACCTCCAGTTGCAGCTCTGCTGAGAAGACCTCCTGCTGGGTCTCCTGCTGGAGCTCGGGGCTGGAGGTCGCCTGGTTAACCTCCAGTTGCAGCTCTGCTGAGAAGACCTCCTGCTGGGTCTCCTGCTGGAGCTCGGGGCTGGAGGTCGCCAGGTTAACCTCCAGTTGCAGCTCTGCTGAGAAGACCTCCTGCTGGGTCTCCTGCTGGAGATCGGGGCTGGAGGTCGCCTGGTTAACGTCCAGTTGCAGCTCTGCTGAGAAGACCTCCTTCTGGGTCTCCTGCTGGAGCTCGGGGCTGGAGGTCGCCAGGTTAACCTCCAGTTGCAGCTCTGCTGAGAAGACCTCCTGCTGGGTCTCCTGCTGGAGCTCGGGGCTGGAGGTCGCCTGGTTAACCTCCAGTTGCAGCTCTGCTGAGAAGACCTCCTGCTGGGTCTCCTGCTGGAGCTCGGGGCTGGAGGTCGCCATGTTAACCTCCAGTTGCAGCTCCACTGAGAAGACCTCCTGTTGGGTCTCCTGCTGGAGCTCGGGGCTGGAGGTCGCCTGGTTAACCTCCAGTTGCAGCTCTGCTGAGAAGACCTCCTGCTTGGTCTCCTGCTGGAGCTCTGAGGGTGCCCGCTGGTGGAGCCGCTTATGCACCCGCCAGCTGCCCTTGAAACAGTTTTGGGAGCAGAAGAAGCTGCTCCTTAATCCCTGGTTCCTGCAGGTGGGGCACTGCAGGACGGCCGGGCGGGTGCATCCCTCGGTGGAACACTCCTGGTTTTGGGGGTCTGAGGAGCAGGCCGCCACGTTAGCCCGCTTACCCCCATAATATTCCAGGAATGAGCGGTTAGGTCGGTCGCCCAGACGGTCCTTCCCCAAAAAGGTCCTGAGGTCGGGTTGGAAGTCTGGGCTTCCGAACACCTGAACCAGTAGATCCACAAAGCCCAAAACTGTTTTGAACTTCATGGATCCACTGGCAAGGTGAAGCTCTGCCCATTGGCGAGCAGAGCCGACCAAACGAGAGAGGAGGAACCTCACCCACTGTTCCTCGTCGGGCTTGGGGTCCTCCAAACTCAGGAAATAAATCTGTGCCTGCAAACAGAAGCACTGTGGCCAGGTGGAAAAGCCATCAAACTCATCGGGGGGATAAACAAACGTCCATTGGGGAAAAAAAATTGAATTGTTTGCAGGCATTTTAAATGTGGCGTGGTGTGGCATGGCGTGGTGTGGCATGGCGCGGCGTGCCCTTACTTTCCCCGCTGCATCCATTTTCTAGGCGGATTATTCTGTTACGTTATCAGGAGAAGGCTGGACACAGTTGCGGTGAAAAGCTTCGACACTTTATTCAGCACACTTGTAGAAAGGACACAGGAAAACAGAAAAGCTTCATGAAGGCTTCGAGACTTCGCAGGTTATCGTGGCTAAGAATATATAAGTTCTCAAAACGTTAGCGCTAGCAGTAAAGACACACAGTTAGCAATGATAAGGGTTAACGGTCATAAGCACCCAGAACCTTTTACATATGCTAGCGGGCAAAACATACAGTGTGCTAATTATACAGCGCTAACAGAAATGAACACTCGACAGAAACAAGTGCACGTTAAACTATCACAGAAATTCATAAACTGGAAGAGGGCTTTAGCGGAAGTCGGAATCCAAGGTACTTAGCTTTGAGGTCGATGCCGTGAGAATCAGTCCAGAGTTTAATCGCTCGGTGAAGTGAGATTCGGGAGGAAACGAACACTCGACACAAGGAAGTGGTTAGGGAACCACAAACACGGAGCTACGGACATCTAAATTAGAACTACGGAATCAAGAGCTACGGAAATCGGAATCAGCGCTACGGAACTAGAAACATTTCTATACTTCAAAGTAACACTCCGTTAAACTGAACTACAACCTAATAATCCGCAAAGAAGTGGAAGAAAACAGGGCTTTTTAAACACACAGAAATCATACATGAAATCAAAGACACCTGGAAATGATAATCACATTACATGGAGAACCAATACGAAATAAGGAGGCGGGGACAGAGACATGACGCAAGACAATAACAAAAGCACACATGGCCGAGGTAAACAAAACGAGAGTCCTTCTGAATGGAGCTGGAATGCGGAAGTAGGCTACTCCATTCGCAGCGAGAGAGGGAACCTAACAATGCTCATTAGTTTTCTTTGGTAATGCTTTGGTAAGTGTTGAGTGACAAGGTATACTTGGAAAACCTTTGTGTCGCATAAAGTCACCTTATTGTGAATAGCTCATTCCCCAACTGATGTGAGATCAATGTCACTTATTATGCTAGAATTAAAATACATTTTCAGCCGTTGGTTCGGGTCAGACCTATTGTTGGCTGCGTGAGCTTTTGTGGTCGGTCGTGTTGGCCGCAAGTTGTAAAGGTTTAGGAACTTCTAACATCGGACATTTTGTCTACGTCAGATATTGAACAGCATGGTCAACACACTTTATATCTTTCCAATGAACAGATGCGCAGAAGGGTGGGCAGTATTTCTGACACATATATTTTAAATACAATACATGAATTTCATGTTTTAGAAACAACAGAGAACAGCACCTGAGAATTTGTAAATAAACACTTTAATCTTCTACAGCTTTAGAAGCTATTTGTTTGCACAGCTGATTTATGATTTGTTTGGACTAATAAGCTATATAACTATGTCCTGTAGTTATTAAGCTAAATTAATCTACAAACTTAGAAAAAAATACATCCAAACTCCTGGGGATCCCTTAAAGGTTCTATGAAGAACTCTTCAGAACATATCTGATAGAACCCTAACTATCCGAATAACCATTTTTACCACATATTCTTGAACGACTTATATGAAAACCATTTTGTAAGAGACATGCATGTATCTGATATGACCACCATGAATGAACCTATCTCAAAATGTGCACCCAATCACCTGAATCTGGGAGGAGTGGTCAAATGTGTGGGGACCAAGACTGTTTGCGACTAGGACTCCTTGTTCATCGAGACTTTCAGAAACTGCAAAAGCCAGCAACATGGCTCAGTGGACAGACTTTGAGCGCACTACCATACAGGACATCTTTTCCAAGATCGATTACGAGTCTGTCAGCCACTGACAAGTTACATTTTGCAAATATGTATTACCCGACCCAAAGAAATATTTAAATAAATGACTTGAGAAGACTTCATGAATAAACGGTTGTAAGTACTTTTTTTTTAATGCTACTCAGGTGTCTAGTCGTGTACCCATGGACCCAGAGGTATTTCAGTAAATTTGGAAACTTGTATAACGCCGCTGTCATCGTGAGAAATCCCAGTGTTGCTGCCCACGGCTTGACAATAATGCGTAGTCTGGAGAAAGCTGTGAAGAACATGGACAACATTAAGAGCATTTACGCTGACTTGAGTGTGCTGCACTCTGAACAACTGCACGTGGATCCCCATAACTTCAGGGTGTGTATTATTTTATTTATTTGTAAGCCATTACAAGTTCCTGGCTGTCACAGTCTCCACACTCGGAAAACAGTACCATTAGATGCTGAATGTACTTTGATGTCTAGAGATTTATCAGAAATTATCGGAAATTATCGGAAATTTTCTGCGTTTTCTGCGTTGAAGTGGAACTTTGTTGTTTAAAGCAAATAAATGTTTAAATAATCAGTACTCAGTCATGTCTTGTGGTTCTTAATAAACCGTTTATTTGCAATGTAGACAATTACAACCAACTTGCAAAGTAATTTCAAATAAATTAATTTTGTAATTTATATGATAACCAACTGCTGCAAAAAGACAACATAATTTTCACCCTCTGAAAGCCTCTGAAAATGATGATGATGATGATGATGATGATGATGATGATGATGATGATAATAATAATCAGTAGTAGTAGTAGCTGTAGTAGTAGTAGTAGTAGTCTAGCTTTAACGTAACCCTTAAAAATAGCCCTTAAACCAATTAAGCTTATGAAATATTTATTTATTACCTATAGTTGCATTGCACTGTACTGCATTGTAAGCATTACAAAAAATATTTGCACTCCGTTTTGGAATTTATGTTGTATTACACTTGAAAAAATGATTCAGTGGTTCAGTAAATATGATAAATGGCTAAATGGGATTTGTACTTAAATGCTAAATTAATTTATGTAAGTGTGTGGCTAAAACCCGAAGTGTCTATTTACTTACTTTACTTAAATTTACTGGTTAAATTTACTGTTATTTTGCAAGTGCTCACAAAACTGGGGGGAAAAGAAGCATATAGTCGACATTCTAGTTCATCCCAAAGGATGAACCCCCAAAGTGGGGTTGTGGTCAGTGCTCAGTGCAGGACACTCGAGTTCTTACACATCAAACTTTTCACATCATGTCTTCATGGATCTCGCCTTGTGCTCAGGGGCATTGTCATGCTGGAACAGGTTTGATCCCTTAAGTTCCAGTAAAGGGGAAATCTTAATGCTACAGCATACCCAGGACAATTTTATACAATTATGTGCTTCCAACTTTGTGGCAACAGTTTGAGGAAGGCCCACACGTGGGTGTGATGTTCAGGTGTCCACAAACATTTGGTCATATATTGTACCTTCGACACAGTTGAAGGTAGGCTGGATGACTTGGATGACTGCAGACTAAAGTGGGGGCGTGGTTTTGTTTATTTATTCATTTACTTACTTACTTACTAGGTTTGTTAAAAACTTGATTTGCATAGGCGCTCACAGAACTTTAAACTGAGTTAATTATGAGCTTTATGAATGGATTGTTTCCAATATTTCTTGTTTTTGTGTCAGCTTCAAGGCCTAAGGCTATTGTATTATGTAATGATTTGAATGGTCGCTTGTTCCGGAAAAGTTTTCGTGGTTCACCCTCTTTGTGCTTCTCAGTCAGGTGTATGGTGTACGCGCGCACACGGCTTAGTTCTTTTTCGAAGTACTGTATTCAAGGCCAGATCTGTTGCACACGACCATGGGTGCTTCTCAATACTCAAATTGATGCTTCCTGGTTTCCTCGCTCATCCGTCCTCCAGCCGGTGACCCGGAAATCGATCGACGTCAACCATCTTGAAGGACATCTCAATTCTCTAATTGCACCGTGAGGAGGCGAGGAACGAGGAGTGAGGAAGCGTAACGGCAGATCAAAAAAAAAAAAAAAAAAAAAGCATAACGGCCCATCCCTGAAGCGCAGTGAGGTAATCCAGTGCACAGTCATCATTAATTGACGGCGATTTGAATGTTTATTTAATAATCGCTAAAATCTTTTAAGGTTCCAACCAAAATAAACACAGTCATGAGTAGAGGCAGTCATGTCAGCCTTCAGAAAGACAGAACTTAAAATGTGAAGATGTAACTTCTGTCTATCTGAAGGCTAATGCGAGTGCCTCTATTATTTCTTTTGGTTGGAACCCTTAAAGATGTTAGCGATCTTTAAGTAAATATAGTCGTGTGTAGATGCTATATTTTTTTATTTATTGTGCTGAGATTTATGTAGTTCATTTAATTAAAAATTGAGTAAAATTTACTTATAAACCAGAAAATAAAATGTACTAAGATTTTTTGTGTGAAATTTGTTGCCACACTTTTCTTGAGTAAATTTCACTCCAGTATGTTTTTCACTCGATAGTTTACTTCATTTAGTTTGAGCTTAAAATTCCATGCCAAAATCAGACCTTCGAAGCACAAGGTTCAGCTGCAAAGCCTTTTGCATCTGATAGCTGAAGGAAATGGGGTTTCATTGATAACCGCAGGATTACCAAGGATGTCAGTGAAGCCAAAGGTGCCCTTCGGTATCTGTGCAGTGACGCTAAAGGCTTCTGGCCATGCTTCAGTATTTGACATGTTGAGAGTGAGAACGGGTTGTTAAATTTATTTTCAGTTAAAATCATTATCATTTTAACAAAACTTAAGGGATTTCGATTGATGTGTGTTGAAGCAGGCTGTGTTTGAAATATAATAAAATGTGGATTTGGATTAAAGGTCAGTTATATCCGAGTTTTATAATAAAAGTAAACCACGATGTGATGATAACACCTGCTTTAACTTCACATTTGTTAGTCCTATGTTTGCTGTGTGTGCTAAACCTATGGGATTTGTGTTATATAAAGATCTGTGACTTATACGCCTTATGCGTTTACTTTTCCCTCCACTATCAACTTTTTTTTGTCCTGAGTTTAATACAAACACACATTAATACTTACAACCCCAATTCCGAAAAAGTTTGGACAGTATGGAAAATGCTAATAAAAACAAAGAAGAATGATGTGTAAATGTACTTTGACTTGTATTTAAACAAAAAACGTATAAAGACAAGGTATTTCATGTTTTACCTAATTAACTGCATAGTTTTTTGAAGATAAACGTTTATTTTGAAATTGATGCAACACATTCCAAAAAAAAGGGGGCAATTTAGGACTAATAGCGATGTGACAAGTTGAAATAAGAAGCTGATGTCAAACAGGTGAGGCAATCGTCTAATCATAAGGAGTCCTAGTCCTTCAAGAGAAAGGATGGGTCAAGGCTCGCCAATCTGCCAACAGTTAGCGAATAATCCAACACTGAGAACAACGTTCCCCAAAGACAAATCGGTAGGATTTTGGGCATTTCACCTTCTACAGTGAACAATATAATTAAAAGATTCAAGGAATCCGGTCAAATCTTGGTGCGTAAAGGGCAAGGCCGAAAACCACTTCTGAAAACGCGTGATATCCGATCCCTCAGACGTCACTGTCTTAAAAACTGTCATGAGTCTTTAATGGATATCCTTTGTCAGTTAACACCATTCGCTGCTGCATCCACAGCAGAAGCAAAGCAGAAGCCGTACATCTATACCGTCCAGAAGCGCCGCCGACTTCTCTTTTGAGGTTAGAGGCAGTCACATTAGCTTTCAGAAAGACTGAACTGAAAATGTAAAGAAAAAGTCTGTCTGAAGGCTGATGTGACTGCCTCTACTACTTCTTTTGGTTGGAACCCTTAAAGATGTTAGCGATCTTTAAGGAGAAACAGTCATGTGTAGATGCTGTATTTTTAATGTGTCGAGATTTATGTACTTCGTTTAATTAAAAATTGAGTAAAATGTACTTATAAAACCAGAAAATTAAATTTACTGGGTTTTTTTGTTTGATTTTGTGTGTGTGAAAATTGTTGCCACACTTTTCTTGAGTAAATTTCACTCCAGTATGTTTTTCAGTGAATACTCGATAGCAGTAAATTTACTTCATTTTGTTTGAGCTTAAAATTCCATGACAGAATCAGACCTTTGAAGCACAAGGATCACCTGCAAAGCCAGTAAATGCGTTTGCCTTTTGCATCGGATAGCAGAAACAAATGGGATTTCGTTGATTACCAAGCGCGTCAGTTAAGCCAAAGGCGCCTTTCTGTATCTGTGCAGTGACGCTAAAGGCTTCTGGCCAAGCTTCAGTATTTGACATGTTGAGAGTGAGAACTGGCTGTCAAATTTATTTTCAGTTAAAATCATTATCATTTTGACAAAACGTAAGGGGTTTCAATTGATGTGTGTTGAAACAGGCTTTGTTTGGAATATAATAAAAATGTGGTTTTGGATTAAAGGTCAGTTTTATAATAAATGTAAATCACGATGTGATGATCACACGTGCGTTAACTTCACATTTGTTAGTCCTATGTTTGCTGTGTGTGGTAAACCCACACATTAATACTTAAATACAAAGTTTCTGAGAAGACACAAAACATGTTTAATAACAGGTCAAAAACATATTGGCTTTTATTTAGATCAAACAAGGACATTTACTAGATCTGAGAAAGACATATTGTGCGTGTGGGTGTCTCTGTTCTGTTGCCTGCAGAACTTCTTATCTGTACTTCTCGGAGAGAGCCAGGGACACAGCAACGAGGAACTTATCCATAGCCACATGTATCTCAGGAGTAAAGTCAGCGGGGAACAGGATGGCCAGAACCACAAGCAAATTGTGGGATAGGATCTACAAGGAAAGGGAAAAAACACCAAGATTTAACAAGCATGTTGTTGCACAGGATCTACCTTCGGGTAAAACAAGATTTAAATATTACAGAGCAAATGGAGATAGGATTAAGATGAACTTGCCTTGAAGTTGCCTGGGTCAACACGCAGCTGGAAAGCATGTAGCTGGCTTAGGTTGAGCAACCCATTTGTCAGGTCATCGATTTTGTTGACAGCCTCTTCCACGCCAGACATAACACTCTTTCCGTGCTTCTTAATTTGCTCAGAGCCTAAGCTAAAGTCATTCCAATGGGAAAAATAGGTCTTGGTCTGTGGGTAGACAGTCAGCATCCTGAGTAGACACATTACAAAGAGTTAGTCCGGTATCGGAAGAGGAATCGAAATGAATAACAAAAGGAGTTACTCAAGCACCTACCTGAACAGAGCTTGGGTACCGATCTCTTCAGCCTTTGGGGCGATCGTGGCCCAGAAGGCTTTGACGGCGGCTTTGTCCTTTGCAGAGAGACTCATGGTTTTGGAGTGGTTTTGAAGAAGAGTTCTGTAAACGGCCTCAAAAACGAATCACCCTTTTATACAAGGGCCCGAAGCTGGCACACCCACGACCCACCTCAAAAACCAAACAACTTGGGTGATTTTCAAATGTGACAGATTAGACAGCGCTTCTGCTGTTTGTAATAGATAACTTTCACGCCTGATAGGAAACAACGTGCTAATTCAACTCTGACATTTTACCCCCCAAAAATTAAAATAGTCTAATCAGCCCAGAAGAGAAATTTCATGAAATTAATGAAAGATCAATGTTAATCTAGCCTGCTTTTTTACATAATTTAATTAGTTTTAGTTTATATTTTACCCATAGTTTTTTACGAGGTAAATACTAGGACCAGTATTTTGTATAGAAAAGATATAAGTGATCTGAATGAAAAACATCAAACATAATTTATTTAGTAGCATATAGTTAAAAGGGTTCACACTATTCATCACACGATAAAATGTATAAATTAATAAATTAATTAATTGTGTGTATGTATATATATATATATATATATATATATAATTTCTTTCACATTCTTTGCATTTTCACTACAATCCAAACACTGCAGTCACACTGGGGAAGACTGAAGTTCAAATATATGTGGAGGTTGTTGGTGCTGCAGTGACTGTTGTTTTGGGGGTTTTCTTCATAGCTCTCACAATGTTTCTGTTATCACCTGCTGTTGGTTTTTTTTGGCTGACCTGTTCCATGTCTGTGGTTCATACACCAGTGGTTTCTTTCTTTTTCAGGACATTACAAATTGTTGTATTGTAAATTGATGTACAATGCTTGTATTATAGCTCTAATTGATTTTTCTCTCTTTTCTCAGATTAAACTGAATGATGAAGGAATCACAATCTGCCGTTCAAAGAAGACTTCAAGAGCAGAAATATATAGGCCGTACCACAAGATGCACACCACTCATCAGCAGTAAGAATCAGAAAGCCAGAATGGAATTCACAAAGAAATACAGAGATGAGCTACAAACGAGCTAAAAAAGTGGAAGGTTTTAGACTGGCCAACTGAGCAGTATTTGACCTACTGAAGTGGAGTCTGAAGGTTTTAGTTTTCAGGATCTATTTAACTTTTATTTTTTAGACAGCTAATAAATGCCCTGGGCAAATGGTATGGGAAATTCTCAAGAAGCTGAGAAGAGGCTTAACTTTCACAAATTTGTTGCCATCATCCTTTCTATATTATGGTCATATCACTTTAAAAAGAAAAAAAAAATCTCATTATTGGTTATTGCCATCCTTACCTGTTATCTATATATTCAAGTATATAGTTACAATTTGTGACTAGTTTCCGGCCTTTTTTTTAATTAAATATTTGAAAGGAGCACTTATTACACAAGTTTTATTCAACATTTATATATGCAATGTTGGTGATTAGCAAAGACGAATGAATGATATAATTGTTGTTAAGACCTTTAAAAAATAAGTACTATAAAACAGTATCATAAATATCTCTGTCAACTTTCCACACTACAAATTACTGCCAGTAGTATGCCATTAGTAAAAACAAAAGATTGCAAAGCAATCCTTTCCTCTGTTGACACTGTATTAACAGTTAAATTAAATTTTTCGTTTCAAGTTTTACAGGCTTCTGAATATATAATAATTTTATTTTCGGACACAAGCACCTCTCACTCATCTTTCACCAAAATGTGTTTTTCCCCACTCAAATTATTTCCCTCAGATTGAATGCCATAGAAATGCCCTTGCTTCCCAATCAGATTTCGCCATGTACTGGCTCAAGGCTTTCCTAGCAAAAGGGACAACGTTATTTTGGTCAGCTACACCAACCATCAGGGTGGCACGAGGCTGCTTTGTGCGGAATCTCCATCCGTGTGGTAGAGATGGAAGTTTGGATTACGATTCCTTTCTGTGATTACAGCTTCTTAGTTACACTGAAAACTATTGAACTCTACCTTTCCTCAGATCTAATTACTTCCACATATAGACTCTGTCTAAACACCTAGTTTATTTATTTATTATTTTTTAATTGTGTTATTTTATCTCAAGCCTTTACATTTCTTGCATCGTCCTGCTGGAGGTGCTCCTGTTCCATGGGGAAACAGTCTTTTTTGTTTCATGATGCACTATTCAGGATGAAGTATCAATTTTAAGGTCCAACATAAATTAATATATATTGTAACAGTTTTTGAATTTCCATTATTTAAACAATACACATTAATGTACTCATTTATTAAATGAATTACATTTATTGTATATTGTAAGAATTGTTGAATTTCCACCTTTTAAAAACAAAATTCCACATTAATGAAACAAACTATACACATAATTTCTGAAATCCTCAAGGTGTTTAACTATTTAAATGTACAGGGAAATGTTTATCATGATATTCCTAAAAAAAAAAGCATGCCTTTTCTATTTGTGAAAACCATTTTAATGGTATGTTTGGAAATTTGGGGCACATATTTTTGTTTGTTTGGGCCTTTAATTTCATCTTAAGTTAAAAGTTACAACATGATTTACTCGTTGCGCAATTATTCATGACATTAATAAATAAAATTTCATTAACAGGACTAACATAAAGTATCTTCTCCATATACAGGTGCATCTCAATAAATTAGAATGTCGTGGAAAAGTTAATTTATTTCAGTAATTCAACTCAAATTGTGAAACTTGTGTATTAAATAAATTCAATGCACACAAACTGAAGTAGTTTAAGTCTTTGGTTCTTTTAATTGTGATGATTTTGGCTCACATTTAA
The DNA here is from genome assembly GCA_023630585.1 of Cranoglanis bouderius. Lineage (NCBI taxonomy): Eukaryota > Metazoa > Chordata > Actinopteri > Siluriformes > Cranoglanididae > Cranoglanis > Cranoglanis bouderius. The sequence continues at coordinate 20,188,878 of CM042551.1, forward strand.
AAAAACCCCACCAATTCACTATCTCAACAAATTAGAATATGGTGGCTTGCCAATCAGCTAATCAACTCAAAACATCTGCAAAGGTTTCCTGAGCCTTCAAAATGGTCTCTCAGTTTGGTTCACTAGGCTACACAATCATGGGGAAGACTGCTGATCTGACAGTTCTCTAGAAGACAATCATTGACACCCTTCACAAGGAGGGTAAGCCACAAACATTCATTGCCAAAGAAGCTGGCTGTTCACAGAGTGCTGTATCCAAGCATGTTAACAGAAAGTTGAGTGGAAGGAAGAAGTGTGGGAGAAAAAGATGCACAACCAACCGAGAGAACCTTATGAGCCTTATGAGGATTGTCAAGCAAAATCGATTCAAGAATTTGAGTGAACTTCACAAGGAATGGACTGAGGTTGGGGTCAAGGCATCAAGAGCCACCACACACAGACGTGTCAAGGAATTTGGTTATAGTTGCCGTATTCCTCTTGTTAAGCCACTCCTGAACCGTCTTACTGTCTTACCTGGGGTAAGGAGAAGAAGAACTGGACTGTTGCCCTTTGATCCAAAGTCCTCTTTTCAGATGAGAGCAAGGTCCTAGAGTCTTGAGGAAGGGTGGAGAAGCTCATAGTCCAAGTTGCTTGGAGTCCAGTGTTAAGTTTCCGCAGTCTGTGATGATTTGGGGTGCAATGTCATCTGCTGGTGTTGGTCCATTGTGTTTTTTGAAAACCAAAGTCACTGCACCCGTTTACCAAGAAATTTTGGAGCACTTCATGCTTCCTTCTGCTGACCAGCTTTTTGAACATGCTGATTTCATTTTCCAGCAGGATTTGGCACCTGCCCACACTGCCAAAAGCACCAAAAGTTGGTTAAATGACCATGGTGTTGGTGTGCTTGACTGGCCAGCAAACTCACCAGACCTGAACCCCATAGAGAATCTATGGGGTATTGTCAAGAAGAAAATGAGAAACAAGAGACCAAAAAATGCAGATGTCAAAAGAAACCTGGGCTTCCATACCACCTCAGCAGTGCCACAAACTGATCACCTCCATGCCACGCCGAATTGAGGCAGTAATTAAAGCAAAAGGAGCCCCTACCAAGTATTGAGTACATGTACAGTAAATGAACATACTT
>CM042551.1:20195000-20207500 GCA_023630585.1 Cranoglanis bouderius
GAAGGCTTTGACGGCGGCTTTGTCCTTTGCAGAGAGACTCATGGTTTTGGAGTGGTTTTGAAGAAGAGTTCTGTAAACGGCCTCAAAAACGAATCACCCTTTTATACAAGGGCCCGAAGCTGGCACACCCACGACCCACCTCAAAAACCAAACAACTTGGGTGATTTTCAAATGTGACAGATTAGACAGCGCTTCTGCTGTTTGTAATAGATAACTTTCACGCCTGATAGGAAACAACGTGCTAATTCAACTATGACATTTTACCCCCCAAAAATTAAAATAGTCTAATCGGCCCAGAAGAGAAATTTCATGAAATTAATGAAAGATCAATGTTAATCTAGCCTGCTTTTTTACATAATTTAATTAGTTTTAGTTTATATTTTACCCATAGTTTTTTACGAGGTAAATACTAGGACCAGTATGTTGTATAGAAAAGATATAAGTGATCTGAATTAAAAACATCAAACATAATTTATTTGTTAGCATATAGTTAAAAGGGTTCACACTATTCATCACACGATAAAATGTATGAATTAATAAATTTATATATATATATATATATATATATATATATATATATATATATATATATATATATTTCTTTCATATTCTTTGCATTTTCACTACAATCCAAACACTGCAGTCACACTGGGGAAGATTGAAGTTCAAATATATGTGGACGTTGTTGGTGCTGCAGTGACTGTTGTTTTGGGATTTTTCTTCATAGCTCTCACGATGTTTCTGTCATCACCTGCTGCTGTTTTTTTTTTTTTTTGGCTGACCTGTTCCATGTCTGTGGTTGATACACCAGTGGTTTCTTTCTTTTTCAGGACATTACAAATTGTTGTATAGTAAATTGATGTACAATGCTTGTACTATATCTCTAATTGATTTTTCTCTCTTTTCTCAGATTAAACTGAATGAATTAATAATGAATTCAGATAACTGACTGAATTCGGATAACTTCTTCCACCCCTTTTTGCTCGGAAAGGGCAGACACTCTGTATCGAGTCTTAGCAGGTCAGCAGCTGTCTAATGCAGAGGTATTCAAGACTGCATTTGTTTTTAAAAAGATAAACCAACATGAAGGTCAGAGAAAACCTATGGGAGAAAAGTAAGCCATTTTGAATCTGAGAAAAGAGGGAAAAATCAATCAGAGCCATTGCACAATAATTGGGCATAGCCAATACAACAATTTGGAATGTCCTGAAAAAGAAAGACACCACTGGTGTACTAACAACCAGACATCAAACAGGTCGGCCAAGGAAAACAACAGCAGTTGATGACATTGTGAGAGCAGTGAAGAAAAACCCAAAAACAACAATCACTGACATCACCAACAACCTCCACAGGGCAGGGGTGAAGGAATCACAATCTGCCGTTCGAAGAAGACTTCAAGAGCAGAAATATATAGGCCATACCACAAGATGCAAACCACTCATCAGCAGTAAGAATCAGAAAGCCAGAGTGGAATTCACAAAGAAATACAGAGATGAGCCACAAACGTTCTGGAACCAAGTCTAACCTCTCCCAAAGTGATGGAAAGGCCAAAGTGTGGAGAAAGAAAGGATCTGCTCATGATCCAAAACATAGAAGCTCACTGGTCAAGCATGGTGACGGTAAAGTCATGGCTTGGGCTTGCATGCCTGCTTCTGGAACAGGCTCACTAATCTTTATTGATGATGTAAATCATGATGGTCGCAGCAGAAAGAATTCAGAAGTAACATTCTGTCTGCCAATTTTGCCAACACAACAACACAGCAAAGGGCTTTATCAATCGGGGGGGGGAGTGGAAGGTTTTAGAATGGCCAAGTCAATCACCAGACCTTAACCCAACTGAGCAGTATTTGACCTACTGAAGAGGAGTCTGAAGGTTTTAGTTTTCAGGATCTGTTTTACTTTTATTTTTTAGACAGCTAATAAATGCCCTGGGCATTTATGGTATGGGAAATTCTCAAGAAGCTGAGAAGAGGCTTAACTTTCACAAATTTGTTGCCATCATCCTTTCTTTATTATGGTCATATCACTTTAAAAAGAAAAAAAATCTCATTATTGGTTATTGCCATCCTTACCTGTTATCTATATATTCAAGTATATAGTTACAATTTGTGACTAGTTTCCATCCTTTTTTTTTAAATTAAATATTTGAAAGGAGCACTTATTACACAAGTTTTATTAAACATTTATATATGCAATGTTGGTGATTAGCAAAGACGAATGAATGATATAATTGTTGTTAAGACCTTTAAAAAATATGTACTATAAAACAGTATCATAAATATCTCTGTCAACTTTCCACACTACAAATTACTGCCAGTATTTTGACTGTTTTTAGGGGACCATATTACTCTCCTCTCTATATTAACCTTTTATGCCATTAGTAAAAACAAAAGATTGCCATGCAATCCTTTCCTCTGTTGACACTCTATTAACAGTTAATTTAAATTTTTCGTTTCAAGTTTTACAGGCTTCTGAATATATAATAATTTTATTTTCGGACACAAGCACCTCTCACTCATCTTTCACCAAAATGTGTTTTTCCCCACTCAAATTATTTCCCTCAGATTGAATGCCATAGAAATGCCCTTGCTTCCCAATCAGATTTCGCCATGTACTGGCTCAAGGCTTTTCTAGCAAAAGGGACAACGTTATTTTGGTCAACTACACCAACCATCAGGGTGGCACGAGGCTGCTTTGTGCGGAATCTCCATCCGTGTGGTAGAGATGGAAGTTTGGATTACGATTCCTTTCTGTGATTACAGCTTCTTAGTTACACTGAAAACTATTGAACTCTACCTTTCCTCAGATCTAATTACTTCCACATATAGACTCTGTCTAAACACCTAGTTTACTTATTTATCATTTTTTAATTGTGTTATTTTATCTCAAGCCTTCACATTTCTTGCACCGTCCTGTTCACCCCATGGATCAGAAGCACCTCCTGATCCATGGGGAAACAATCTTTTTTGTTTCATGATGCACAATTCAGGATGAAGTATCAATTTTAAGGTCCAAAATAAATTAATATATATTGTAACAGTTTTTGAATTTCCATTATTTAAACAATACACATTAATGTATTCATTTATTAAATGAATTACATTTATTGTATATTGTAAGAGTTGTTGAATTTCCACCTTTTAAAAACAAAATTCCACATTAATGAAACAAACTATACACATAATTTCTGAAATCCTCAAGGTGTTTAACTATTTAAATGTACAGGAAAATGTTTATCATGATATTCCTAAAAAAAAAAAAAAAGCATGCCTTTTCCATTTGTGAAAACCATTTTAATGGTATGTTTGGAAATTTGGGGCACATATTTTTGTTTGTTTGGGCCTTTAATTTCATCTTAAGTTAAAAGTTACAACATGATTTATTCGTTGAGCAATTATTCATGACATTAATAAATAAAATTTCATTAACAGGACTAACATAAAATATCTTCTCCAAATATATCATTAACTCATTCTAATATTGTATGAACACTGCTTACTAAGCAAAAATGACTACATATGAAGATGTTGCTCTAAGTAACAGAACTACGTTTCTTACAGCAATAACAACAGATAAGTAATATTTTCTCATTCATGTTTTGCAGGTTGAACAGGGCGTTAAAAATAAACATCAGCATAAATCACTAAAATTATATGAACACTGATCAAGAGAAAATCTCTGCAAACTCAGTAGTATGCCTATGTAACGTTCTACATTTTCCACCTTTTCCTCCCTGCTTATTCTTTATTTCCCAGTCTACCTCATTCACCTGCATCTAAGTTATACTTTCCCAATTAACCTGATGACCCATTAACCCTACTTCCACAATATATGTAAAAGAAAAGACACGTCTTGGAATAGCTTATGCAGAGAGCAGCACTTTAAATTTTAAAACAGAAAAATAAATGTTCTCTTAGAGGGAAATATTAGTTTTAATTCGAACAACAGGGGGCGCAAATGCACCCTTTACACCCAATTAAATTCACATCCACTCTAAAATGTGATTATGACCTTATGTAGCTTTTATATATTGATATAATATCCATGTTAATAGAATAAATCAAGTTCGTAAATGTACGTATTATTTAATGAATTTAACATAAACCTACCACTTAAGTGGAAATTCTGCAGTGGAAGTCTTGAACGAAGTTTGAATCTTAACCGAAACCAGAGTGTACACTGGTAGAGTCTGAAATATTGGCATTCAGTACTAATAGTACTGAAAAGTTTTGCTGTGCTTTATGTTCATTACTTCTCTTCCGTATGCTGAGTGTTGAGTGACAACATATACATGGAAAATCTGTGTGTCAGACAAAGGCACTTTATTTTATATGAGACAAAGTCAATTACTGTGCTGGAATTATAATGAATTTTCAGCAGACTGTTTGGGTCCGATCTATACCTTAATATATTTCCAATGAACAGCTGCGCAGAAGAGTGGGCAGTATTTCTGACAAATATATTTTAAATACAATACATGAACCTTACGGAATAAAAGTCATGTTTTAAAAACAATAAGAACAGCATCTGAGAATTTGAAAATGAACAATTTCATCTTCTACAGCTTTAGAACCACTTTGCGTGCACATTTAGTGGATTTTACTTGCACTAATAAAATATATGATGTTTATTATTGTTAATATATATATATATATATATTAAGCTAAAGTAATTGAATGACAAACTACACAATTAGGGGGGAACCCTTAAAGGTTCTATGTAGAACTCTTCAGAACATTTCTGATAGAGCCCTTTTAGAAAGACAGGAAACCCTGACTCTCCGAATAACCATTTTTACCACATATTCTTGAACGACTTACGAAACCCGTTTTTTAAGAGACATGTACATATCTGATATGACCCCCATGTATGAACCCATCCCAAAATGTGCGCCCAATCGCCTGAATCTGGGAGGAGTGTCAAATGTATATATAAGCTGGGGATCAAGACTGTTTGCGTCTAGGACTCGTTGTTCATCAAGACATTCAGAAACCCCAAAAGCCAGCAACATGGTTCAGTGGACAGACTTCGAGCGCACTACCATCCAGGACATCTTTTCCAAGATCGATTACGAGTCTGTCGGTCACCAGGCACTGACAAGGTACATTTATGCAAATATGTATTACCCGACTCAAAGAAATATTTAATAATATTAATAAATGACTTGAGAAGACTTCATGAATTGACACATATAAGTACTTTTTTTTAATGCTACTCAGGTGTCTAGTCGTGTACCCATGGACCCAGAGGTATTTCAGTACATTTGGAAACTTGTATAACGCCGCTGCCATCGTGGGAAATCCCAATGTTGCTGCCCACGGCTTGACGGTAATGCGTGGTCTGGAGAAAGCTGTGAAGAACATGGACAACATTAATAGTATTTACGCCGACTTGAGTGTGCTGCACTCTGAACAACTGCACGTGGATCCCGAAAACTTCAGGGTGCGTCTTATTTTATTTATTTGTAAGCCATTACTTCTGTTAGTTAATTCATTGCCAGTTTAACATTTAGCCTACATTAATCATTCGTTCTATAACTTAACCTGTGTTCATTCTTTATCCTCTGTTTCCGACTATAGCTGTTGGCTGACTGCATTACCATTGTAGTTGCCTCTGCCCTGGGTGCTAGCTTCACAGCTGAATTGCAGGCAGTTCTTCAGAAGTTCCTGGCTGTCACAGTCTCCGCACTTGGAAAACAGTACCATTAGATGCTGAATGTACTTTGATGTCTAGAGATTTATCAGAAATTATCGGAAATTTTCTGCGTTTTCTGCGTTGAAGTGGAACTTTGTTGTTTAAAGCAAATAAATGTTTAAATAATCAGTACTCAGTCATGTCTTGTGGTTCTTAATAAACCGTTTATTTGCAATGTAGACGATTACAACCAACTTGCAAAGTAATTTCAAATAAATTAATTTTGTAATTTATATGATAACCAACTGCTGCAAAAAGGCAAAACCATTTTCACCATTTGAAACCCTCTGAAAATGATGATGATGATGATGATGATGATGATGATGATGATGATGATTATTATTATTAGTAGTAGTAGTAATAGTAGTGTAAGTAGTAGTAGTAGTAGTCTAGATTTGGTAAAAAAAAAAGGAGGCAGTTTTCTGAGTTTTGGCTTGAGAGACAGAAATCTGATATTACCACAACCCTTAAAAATAACTCAAACCAATGCAGCTTATGAAAAATGTATTAATTAACTATAGTTGCATTGCATTGTGCTGCATTGTAAGCAATCCAAAAAAATATTTACACTCCTTTTGGTGTTTTACACGTCCAAAATGATTCAGTGGTTCAGTAAATATGATAAATGCGTAAATGTTCTAAATTAATTCATGTAAAATGTGTGGCTAAAACCCAAAGTGTATATTCATTTTACTTGGTTAAATTTACTATTATTTTGTTGGCATTCTAGTTCATGATCAGTGGGTGTTCAGTGTTCAGTGGGGTTGAGGTCAGGGCTCTGTGCAGGAAACTCGAGTTCTTACACACCAAACTTTTCACATCTTACATTTCACATTTTTCACTTTTCCATGTATTCATGGATCTCGCTTCGAGCACAGGGGCATTGTCATGCTGGAACATGTTTGAGGTTAGAGGCAGTCACATTAGCTTTCAGAAAGACTGAACTGAAAATGTAAAGAAAAAGTCTGTCTGAAGGCTGATGTGACTGCCTCTACTACTTCTTTTGGTTGGAACCCTTAAAGATGTTAGCGATCTTTAAGTAGAAATAGTCATGTGTAGATGCTGTATTTTTAATGTGTCGAGATTTATGTACTTCGTTTAATTAAAAATTGAGTAAAATGTACTTATAAAACCAGAAAATTAAATTTACTGGGTTTTTTTGTTTGATTTTGTGTGTGTGAAAATTGTTGCCACATTTTTCTTGAGTAAATTTCACTCCAGTATGTTTTTCAGTGAATACTCGATAGCAGTAAATTTACTTCATTTTGTTTGAGCTTAAAATTCCATGACAGAATCAGACCTTTGAAGCACAAGGATCACCTGCAAAGCCAGTAAAGGCGTTTGCCTTTTGCATCGGATAGCAGAAACAAATGGGATTTCGTTGATTACCAAGCGCGTCAGTTAAGCCAAAGGCGCCTTTCTGTATCTGTGCAGTGACGCTAAAGGCTTCTGGCCAAGCTTCAGTATTTGACATGTTGAGAGTGAGAACTGGCTGTCAAATTTATTTTCAGTTAAAATCATTATCATTTTGACAAAACGTAAGGGGTTTCAACTGATGTGTGTTGAAACAGGCTTTGTTTGGAATATAATAAAAATGTGGATTTGGATTAAAGGTCAGTTTTATAATAAATGTAAATCACGATGTGATGATCACACGTGCGTTAACTTCACATTTGTTAGTCCTATGTTTGCTGTGTGTGGTAAACCCACACATTAATACTTAAATACAAAGTTTCTGAGAAGACACAAAACATGTTTAATAACAGGTCAAAAACATATTGGCTTTTATTTAGATCAAACAAGGACATTTACTAGATCTGAGAAAGACATATTGTGCGTGTGGGTGTCTCTGTTCTGTTGCCTGCAGAACTTCTTATCTGTACTTCTCGGAGAGAGCCAGGGACACAGCAACGAGGAACTTATCCATAGCCACATGTATCTCAGGAGTAAAGTCAGCGGGGAACAGGATGGCCAGAACCACAAGCAAATTGTGGGATAGGATCTACAAGGAAAAGGAAAAAACACCAAGATTTAACAAGCATGTTGTTGCACAGGATCTACCTTCAGGTAAAACAAGATTTAAATATTACAGAGCAAATTGAGATAGGATTAAGATGAACTTGCCTTGAAGTTGCCTGGGTCAACACGCAGCTGGAAAGCATGTAGCTGGCTTAGGTTGAGCAACCCATTTGTCAGGTCATCGATTTTGTTGACAGCCTCTTCCACGCCAGACATAACACTCTTTCCGTGCTTCTTAATTTGCTCAGAGCCTAAGCTAAAGTCATTCCAATGGGAAAAATAGGTCTTGGTCTGTGGGTAGACAGTCAGCATCCTGCGTAGACACATTACAAGGAGTTAGTCCGGTATCGGAAGAGGAATCGAAATGAATAGCAAAAGGAGTTACTCAATCACCTACCTGAACAGAGCTTGGGTACCGATCTCTTCAGCCTTTGGGGCGATCGTGGCCCAGAAGGCTTTGACGGCGGCTTTGTCCTTTGCAGAGAGACTCATGGTTTTGGAGTGGTTTTGAAGAAGAGTTCTGTAAACGGCCTCAAAAACGAATCACCCTTTTATACAAGGGCCCGAAGCTGGCACACCCACGACCCACCTCAAAAACCAAACAACTTGGGTGATTTTCAAATGTGACAGATTAGACAGCGCTTCTGCTGTTTGTAATAGATAACTTTCACGCCTGATAGGAAACAACGTGCTAATTCAACTCTGACATTTTACCCCCCAAAAATTAAAATAGTCCAATCAGCCCAGAAGAGAAATTTCATGAAATTAATGAAAGATCAATGTTAATCTAGCCTGCTTTTTCACATAATTTAATTAGTTTTAGTTTATATTTTACCCATAGTTTTTTACGAGGTAAATACTAGGACCAGTATGTTGTATAGAAAAGATATAAGTGATCTGAATTAAAAACATCAAACATAATTAATTTGTTAGCATATAGTTAAAAGGGTTCACACTATTCATCACACGATAAAATGTATAAATTAATAAATTTATATATATATATATATATATATATATATATATATATATATATATATATATATATATATATATATATATATATATATATATATATATATATATATATATATATTCTTTCATATTCTTTGCATTTTCACTACAATCCAAACACTGCAGTCACACTGGGGAAGATTAAAGTTCAAATATATGTGGACGTTGTTGGTGCTGCAGTGACTGTTGTTTTGGGGTTTTTCTTCATAGCTCTCACGATGTTTCTGTCATCACCTGCTGTTGTTTTTTTTTTGGCTGACCTGTTCCATGTCTGTGGTTGATACACCAGTGGTTTCTTTCTTTTTCAGGACATTACAAATTGTTGTATTGTAAATTGATGTACAATGCTTGTACTATATCTCTAATTGATTTTTCTCTCTTTTCTCAGATTAAACTGAATGAATTAAAAATGAATTCAGATAACTGACTGAATTCGGATAACTTCTTCCACCCCTTTTTGCTCGGAAAGGGCAGACACTCTGTATAGAGTCTTAACAGGTCAGCAGCTGTCTAATGCAGAGGTATTCAAGACTGCATTTGTTTTTAAAAAGATAAACCAACATGAAGGTCAGAGAGCTGTCTATGGGAGAAAAGTAAGCCATTTTGAATCTGAGTAAAGAGGGAAAAATCAATCAGAGCCATTGCACTTAATTGGGCATAGCCAATACAACAATTTGGAATGTCCTGAAAAAGAAAGACACCACTGGTGTACTAACAACCAGACATCAAACAGGTCGGCCAAGGAAAACAACAGCAGTTGATGACATTGTGAGAGCAGTGAAGAAAAACCCAAAAACAACAATCACTGACATCACCAACAACCTCCACAGGGCAGGGGTGAAGGAATCACAATCTGCCGTTCGAAGAAGACTTCAAGAGCAGAAATATATAGGCCATACCACAAGATGCAAACCATTCATCAGCAGTAAGAATCAGAAAGCCAGAGTGGAATTCACAAAGAAATACAGAGATGAGCCACAAACGTTCTGGAACCAAGTTTAACCTCTACCAAAGTGATGGAAAGGCCAAAGTGTGGAGAAAGAAAGGATCTGCTCATGATCCAAAACATAGAAGCTCACTGGTCAAGCATGGTGACGGTAAAGTCATGGCTTGGGCTTGCATGCCTGCTTCTGGAACAGGCTCACTAATCTTTATTGATGATGTAAATCATGATGGTCGCAGCAGAAAGAATTCAGAAGTAACATTCTGTCTGCCAATTTTGCCAACACAACAACACAGCAAAGGGCTTTATCAATCGGGGGGGGGAGTGGAAGGTTTTAGAATGGCCAAGTCAATCACCAGACCTTAACCCAACTGAGCAGTATTTGACCTACTGAAGAGGAGTCTGAAGGTTTTAGTTTTCAGGATCTGTTTTACTTTTATTTTTTAGACAGCTAATAAATGCCCTGGGCAAATGGTATGGGAAATTCTCAAGAAGCTGAGAAGAGGCTTAACTTTCACAAATTTGTTGCCATCATCCTTTCTTTATTATGGTCATATCACTTTAAAAAGAAAAAAAATCTCATTATTGGTTATTGCCATCCTTACCTGTTATCTATATATTCAAGTATATAGTTACAATTTGTGACTAGTTTCCGGCCTTTTTTTTAAAATTGAATATTTGAAAGGAGCACTTATTACACAAGTTTTATTAAACATTTATATATGCAATGTTGGTGATTAGCAAAGACGAATGAATGATATAATTGTTGTTAAGACCTTTAAAAAATAAGTACTATAAAACAGTATCATAAATATCTCTGTCAACTTTCCACACTACAAATTACTGCCAGTATTTTGACTGTTTTTAGGGGACCATATTACTCTCCTCTCTATATTAACCTTTTTTGCCATTAGTAAAAACAAAAGATTGCCATGCAATCCTTTCCTCTGTTGACACTCTATTAACAGTTAATTTAAATTTTTCGTTTCAAGTTTTACAGGCTTCTAAATATATAATAATTTTATTTTCGGACACAAGCACCTCTCACTCATCTTTCACCAAAATGTGTTTTTCCCCACTCAAATTATTTCCCTCAGATTGAATGCCATAGAAATGCCCTTGCTTCCCAATCAGATTTCGCCATGTACTGGCTCAAGGCTTTTCTAGCAAAAGGGACAACGTTATTTTGGTCAGCTACACCAACCATCAGGGTGGCACGAAGCTGCTTTGTGCGGAATCTCCATCCGTGTGGTAGAGATGGAAGTTTGGATTACGATTCCTTTCTGTGATTACAGCTTCTTAGTTACACTGAAAACTATTGAACTCTACCTTTCCTCAGATCTAATTACTTCCACATATAGACTCTGTCTAAACACCTAGTTTATTTATTTATTATTTTTTAATTGTGTTATTTTATCTCAAGCCTTCACATTTCTTGCACCGTCCTGTTCACCCCATGGATCAGAAGCACCTCCTGATCCATGGGGAAACAATCTTTTTTGTTTCATGATGCACAATTCAGGATGAAGTTTCAATTTTAAGGTCCAAAATAAATTAATATATATTGTAACAGTTTTTGAATTTCCATTATTTAAACAATACACATTAATGTACTCATTTATTAAATGAATTACATTTATTGTATATTGTAAGAGTTGTTGAATTTCCACCTTTTAAAAACAAAATTCCACATTAATGAAACAAACTATACACATAATTTCTGAAATCCTCAAGGTGTTTAACTATTTAAATGTACAGGAAAATGTTTATCATGATATTCCTAAAAAAAAAAAAAAGCATGCCTTTTCCATTTGTGAAAACCATTTTAATGGTATGTTTGGAAATTTGGGGCACATATTTTTGTTTGTTTGGGCCTTTAATTTCATCTTAAGTTAAAAGTTACAACATGATTTATTCGTTGCGCAATTATTCATGACATTAATAAATAAAATTTCATTAACAGGACTAAAATAAAATATCTTCTCCAAATATATCATTAACTCATTGTAATATTGTATGAACACTGCTTACTAAGCAAAAATGACTTCATATCAAGATGTTGGCCTAAGTAACAGAACTACGTTTCTTACAGCAATAACAACAGATAAGTAATATTTTCTCATTCATGTTTTGCAGGTTGAACAGGGCGTTAAAAATAAACATCAGCATAAATCACTAAAATTATATGAACACTGATCAAGAGAAAATCTCTGCAAACTCAGTAGTATGCCTATGTAACGTTCTACATTTTCCACCTTTTCCTCCCTGCTTATTCTTTATTTCCCAGTCTACCTCATTCACCTGCATCTAAGTTATACTTTCCCAATTAGCCTGATGACCCATTAACCCTACTTCCACAATATATGTAAAAGAAAAGACACGTCTTGGAATAGCTTATGCAGAGAGCAGCACTTTAAATTTTAAAACAGAAAAATAAATGTTCTCTTAGAGGGAAATATTAGTTTTAATTCGAACAACAGGGGGCGCAAATGCACCCTTTACACCCAATTAAATTCACATCCACTCTAAAATGTGATTATGACCTTATGTAGCTTTTATATATTGATATAATATCCATGTTAATAGAATAAATCAAGTTCGTAAATGTACGTATTATTTAATGAATTTACTATAACCTACCACTTAAGTGGAAATTCTGCAGTGGAAGTCTTGCACGAAGTTTGAATCTTAACCGAAACCAGAGTGTACACTGGTAGAGTCTGAAATATTGGCATTCAGTACAAATAGTACTGAAAAGTTTTGCTGTGCTTTATGTTCATTACTTCTCTTCCGTATGCTGAGTGTTGAGTGACAACATATACATGGAAAA
>CM042551.1:20212500-20400000 GCA_023630585.1 Cranoglanis bouderius
TTGAGTGTAAACAATGAAATTACGTTTTGATGAGAAAAATATGTTTATGTAAAACTATACGTAACATGTTCTCTGAAATCTGACCGGCCATATATTCAATTATTCAGTGATGGCATCAGTAAATCATAATTCACTAACAGAAATTTTAAAAAGCTCTCCAAATTCATCAATATAAAATGATTACAGTGGGCCAAGTAAAATTACTATTAAGATGAAGTAACATTCTATAATGAATTTCTTACATCAATAACCACAGGGAATAGAAAATTTTCAATATTTTCCAAATAGCCAGTCTTTTCTAAAATTCAGTATGAACAGATTAAGTAAAAATCACAAAAAAAAAACAACAACACTATAGCATTTATTTATTTATTTCTTGCAGTACGAGCATAACACATGATTTAAAATAATAAACAAACATGATATCAATTTGGAAAATTACATGAATACACTACAGCAAGTAAAAAATATCTGAATACTAAGTAGGCCTAAGCAGTGTTCTATATTTCCCAGACTACTTGTTTCCTTGCTTTTTAAGATTTAAAAAAAAATAAATAAATAAATAAAATAAAAAAAAACATAAAATGCACAATTTAATGCCCACAAACGCCATCAATGCATCATTTAACCAACTTGGTCTGCCCCGTAACATTCTCACAACCTTCTACCACTGCACTATTGAGAGCATCCCGAGTGGCTATATTTAGGTGAGGTTAGATTATCGCAGTGGTAAAGGCAACAGCTCAAACCTGCTCGTCGAGCTGGCATCTGGTAGGCGCTTCGAAGCTTACAGTCTTAAATGAACACAGCTCGGTGTCGAGCCCATTCTACAGAGAGTGGAATGTAACACTGAAGTGAACTGCAGTGTTTCAGTTAATTAAATTATGTATAAATAAGTGATTAGTTAAGTGAGCAGATACACTGAAGGAAAGATAAACAAGAACAAAAAAAAAAAGAGAAGAAACGAGCAGAAACAGAACAACTACAGCTGACTTACAGCCACACAGCGCTATATGAAATCAACTGCAAATATAAAAACACAATAAATCTCTCAAGATCTCACCAGAGGATGCTTAAACAACTCCAAAAACAGTGTTATCATCTTCGCTTATTACAAATACGTTTTCCTTTTCTTTTATACATGTACAGAAGTTCTTATTGAGAATTAACAGAGGTTTAGCGCTAATGTTGATGTTTTACTGAAAATAAGTTTAGTCACCATTATGGTGATTAGTGTTTCCTTTAGGTGGGCACGTGACCCTTGGCTTAAACTAATTCTCTTTCAGTATTTGTAGTAATATAATCTTCACTGATTGCAAGCCAGTTTGTCTTTATTATTTTCAAACAAGTACAAAAGTTTAGTTTTAGTTGATGTTTTATTGAAAATAATAATTTCATTTAAAGTCACCATTATGATGATTAAGGTTTCCTTTAGTGGGGCACTTTGCTCTTGTTAGTTTTCTTCTGACCATTGTAACAGTGTGTTTATAAAACACATTTGTTGTGCCAAAGGAAGCTGAGATAGAAAGAGATCAGGTGACGCTGGCTGCTTATTAATGATGACATAATCATTATGCATTTACATTTTATCCTACCAACCCTGTGATATCACAGTGTGAGATCCAACAGTGTTGTGGCAATCATATATTCTGAATGATAAAAAAAAATAATAATACAGCCGTGGCCAAAAGTTTTGAGAATGACACAAATATTAATTTTCACAAAGTCTACTGCTTCAGTGTTTTTAGATCTTTTTGTCTGATGTTACTAACTGTTACTGAAGTATAATCACAAGCATTTCATAAGTGTCAATGGCTTTTATTGACAATTACATGAAGTTTATGCAAAGAGTCAACATTTGCAGTGTTGACCCTTCTTATTCAAGACCTCTGCAATTGGCCCTGGCATGCTGTCAATCAACTTCTGGGCCACATCCTGACTGATGGAAGCCCATTCTTGCGTAATCAATGCTTAGAGTTTGTGAGTTTTTGTTTGTCAACCCACCTCTTGAGGATTGACCACAAATTCTCAATGGGATTAAGGTCTGGGGAGTTTCCTGGGCATGGACCCAAAATGTCGATGTTTTGTTCCCCGAGCCACTTCGTTATCACTTTTGCCTTGTGGCAAGGTGCCCCATCATGCTGGAAAAGGCATTGTTCGTCACCAAACTGTTCTTGGATGGTTGGGAGAAGTTGCTCTCTGAGGATGTTTTTGTACCATTCTTTATTCATGGCTGTGTTCTTAGGCAAAATTGTGAGTGAGCCCACTCCCTTGGCTGAGAAGCAACCCCACACATGAGTGGTCTCAGGATGCTTTACTGTTGGCATGACACAGGACTGATGGTAGCGCTCACCTTTTCTTCTCCGGACAAGCTTTTTTCCAGATGCCCCAAACAATCGGAAAGGGGATTCATCAGAGAAAATGACATTACCCCAGTCCTCAGCAGTCCAATCCCTGTACTTTTTGCAGAATAGCAGTCTGTCCCTGATGTTTTTCCTGGAGAGAAGTGGCTTCTTTGCTGCCCTTCTTGACACCAGGCCATCCACCAAAAGTCTTCACCTTACTGTGCGTGCAGACGCACTCACACCTGCCTGCTGCCATTCCTGAGCAAGCTCTGCACTGGTGGTGCCCCGATCCCGCAGCTGAATCAACTTTAGGAGACGGTCCTGGCGCTTGCTGGACTTTCTTGGGTGCCCTGAAGCCGTCTTCACAACAGTTGAACCTCTCTCCTTGAAGGTCTTGATGATCCGATAAATGGCTGATTTAGGTGCAATCTTACTAGCAGCAATATCCTTGCCTGTGACTCCCTTTTTGTGCAAAGCAATGATGGCTGCACGTGTTTCCTTGCAGGTAACCATAGTTAACAGAGGAAGAACAATAATTTCAAGCACCACCCTCCTTTTAAAGCTTCCAGTCTGTTATTCTAACTCAATCAGCATGACAGAGTGATCTCCAGCCTTGTCCTCGTTAACACTCTCACCTGTGTTAACGAGAGAATCACTGACATGATGTCAGCTGGTCCTTTTGTGGAAGGGCTGAAATGCAGTGGATATGTTTTTTTGGGATTAAGTTCATTTTCATGGCAAAGAGGGACTTTGAAATTAATTGCAATTCATCTGATCACTCTTCATAACATTCTGGAGTATATGCAAATTGCCATCATAAAAACTGAGGCAGCAGACTTTGTAAAAATTCATATTTGTGTCATTCTCAAAACTTTTGGCCACGGCTGTATATTGCACGCAAAAAGTTTTAAACTACAAAATCATTTAGACACACTCAGACATCAACAATCAGCATATGAAACAATGGTGACAAGCAACAAAAGAAGCTTCATGTCCCAATGCATGCTGGGTGTCAACATAAAATAAAACTCATCAATGACTCCCAGCATGCATTGCGTCATAAATAAATTATGCACCTGAACTGTCTTACTATATTCTCTTGTTTTTGGTGTGGCTTTTTAGTAGCTTGTTTTGTGATGTTCAGAGTTGATCTGTTTATCTGAATGTTTTGTTGAATGTCACCATTGTTGAAGTTTGTATGATGATAGTTGATGTTTAAGTGTCTCAGTGCCCAATTAAAAATTCTTGCACAAAAGATGATGTTGCATCTATTAGAGACGATCTGTGTTCACATTGTCCCAATGCATTACAGTGATGTTTCTATCAGAAAAACTGCATTTGTTTAATAGAACAACATTTTTACAAATCATTAATGCCTCAGTCTCACTGTTATTTCGTACCACTTCTTGATTTTATTATAGGTTTTTTAATATCATAGAAGTAGACAGCTTCAGCTGAATTCCTTCTGCATCAATCTCTGTGTTTATCAATGCACAAGCGCTCTTAATTAAACACTACTGCAAATGCTGAAAGAGAATTAATTTAATAAAAGTCAAGGGTCAAGTGCCCAACTAAAGGAAACACTAATCACCATAATGGTGACATCAAACTAAACTTATTTTCAGTAAAACATCAACATTAACTAGAGCTAAGCCTCTGTTAATTCTCAATAAGAACTTTTGTACATGTATAAAAGAAAAGGAAAACAGGTTTGTAATAAGTGAATATGGTAATGCTGTTTTTTTGGAGTTGGAGGATGCTCTGCTGAGATCTTGGGAGATTGAATGTGTTCTTTTATTTGCAGTTGATTTCATCTAAGGCTGTGTGGCTGTAAGTCAGTTGGAGTTGTTCTGTTTCTGTCTCTTATTTTTTTTTCTGTTTTTGTTCATGTTTCCTTCAGTGAGTCTGCTTATTAACAGCAGGTGTCATCACTAATGGTCAATCATCACTTAATTAATCACTTAATTATCTAATTAACTGAAACACTGCTTCAGTGTTACATTTTACTCTCTGTAGAATGGATTCATAGATACCGATCAGTGTTAATTTAACACTGAGGATTTTGCTGTGCAGACTAGGAAATAACTGCGTGTCACTTTAAGCATGTTGAATGTCTCCTTAAGCACTTTACTCACTTTACTTTTATAGGACATTTACCACTCTATTCTCTGCCGCTCTTTTCACTGTACAGTTATTCTCTGCTGCTCTTTAATAAATATTGCACCAAACCGCATTCCGATATTGTATTCTATTTGTTCTATTTGTATTTATTGAAATTGTTGTCTAGTCACTTTAAATAAGGTTTGTGTGAGTTTACAGAGCCTCACCACAAGCATTTCAGTGTGCAATTGTCTCTCTGGCTTACTGTGTATATGACAGATAAAATGACTTTGATTTTGACTTTAGTTTTGGGGTGTTTTGTGCATCCATTACATCTCCTTCACTTTTCATCGCTCCACTTGTTGGCTTGACAAAGCCACCTGTTCTGCTTTATTTGTATCTTGAGACTTTCCAAATGAACCATGCTGTCCCGTCCCAAATCACCACACTTAGGTCACTTTAAAAATTATTACATTATAAACAAATTTAAACGTACAACTCTGTGATGGGTTGACACCCCGTCCAGAGTGTCCCCCACCTTGTGCCCCGAATTCCCTGGGATAGGCTCCAGCCAACGCGTTTTTTTTTCCCGGCAACATAAGCTTCTGATCACTTGGTCTGAAACATATTATTTATTTATTTTACTATTAGGCCTATTTAATAGCTAACAGTTTATTTTTTGACAAATAATAATATTTTTGGCTTATTAATAGATTTTTTAATCTGGCTGTATTTGAAAAACTAGTTGGAGATATTTGTTATAGTGTCCTTTGATATGGTGTAATTACATTGCAGGTATCAACAAGTGTGATTTGCTTAAAGCTCAATAACTAAGACTGATATCAGTTTTTAGTTTATTAGTTAACTGGCTTATGTTTTCGGTAGTTATGTAATGTAGGCCGACTCAAGTTAAACTAATTACATTTAAAACGATGGGCTACAGAATATGCCACTAATTGTTTTCATGCGCAAACAGGAAGCTTTTCCAAGTACCATGACAGCATATACATTTGGAAGATACAATGACCTATTCATATCTAATCACAATCGTTCAGACTGTGATACTGAACACACCCCATTAAAAGTTTGTTACAGGGTCTTGGGAGGTGTGGTCAGATGCATATATAAGCGGCCTAAAAAGACCTAAATTACAGGGCTCTTACTTCACCGGGACGTTCAGAAACCCCAAAAGCCAGCAACATGGTTCAGTGGACAGACTTCGAGCGCACTACCATCCAGGACATCTTTTCCAAGATCGATTACGAGTCTGTAGGTCACCAGGCACTGACAAGGTACCTTTTGCAAATATGTATTACCCGACCCAAAGAAATATTTAAATAAATGACTTGAGAAGACTTCATAAATTAACAATTATAAGTACTTTTTTAAATGCTACTCAGGTGTCTAGTCGTGTACCCATGGACCCAGAGGTATTTCAGTACATTTGGAAACTTGTATAACGCCGCTGCCATCGTGGGAAATCCCAATGTTGCTGCCCACGGCTTGACGGTAATGCGTGGTCTGGAGAAAGCTGTGAAGAACATGGACAGCATTAATAGTATTTACGCCGACTTGAGTGTGCTGCACTCTGAACAACTGCACGTGGATCCCGAAAACTTCAGGGTGCGTCTTATTTTATTTATTTGTAAGCCATTACTTCTGTTAGTTAATTCATTGCCAGTTTAACATTTAGCCTACATTAATCATTCGTTCTATAACTTAACCTGTGTTCATTCTTTATCCTCTGTTTCCGACTATAGCTGTTGGCTGACTGCATTACCATTGTAGTTGCCTCTGCCCTGGGTGCTAGCTTCACAGCTGAATTGCAGGCAGTTCTTCAGAAGTTCCTGGCTGTCACAGTCTCCGCACTTGGAAAACAGTACCATTAGATGCTGAATGTACTTTGACGGAGAGGACCAACAAAACATTTTCATTTTTCAAAACGACCCTGCACTTGTGAAAGAAAATAAATGTCTAAATAAAATAACCAATACAAATTGGAGAGTTGTGTGGTCGATTCGTTGTACGTTTAGGAGTTTTGCTATACCAAAATAACAAATAAGGCAGGCATTTAATTCCATTCAAATAAAACCTGTTTCCAATTGAATTACTGGATGGTGATTCACTTTAACTCTTACTAGAGAATATCAATTTAAATGATGAATGAATAAATAAGGGAAACTATGTTTTTCTTTTATTTGTCATATAAACATCAGTCATCAGTTATCAGAAGACGTTTGAATGAAAAGACCAAGACAAAAATGCCCCCTATATAATAATAAATAATTATATAATGTTATTGGTTAATTATTTTTCCTTCTTAGGACAAAGTTAACATTCTCTGTGGCAAAATGCTGAGCAGGCCCAGTTCACCTCGATTAGTCCGTTAACAACTACATATTTATCCGTCTGCAGTGCTACACTCCTCACTGTGTCAGTTCTGTGGTGCAAGTGGTTAAGGAATGGGGTGAATTCAGATATACTGGGAGTATTTGAAATTGTCTAAGCATTCTTGTCATTATATAAAAAATAACAACAACAACAACAACAACAACAAATGAAACCTCTCTAAAATCCAGAAGGTGTTGACTAATTACATGTGAAGGAAAATAAATGTTTGTATCATATTCAAAAAAGCATTGCTTATTCTTTTGTCAAAACTGAATGAAAACCATTTTTTGATTACATGTTTGGTAAGTTAGGATAGCATGTTTGGGAATTTGTGACACAATTTCATTGATTTAGGACTTCTAGTCATTATCAAATATAAATTTAATCATTAATTTTTTGTATCATACTTGGTAATCAAATTTCAATATCAGTTGAAAAAATATTCTCCAATTAACATATTCCAATATTGTAGACTAAGTAAAACTGACTTGCTACATATTAAGATGTTGACATCTTTATTTCATTTTGACAGTTCTGTGATGCAAGTGGTTACAGGGGTAGGGGTGAATACAGATATACATGGGAGTTTTTGAAATTGTGTAAGCCTTTGTGTCATTAATGAAACAAAAAATCCAACAAATTAAACATTTCTGAAATTCAATCACAAGGTGTTAACTATTTACAGTAAAGGGAAAAAGAACGTACACCCACCAGGGCATAAATAACAATTATGTGCTCCTCACCAACTTCTATATACAAGCAAACAACCTCAGCTGACAACAAAAATAAAAACAGATTTCAATATTTAGTCATATATTTTCCTCCAAAAAGTAAACCAACATTCTGAAACCAGGTGGGGAAAATAGTTTAACAGTCTCTCACATGGTTTTGGATAAATTTTGGCCCATCTTTACAACATTGCTTCAATTAAGTGATTTTTGAGGGCATTTGTTTGTGCACAACTCTCTTCAGATCCCACCACAGCATCACAATGGGGGTAAGGTTTGGACTTTGACTTGGCCATTCCAACAACTTGATTTTTCTTCTTTTTTAGCCATTCAGATGTTTCTAGTGTGCTTGGGATTATTGTCCTGTTGCATGACCTAATTTCGGCCCAGTTTAAGGTGCTGGACAGATGGCCTCACATTACTTGAAAAAATCTTCTCCAAATTCATCATTAACTTTCCAATACTGTACAAACACAATAGACTAAGTAACACTGATTAGCTACATATTAAGATGTTAGCATCTATATATCCCAATCTACCTTATTCACCTGCTTTTTAAGGTGTTTTGTAAAAAACAATTTAATGCACATAAAAACCATTGAACCATATTTGTGAGGTGTTTCATGCATCCATTATATCTCTTCACATTGCCAATGTTCTTGTGTTTTGTTATTGAGTATATGTTATTGTAAACACAATGAGAGCTTAACTAACATGTCAGATTCTTTCATTAGAGTAGAATTTAAAATAGATTCCTGTCCATTTGCTCCATTCCTCCTGGTATTAACCTTCCCAATACACTTTACTTCACATTATAACCAGCAGCAGTGCAGCCAGAACCTCATGTTGCCCAAGTCACACTCAGATGCATTTTAATGACAGATTGCAGTTGCAGTTACAGTGTATGAACATGAATCATTAATATACAAATTATGACTTTTCAGTATTGTTTATTTATGACTTATTTATCATGACACATCGTGAGTGGTGTGGTGCAGTGGCCCCAAAAAAATAGCCTACTGTGACCAGTGAGATCATGTTGATATGACTACAGGTACATGTACCATGTACCAAGTGTACGAAAGTGCTTTCTAAATTTATTTGTTTATTTTATTTATGTATTTATGTATGTATGTATGTATGTATGTATGTATGTATGTATGTATGTATGTATGCATTATTATTATTATTATTATTATTATTATTATTATTATTATTATTATTATTATCTCTTAATATCATTAATGCCATTGTTGACAAGCAAAAAGATTAAGAAAAAATGTGTCTACAAAAGAACACACTGTAAGAGGAAGGTGAAGCAGGTGAATGAGATAGAAGAACAGAACATTACTTTTTACTTTTTTTATATTTTTGAGCTTGATGTTTACTATTTTAATCCTGTGTTATCCTATTACTGCAAGAAAATAAATGATAAAATATTGCCTGTTATTGGTGATTACTTAATTTGGAAAATGCTCAAGAATTTTAAAACCTGTTATTGTTGTTACTGCTATAAGAAATTAATTATAACATGCTAGTTAGGTAAACATCTTGATATGTAGTAATATACTACATATCACTATATTGTGTTCATACAATATTAGTTAATGTTAATGATGAATTTGGAGAAGTTTTTTTTTTTCATATCCTGTTACTGAAAATGTATGTATTGGTGCCATGAGTAGGCCTATGCTACAAATAAATATCATTTAAAATGTGTCATTGAGCAGGAAATAAAAGGCCTAAGTCCCAAGTTACTAGACATGCCATTAAATCACTTTTAGTCACTCTTGACAAAAATATGGGTAAGCCATATTTCTGGAGAATATGATGTAAGCATTTTTCTTCCCATGTAAATGCTCAACACTTTGAGGATTTCAGA
Source organism: Cranoglanis bouderius (assembly GCA_023630585.1). Taxonomy (NCBI): domain Eukaryota; kingdom Metazoa; phylum Chordata; class Actinopteri; order Siluriformes; family Cranoglanididae; genus Cranoglanis; species Cranoglanis bouderius. Next base: position 20,221,947 of record CM042551.1, read on the forward strand.
AATGTATTATGTGTTGGATAATCTTGTTTTATTAATGGCTTAGAAAGATTCAAATACAGATCAAATATATATCATGTGGCCAAACGTAGATAGCTGACCATAACACACAGGCCTTTCCCAAACTGTTGCCATAAAATTGGAAACATGCAATTGTTTAGAATGTCTTTTTTATGCTTTATCATTACAATTTCCTTTCACTGGAACTAAAAGGTCCAAACCTATTCCAGCATGACAATGTCCCTGTGAGGTCCATAATGGTTTACCAAGGTTGGAGTGGAAGAACTTCAGTGTCCTGCACAGAGCCCTGACCTCAACCCCACTGAACACCTTTGGAATGAACTGGAACACCGACTGCACTCCAGGCCTCCTCACCTAACATCAGTGCCTGATCTCACTAATGCTCTTGTAGCTGAATGAACACAAATCCCCACAGCCAGTGTGAAGGTTATTATAACAGCAAAGTGGGGACAAACTCCATATTAATGCCAGTGGTTTTGGAATGGGATGTTCAGTGGTCAGGTGTCTGCATTACACTAATGTAGAGTGAATTCAGACACTATAAGGCCAAATGTATGCAATGGTAATTCCTGTATTGTGTTTATTTTGCACTAAGAACTTCATTGTTGCCCATTAACATGGCTAGTTCAAATTTGATAAACCTGTAGCTCATTAAGGAAATAGTGGAACTGAATAACCTAGTTTCAAACAAACCATATGCACACAACAGCCAACAACAACAGCAACAACAACAAAAAAAGATGTCAAAGGCAACAAAAGTTAATTTGCTTTGTTCTTTATATTGTCTTGATTAGCCTGTACAAACCATGCAGAATGTTTATAGTACAAATAATGACAATGACATTTTAGTTAGTACGTTTATTTGCAATACACATTGAAGGTGAGTACAGCTGTCTCCGTTGAAAACAGAGGAGCATTATCCTTAATGGTATTTCTCAGAGAGAGCCAGGCTGACCTGTGCGAGGAACTTGTCCATCGAAACATGGACCTCGGGGGTGAAGTTGTTGGGAAACAGCAAGGCAAAGACCACGAGCATGTTGTGCGAGATGGTCTAAAACATAATAGATGTGTAAAATGTCAAAATACAGTATAAACGGTCCAATGCATAAAATCTTTTCAAAACAATTTTACAACAAAAATACCTTGAAATTGGTGGGGTCCACGCGCAGCATGAAGGCATGCAGCTCGCTGAGCTTAAGCAGACCTGTTGTGATGTCATCAATCAGTTCAACAGCACTGAGGACTCCCTGTATCACTGTCAGTCCATGCTTCCTCACGAGCCTGGGTTCAAGTCATTCCAGTGGGAGAAATAAGTCTTCGTCTGAGGATAGACAAACAAAGTCTTACAAAATAACACGATAATGTATTATACAGTAGCCAAAGTAGCACACAGTCAAACAGGTAAAAGATGGGCTTTGTTTTTTAAATGGGCTTTTTGGTATTAAGTGTGGATTTGTTATATGACAAAAAGAATGAGTAAATCACAAAAGTAGACAAGTTTACTACCTGGAGAGGACCTCGTTACCAATTTCCTCAGCCTTGCAGCTGGCTTTGCTAAAGATTGCCTTCACTGAGGCTTTATCCTTTGTGTTAAGGCTCATTGTCTTAACTGTTGGAAGTTTGCAATAACTTTTGACATATTTCTTGGATGTGTGACAGCTTTTTATATGCATTGAGCATCCAGGCAAACTGAGTGACTCAGCATTTTAAACCCCTCCCTCAGCTCCATCACTCCCTTACCCTGGCTGCACCCTTTAGTAATTTTAGACCCTTTTCGAGTAGATTTAAATTCAATTATGTCTATTACAGTGGCATTTTTTATTTGTTGCTGTTCTTTTTCCCTTTTTCTGAGGTCTGACTTAATGGAAACAAAAGAAAAATGACATCTCAAGACAAACAACGCCGTCCAGAGAAATGGGAGAAATAAATTGTGTAATTAAACTGTTATATAATTAAGAACAAACCTAACATTACAGAAATAAAAAAGAGAAAATGATAGAACATCACGTTATACAAGATGTTAGAAGAGTGTATCAGTGGTAGACCTATTCAGGGAATAGTAATCAAAGTGAGGGATAAATATAATTGTGAAAACAGCCCTGTGTTTTATAATTTGCTCCTGAAAAGCATTGTTTTAAAACGTACGTTTAAAACAAGTGACCAAACATATACATCGACTTTAACTCATTGCAGTCCTATAGAGTGATGCAGCTTGCAGTTAAGGATCATACTTCAGCCTGCTGCTAGAGATAATTTGTGCCACAAAAACTAATCTAACACATTTGTCTCTAAGATCAATGACTGGATCAACTGTGTGATATGATTGTTGGCAGCAAACTGTGCCAGAGAGTAGATCTCCATGAATGAAGATTGGCAGATACAGCTTTTTATTCTTACCCTAAGACCAAGGTTAAATTATTTGCACATTTGAGGCAATAGTCTCAAAATGTTGTATACAGCTAAATTTCATATCAGTAACGAATAAGTTGTTTTGTGCACCTACTCCTCTGGTGATCTATTTTCTTATTCAATTTCCTTATGCCTTTCGTTCATTTTTTAAACATTTCTGATACATTGATTGGTATTTAATCAATCTGCTTTATTTGTGGTCCTCATATAATAATAATAATAATAATAATAATAATAATAATAATAATAATAATAATAATAATAATAATAATAATAATAATAATAATTCATGCAGCACTTTCATACACGTGGTATCATGTGTTCATTAGTCTTATTATTATGTACTGTTTTAGTATTTTATTTATTATATATAATAATATATTAATATTAGAAGTTCCATGACGATACGATCTAAAATCGATTCTTTCAGCCAGCAATTCGATGACTGCCAAGATGCGATTTCGATTCGATCGATAGGGGCCTGTGATCGATATTAAACAATGTGTCTATTTCACACAATCAGTAACATTTCTACAGTGGGGGGAAAAAAGTATTTGATCCCCTGCTGATTTTGTACGTTCGCCCACTGACAAAGAAATGATCAGTCTATAATTTTAATGGTAGGTGTATTTTAACAGTGAGAGACAGAATAACAACAAAAAAATTCAGAAAAACGCATTTCAAAAAAAGTTATAAATTGATTTGCATTTTAATGAGTGAAATAAGTATTTGATCCCCTATCAATCAGCAAGATTTCTGGCTCTGAAGGTTCAAGTTGCCAAACGTCAGCCTCAAGACCTTAATGACTTGGAGAGGATCTGCAAAGAGGAGTGGGATAAAATCCCTCCTGAGATGTGTGCAAACCTTCTCTCACTGTTAAAATACACCTACCATTAAAATTATAGACTGATCATTTCTGTGTCAGTGGGCAAACGTACAAAATCAGCAGGGGATCAAATACTTTTTTCCCCCCACTGTATTAATTCACAGATGCAACCAAAATCTATTTTGAAAAAATTATTGAGCTTTTCCCACTATGAAATACTACATATTTCAGTGCAAATAAGGACCCGTGATGAACTTAAACGGTGATGGACGCCACGACCGGGACGTGGCTGGAATTAGAGTGTCCTAAATAAAGGTCCACCTCAGAGCCGGAGTGGGACCCATTTTAACTCCCAGCGCGGGAGTTTAATGCTCAAGACCAGCCCATTTTTTTCTTGGTGGAAGAACTTAGATAAATTAAGTGACTTCAGTTCTTACGATCCCGTTATATTTATTATTGACATGTTTCAACAAGAGTATAAAGATGAACAACAAATGACATACTGAGTATTGTTTTTGTTGAGTTTTATGGCATGATCTCTGTGTCCTAATTCTGAAGGTCTCTAGTTTGTGTCACGATGTACCAGAACGGAATTGTTTTGTGTTCCTGGAATGTGTTTTGAGCATTCCTAATCAACCCGCCTGTCTTCACTCACTTTATCGGTTCTTCTTCTTCTTCTTCTTCTTCTTATTATTATTATTATTATTATTATTATTATCTGGTAGAATAGACGTCTTTAGTCACTTAATCACTCGAACCTACGTAACAGATGTTCTGACTCTGTGACCTGTTCTAACTGACATTTTTTATTCTTTATCACTATTTCTGTGTGTATATATACTATACTTTCTGTATCATTAAACTTTAACTGAACTTTGTGTCGGTGTGACTTCTTTCCGAGCTCGGACGTGAGGAAATCAGCCACTGCAGGGTTCAAATTCTGGTTCTGTGACGGGTATCAGACGAGAACAAAAAGTCCAACTGTAACATTATGAAAAAAAAATGTTGGTTTGCATTCAAAAAATTATGAAGTATTTCAGTAAGAAATATACTTTTTTGGCAGCTACACAGCATGTGACGATGGTTTGTTTATATCTCCATGGTAACGACCTGGGCACTTTTTAATGCATAGGTAACTAGTGCTGCTTTAAATACAAATGTAGTGTAATTAGTTACTTTAGTTATCAGTCGCGCAATAATGTAACACGTATGCTTTTTCTGCGTGTGTGTGAAGTACAGAGAGAAAGCGGGCTAGTGGTACGTCTGATACATCGATTCATATCGATCGTTACACACATAATTAGTGTTAGTATTAGTATTAGTATTAGTATTATACCAGGTAATGCTCTTGGACTGATAAATAAATTTTGTTTATATTGATATAAAGAGCGATATTGATATAAAGGCTGTACATAAAGTGCCACCACTGCATGAACCCAGTGCCCGTGGAGAAGCATTCCTGGAAAAAGTCAACCTCACCCGATGATAAGTGTGCTATCTCTCTAGACCTCCTTTGCCTGTAGCAGTCAAACTTAGCCAAATAAATCCCGTGTGTGGAGAATTTGATTTGAATACACCCTTATGTAGCATGTGCTATATATCATATAAAATGAGTGACGCTCTTTTGTTGCAGGTTTTAGAAAGTCTATGCTATTAAAATGCAACACATTTCTTATCTGCTGAATACATACACGTTATCTTGATGCTCCACCCTTGGGTAGCATCTAGATCAGCCTGCTAAGTTCCCAGACATATTGCTGTGTCATTTGTACAGTGGTGCTTGAAAGTTTGTGAATTTTCTATATTTCTGCATAAATAGGACCTAAAACATCATCAAATTTTCACACAAGTCCTAAAAGTAGACAACAAGAACCCAATTAAACAAATGAGACAAAAATATTATACTTTTTTTTTACTTTTTACTGGAGGAAAATGATCCAATATTACATATCTGTGAGTAGCAAAAGTATGTGAACCTCTAGGATTAGCAGTTAATTTGAAGGCGAAATTAGAGTCAGGTGTTTTCAATCAATGGGATGACAATCAGGTGTGAGTGAGCACCCCATTTTGTTTAAAGAACAGGGATCTATCAAAGTCTGAGCTTCACAACACATGTTTGTGGAATTGCATCATGGCATGAACAAAGGAGATTTCTGAGAACATCAGAAAAAGAGTTGTTGATGCTCATCAGGCTGGAAAAGGTTACAAAAGCATCTCTAAAGAGTTTGGACTCCACCAATCCACAGTCAGACGGATTGTACTAATTGAGGAAATTTAAGACCATTGTTACTCTCCACAGGAGTGGTTGACCAACAAATATCATTCCAAGCACTAGATGTGTAATAGTTCATGAGGTCACAAAGGAACCCAGGGTAACTTCTAAGCAACTAAAGGCCTCTCTCACATTGGCTAATGTTGATATTCATGAATCCACTATCAAGAGAACACTGAACAACAATGGTGTGCATGGCAGGGTTGCAAGGAGAAAGCCACTGTGCTCCAAGAAGAACATTGCTGCCTGTCTGCATTTGCTAAAGATCATGTGGACAAACCAGAAGGCTAATGGAAAAATGTTTTGTGGATGGATGAGACCAAAATAGAACTTTTTGGTTTAAATGAGAAGTGTTATGTTTGGAGAAAGGAAAACACTGAATTCCAGCATAAGAACATACTGGTGAACATGTGAAACATACTGGTGGTAGTATCATGGTTTGGGTCTGTTTTGCTGCATGTGGGCCTGGATGACATGCCATCGTTGATGAATTCTGAAATATAGCAGTGAATTCTAAAGGAAATGTCAGGACATCTGTTTATGAACTGAGTCGCAAAGTGGGGCATGCAGCTAGACAACAACCCTAAGCACACGTCATTCTACCAAGAATGGTTAAAGAAGAATAAAGTTAATGTTTTGGGTTGGCCTTAATCCAATAGTAATGTTGTGGAAGGACTGGAAGCAAGCAGTTCATGTGAGGAAATCCACCAACATGCCAGAGTTGAAGCTGTTCTGTACTGAGGAATGGGCTAAAATTCCTCCAAGCTGATGTGCAGGACTGATCAACAGTTACCGGAAATGTTTAGTTGCAGTTATTGCTGCACAAGGGGGTCACAGCAGATACTGAAGGCAAAGGTTCACATACTTTTGCCACTCACAGATATGTAATCTTGGATCATTTTCCTCAATAAATAAATAAAGTATAATATTTTTGTCTCATTTGTTTAATTGGGTTCTCTTTATCTACTAACCCCTTTTCCATAAATGTTGCAATAAAATGCAACAAAATGTAATAAAAACAAAAATCTGTGATTTGTCAAGTCTCTTGATACTTTAATTAACTGACAAAGGTACAAAGAAAAGATATTCAATGTTTTCACTTAATTGTATTTTGTAAATATAAACAAGTTTAGAATTTGATGCCTTCAACACACTCAAAAACAAGTTGGGACAGAGGCACTGTCCCAACTTTACCACTGTGTTACATCACCCTTCCTGTTAATTACAATTTTTAATCATTTGGGAACTGAGGATACTAATTGTTGCAGTTTTTCAAGTGGAATTTTTGCCCATTCTTGCTTGATACAAGACTTCAGATGCTCAACAGTCCTTGTTTGCCATTGTCTCTTCATGGACAATTCCTCTTCCACATTTATGGAAATGGGGTTAGTACTTTAAGGACTTGTGTGAAAATCTGATGCACTTCTCTTTCATCATCCCATGTTCGAGATCCACCTCTGAGAAGGGCATCCATACCTGACCACTGCAGATGCAGTCGCGTGCCTGCCCGGCCGCGTGCAGTGCTCTCATCGCAACTAGGGATTCTCATTCCTTCACTGTGGTTTACATGGGCTTCAAACACGAAGGAGAAGCCCTCAACTTCCCCGAAAACTGTAGACACTGCCTAGCGCTCCCCAAAAAACTCTGGCGCTGAAGACTCAAAGTGACTGCGACCCAGTGTGTCAATTTTGAACAGTCTGACTGTGATGGGGGAAACGGTGATGACGACGCTTTCCCTGGGGCCTCCTGGTGCACGGCCTCTCTGGGCTGGGCCAACCAATGCGTTCCAACTCTCCTCAAGGACATCTTACCATTCAATTCAATTCAATTCAATTTTATTTGTATAGCGCTTTTAACAATGGTCATTGTCCCAAAGCAGCTTTACAGAAATATATAAACTCAGCATATAGATTTTAAATGTACGAATTTATCCCCAATGAGCAACCCAGAGAAATGGTTAAAGAATTACCAGGTGAACCCCACTTCGTTAACCAGCCGCCGGGCTCTGGGTACGAGGATGATGCAGGCCTTCTAGAGGGTTCGGGGGATGAGGAAGCCATCCTGTCATCTTTCACTCCTCAGTGTGTCTTCTTTGAGTTTTGTGAGCATTGGCCACTCGCGTAAATATCGAATGGCTGGCTCTACAAATAGCCACTGACCAAGAGAGGGATCTTTATGATGGGAAACCCCTGGGACGACTCCCTCCCAACCCGAGAAAACAGTTCCCCCCGGTCCTCCCCGCATGCCAAGCGCATGAAACACTGCTGGGGACATCTTCTTGACCTCAAACACGGTCTCGAAGTTAAGGATATGGCAACCATCGGCATGGGTGACCCGCCCACCATTGAGCCATAGAAACTCTATTGCCAGACACCTTAACTCCTCCCAAGGCGGCCTGCTTGTTCCACCCATGCCTACTATTTTCAGCAAAATGGACTGTTTCTCTGCATCCATCCACCAGGCCTCTTATAAGACCTAAGCTTTGCCTGTCAGAGCCCTCAACATCTCCTTGCTTACTAGGCTAAACTCCTGGTCGACATGGGGCAACAACTGGAGAAAGGGTCTCCCTTACCCTCGCTCTGGAAGGAGATTGTCACTATTAATGACCTCGTCCTCTGCAATGAATGCAAGCTGTCTAGGCAAGCGGGCGTTCTATGACACTCTCGGTGGTTGGAGAGCACGTGCTCTGGCTTAATCTATTGGGTCCCCCAAACAGTGAGAAGAGGCACATTGCAGGAGTGCCAATGGAGCATGGCCAGGCTCTCTTTGGTCCTGCCATCGCTTTGATGCAACAGCGCTGCAATGATAAAAAAGAAAGAGGATGAGGCTTTCAAGTTGTGCTTGCTGAGAAAATCTGTAATCTGAAAATCTGAAATTGCAAGAGCAATTTCACTTCTGCTCAGAATGTTATATTCCTGGGTCTGGAGCTGAATTCAATAACTATGTGTGCACGTCTATCGCAAGAGCGCATTCCTTAATGAATTCCTCTCCTTAATGAATTGCCTCTCACAGTTCAATGAGGGGGTGAGGGTACAGTATCGTACATCTCAGATGACAGGGTCTTATGGCATCAGCTGTTCAGCTTCATGCTCTAGCTCACAGGTTCTTAGTGTGGAGCAGGTGGCACTTTCTGTCATTACATGTTACCCATGTCCCTGGCATTTTGAACAGGGGTGCAGACCTCTTGTCGAGGGGGAACCCACTCTACTAGATTGGTGTCTCCACCCTCAAGTAGTGGGTTTGCTGTGGGAGACATTCGGTCAGGCAACCGTAGATCTCTTCACTTTGCGCAAAAACACCCATTGTCCTATGTTCTTCTTTGCCTAATAGCCCCCACATTAGCCACGGTGAGAGTTCAGAGCCTGACCCTCATTCTGGTAGCACCCAGGTGGCCCAAAAGTGGCTGGCAGAGATAACTCCTCTTTTGTATGCCCACCCGTGGCCCCTCCCATTACGCACAGACTTCCTGTCTCAGGCAAATGAAATTTATCACACTCACCCAGACAGGGTGGCCCTCCTGGCTTGGCCCGTGAGAGGGCAAACCTAAATGCAATGGGGTTCCCTCCACGTGTGGTCACCACCCTACAGTGCTAGGGACTCCTCCACACATTCCCTATATGACTGTAAGTGGTGTGTGTTCGAGGAGTGATGTGATGGGTGCCGACTGATCATATCAGTCTTTGGTTTTTGAGGTTTTATGCTTTTTGCAAGACCTTATGGATGGTGGTAAACCCTTTTCCACTAAGGTCTTATTGCTGCATGCCATGTTGGGTTCGACGACATGACGGCACAAGTTCATGAAGGGTGCTTGCTGTTCCGTTACAGTCACTAGAAGAGCTGTTCCAGAGTGGGACCTCTCCATGGTGGTGGAGGCTCTGTCTCAACACCCTTTTAACCCCCTGGGAGACATTTCCCCCAAGCTTCTGTCCTTTAAGACAGCTTTGCTCCTGGCCCTGTCTTCAGCCAAACGTGTCAGTGATTTACACGCACTCCCTGTTCATCGCTCAGGCGCTAAAGTCTCTCTCAGTGGAGATAAGGTCTTTCTTAGGCCCAACCTGGCCTTTATGCCTAAACGCTTCCAAACATTCACCCCAGATAGCAAATGAGAGCTGGCCCACATACCGTATGGAATTATGGTAATGACTCAACCTGAGTGTGGCTGGCTTCCTGACCAGATGTGGGCCCAGACAAAACAAGACAAAACTCAGCCTAAAACTGGCTTGTTGTGTGTGGGCCAGATTCCTTTCCCAGATGAGGTGCAGAAATGTATGCTATTTGGGACCTGTGAGGTGATTGAGCTTTTCACCCACCTCCCTTCTCCTCTGTGGAGTATCAGAAGTTGAATGCTTTGTGTCCTGTGCATGCCCTTCGGGGTCTACATGGATAAGACCAGCCCTTTCAGGAAGAGTGGCCAGCTTTTCATTTCCAGATCCGTTTTCCTAGAAAATTCTAAAGGGTTCACAAACGTTCAAGCACCACTGTAGGTGTCCACAAAGTTTTGGCCATATATTGTATTTTAAATAAATTACAGTTTTGCTTTTTGATCTTCTCTTTTAATAAATGGCCTCAATGGAAATTTTGTTTAAGTTCTAAATTCGTAAATATTTGACACTTGGCAATCGCTATAAATAAAAAATAATCAAAACAAAAAAATTCCTGTCGGCGTATGAAAACATATATAGACTAGTCTTCCACCGCCCCCTGGTGTAGACAAAATAAACTCAAAATAACCCAAAGAATCACTATGTGCCTCCACAAATAACATCCTACACGTTTAATACAGATATTTCAAAATATGTTACACACAGAGTAAGCAACTTATATAAGGTCTATATTTATTTCTCAAAAAGATGTGAGGATTTATTTATAAAGGTAACAATACTAATTACAAATGAAGAGTCAAAGGTGCCAAAAAGACATAGATAGTTGGTATATAGAATTAAATTGATCAAAGCATTGTGGCATTGGAAACTAGGGGTCCCATTTATTAAGTGGTGTATATTTTGTCTTTTATTATTATTATTATTATTATTATTATTATTATTATTATTATTATTATTATTCCAGGTAACACTCTTGGACTGATTACATCCAGTGCCACCACTGCATGAACCCAGTGCCCATGGAGAATCATTCCTGGAAAAAGTCAACCTCACCCGTTAAGTATGCTATCTTTCTAGACCTCCTTTGCCTGTAACAGACATTTGTAACTTAGCCAAATAAATCCCCTGTGTGGAGTATTTGATTTGAATACACCCCTATGTAGCATGTTCAAGTTCAGTTTATTTGTATAGCGCTTTTAATAATGGACATTGTCCCAAAGCAGCTTTACAGAAATATATAAATTCAGGACATAGATTTATCCCCAATGAGCAAGCCAGAGGCAACGGTGGCAAGGAAAAACTCCCTGAGATGATATGAGGAAGAAATCTTGAGAGGAACCAGACTCAAAAGGGAACCCATCCTCATCTGGGCCTCACCGGATAGTGTGATTATAAATTAATAAATCCCTTCTATAAATGTACCAATACTACATGGTCAAATAGCAGTTGTGAAACCATGAAAATTCATAACAGTTTTTATATGAAGTCTGTTTTGTCTCCACTGTTCACTGATGCAGACTTGAGTGCCAAACTGTTTGTGGTAATTGCAGTCCTAGCCATCATTATATTTATGGTATGTGCTATGTATCATCTAAAATGAGTGACACTCTTTTGTTGCAGGTTTTAGAAAGTCTATGCTACTAAAAGGCAACGCACTTCTTATCTGCTGAATACATAAACATGTTATCTTGATGCTCCACCCTTGGGTAAATAAAGCAAGCTCTTAGCTTGGGATGAAAAGCAGTAATCATGAAAAGCTAATTTTACACTATCCTAAAAAGTGCATTTCGAAATGCAATACATATAAAAATGTAAATAAAAAAAAAATAAAAAAAAGTGATGTGCCTACCTGTACACTATATGGCCAAAAAATATGTGGACACCTGACTATTGAACATCCCTTTACAAAACCATGTGCATTAATATGGAATTGCTACCTACTTTCTACTAGATTTTGGAGCGTGGCTGTGGGGATTTGTGTTTATTCAACTACAAGAGCATTAGTGAGGTCAGGCACTGATGTCTGGCAATAAGGTCTGGTGTGAAGTTGGTGTTCCAGTTCATCCAACAGGTGTTCAGTGGGGTTGAGGTCAGGGATCTGTGCAGGACACTCGAGCTCTTCCACTCCAAACTTAACACACCATGTCTTCATGGAGCTCGTTTTTGTGCACAGGGCATTGCCATGCTGGAACCCCTTAGTCCATGGTAAGGGCCCCAAAAGCCCCTGAAACCTTTGGGGAAAAATCCTTAGGAAATAATAATAATTAAAAATAATTATCCTTAGGAAAACAATAGGGCCCTGCGCACTTTCAGTGCTTGGGCCCTAAAAAATGTCCTATAGGCGTATGAAAATATAATTTAGAATAGTCTTCCAGCGCCCCCTGGTGTAGACAAAATAAACTAAAAATAACCCAAAGAATCACAACGCACCTCTACAAATAACATCCTACACGTTTAATACAGATAATTCAGAATATGTTACACACAGAGTAAACAATTTATATAAGGTCTATATTTTTTTTCTCAAAAAGGGAGACACAACCATAACAAAGTGAGGATTTATTTATAAAGGTAACAATACTAATTACAAATGAGTCGAAGGTGCCAAAAAGACATACATAGTTGTCACAGATAATATATAAAGTTAGAGTTAGTCTAAATAAAACAAATATAAAAGATTATAAAACAAATTAGTTGCTAACCTAGTAATAATAAAGTGTGTATAAAACTCTAATTAGCCATCATATTACACGATGTTTCGATTCAATGACCGTGTTTCAAAAGCTAAAAAGTGTATAGAAAAGCAATTAAACATTTGGACACGGCATATATTATACTTAATTCTAAAAATCTTATACAGCACATTCTTCATCGATAGTTCTGAGCCTTTTTTTCTTTTCTTTTTTAATTTTTTTTTTAAAACTTTCTTGACCCACATAAGAACAGAAACTGATGAAGGAGCCCCATAATTTAGTGGCGATTATTTCAGCATCAAACTCCACCAGATTCTTCCACAGCAGCTCATCCAGTCAAAACACCTCAAGCCACTTTCCTCATACCAATTAGTACCTTAATGCAGTCATGATACCTTTGTGTACAACCACTCATTGTATACACACAAAAACACACACACACACACACACACACACACACACACACACACACACACACACAATAAAAATTGTATAGTGGTTTTGGAAATCTTGGTCTAAGTATCAGCTTATCTGTTGTGCCTTTTGGGATGTAATTATTTATACAGTGAAATACTTTTTTTTTTCCTTTTCATTTTGTGAGGCAAAAAGCACACACTGAAACTACACTATACAAGTGTAGCTGTTGTAAGTCTATTCAACAGTCTATAAACATGGAGCATGTGTAAATATTGCTGTTAGTTTTCACACAGAACAAAGCTAGGGTGAGTCAGTATAGATTCTATTTGTGACATTGCTGTATATGTATAGAAATGACAACAATTAATGACTGCATTCAAAGAGTAAAAATACCACAACATTATAACCAAACTGGTGCCCCATCCAAGGTGTATTCCTGCCTCATGCTCAGGATCCACTATGACCCTGACCAGGATACTTACTGATACTTACCACTTACTGAAGATGAATGAATGAATAAATTAATGAATTAAAGAATGAACGAATGAATTATAGTCAGAGCAGTAAATAAACCGGGGGTCTCATTTATTAAGTAAAGTGAAAGTGACCATCTGAAACTCTGATTGAAGTCCTACACGTACGCCACTCAGATGAAAAAGTGCTTGTCCTTCAGCATTTAGCTTGATTGTTGGGGGCACGTTATTTTCTTATAGGGTGCCAATAAATATAGAGCTGACTGTACATCCAAATTAAAATCTGTTTTCTCATATAATTTCTTAGAGCAGCAACATTACATGTGATTGTGTAGTCACTGCAATAACATTTATAAAATTCTCATAGATTTATTGCTTAAAGAAGAAGAAAAAATTACAGGCAGCTATCATCAGAGCTGCAGGCCTTGCTCAACATGGCACAATCATCAGGACACTAAACATGTATGAGCTGTCACACCCTCACTGTCAACAGAACCACAAAACAATAAACAAACCCAAATGTTTTCGTGGCTAGCAATCAAAACCCCCAACAAAGACCATGACTAAATAAATGCTGATCTGAAGTGGCACTTTAAATTGAATGTTTCATAATTATATTCACTATATGATGAATGATTGTGGACATCTGACCATCACACCGATATGTGGTTCTTCCCCAAAAAGGTTGCCACAAAGTTGAAAGCACACAATTGTATAGAATGTCTTTGTATGCTGTAGCATTACAGTTTCCCTTCACTGGAACTAAGAGGCCCAAACCTGTTCCAGCATGACAATGCCCCTGTGCTCAAAGCAAGCTCCATGAAGACATGATGTGTTAAGTTTTGCGTAGAAGAACTCAAGTATCCTGCACAAAGCCCTGAGCTCAACTCCACTGAACACCTTCGGGATGAACTGGAACTGATGTCACTAATGCTCTTGTAGCTGAATGAACACAAATCCCCACAGTCACTTTCCAAAATCTAGTGGAAAGGAGGACTAAATCTGAGTGGGATGTTCAAAGCACATATGGGTGTGATGGTCAGGTGTCCACAAACCTCCAGACATATAGTGTGAATATTCTTTTATGGTACTGTCTCAAGACATACCCAATTCCCAACATCAAGTAGACAACAAAGTGTACTTATAGTGTCTAATCACCTGAACAATTCTGGCACAACCACTGAGGACACGGGTCATGACATGTCACTGTTATATCTTTATTCTTATTATTAGGCTACATGCCTTTCCAGATTCTTTTCATTAGATTTTGGGAGCCCCTCATGGTCATATGTAAAATAGTCTAATCAATTTTGAAAACGTGTCTCTAAGAGCTACCGAAGGCATTTTAATTTATTAGTTTGTTTGTCTATTTATTTATTGAGCATTTTAAAAGTAAGTAAAACCCTGATGTTCCTTATGCTTAACTTCTCTGGGGTGTCTCTTTTTTAATTCAGATTTTCATTTTCATCCTCAACATTTTCATAATCAACATTAGATTTATTAATTAATTAAATAATCCACTTAACAGCACACTGGAATGGCTAAAAATCCCCCATTAGAGAAAAAGTGAGTGCACTAGCATAACGGTGCATGAGACAAAAATGAAGTTTTTTTCACTTTGCACATAAGAATGTTTCCACGTCAGTTTCAGGATTTAATAAATGAGGCCTCAGGTTTGAAAAGCCGTGTGTAAATGATACACTGAAACCACTGAAAATGCAGTAGCATAGAATTAAGTATAATAACAGTGGATAGATATATGTATGTATTTTTAAAAACCCAGATATATTTGCACAGATCAACTGTACACACAATTACAATAAGTATATGTCCACAGAAGAATCAGCCTTAGTACTTCATTTTAGGATTTCAGATGAAGACGGTGGGGATCCCACAATTTGCGACTTTGGAGACACCTGAGAGTAATTAAAACATAAAAGGTAAATGCTCAAAGAAGTAGACACAATAACAAATATGGCATGCTTGATTTGCATAATAATATCAAGTACATGCGATTTTGCTTACAGGGGAAGGAGGTTTGGCAAAATTCAGATGGGCATATAGAAGCACGGCAATGTCATTCTGACTGGCCTCTAGCGCTATGGAGAGAGCAGTGCTGCCATCCTGAGGGAATAAAGTTAACAAAGAGACACTCATGGATATTTTGGTAAAAATATGATTCATGTATATTGAGATATTTTTTATATACTGATGAAAAACTATATACCACTTTCATAAGAAAGAAATAGATGGAGCACTCACATTATCGGTAAGAGTGGCATCACAGCCTGGTACAGAAAGCAGCTGGCGCACGATGTCGACGTGACCATGCTCACAGGCACACATGAGGGCTGTGGAGCCATCATCGTCCTGCAGATTGACCTGAGCACCGCAGCGCAGTAGCGCTCTAACCATGTCTCCTCGGCCATGACTCACTGCCAGCATCAGAGCTGTTTGCCCAGCCTACAACATGCCAACACACATGAAGACCCCGTTCATACATGGTATTAACATGTCTCAGTTGTAAATGATAATATTATGTCCAAACAAGGCCAAAAACACACTCTTTGGGAAGCCCATGCTCTTTTTGGCAATCTGAGAGTCCAATAGCTCCACCGCTAATTCAAACATTTTACTTCATGATTTTTCTAATAAATATCATTACAAGAAAACACTTGTGTCTTCAGAGTCACCATCTTTCAGAGGAGATTAAAAATACTATTAGTCACAGAGGCTCTTTAGAGAGTTAATGTACATTTGGGTGGGGGGAAAAAGGCGAAAAGTAGGTTTTCTCATAAATGTCTGAAGGACTGAATTGAGCCAGTAGGGGGCGCACCTGGCTAGCCTTGGCATTGACATCTCCAGTGCGCAGCAGCTGCAGAACCGTTTGGAGGTCACTTTCGGAGTGGAACGCAGCCAGAGCAGTCAGCATGATAGCCGTGTAGCCAGCCTTGTTCTGCTTATTTGCATTACATAGACCTGCATAAAGCACATACAGATTTGTCAGCTGGTGAACAAAAGCAACACAGTCTCCATGGTACATATATACAATCAGCATATCAGTCAACTTTACTGGCCATGTCACTGCGCATTTCGGATATTTCCCTGCTTTAATACATCTGATTAAACTGATCATCTAACTGACAAGGCCATCACTCTTAATGCCATGAATACTGTGTATATAGAGTTAACATGGTCCATCACAGAGACTGACCTGTGTCCAGCAACAGTTTCACCACTGGGAAGTTGGAGTGTGAGACAGTGTAGTGTAGTGCTGTGTTTCCATTCCCATCAGCCATATTGATCACAAACTCCAGCAGCTGAGGTGAGACAGAGGCAAAGGCATCCATGTAGGCTCGGACCACTGCTGTGTCCGCAGATTTATGACATGAGACACGCAGCCACTCCTGTAACACTGTGGTGTAGGCTGTTCTCTGGAAGAAGCATAGTTGCAAAAGACTTCAAATAGATAAACAGTGGAGGCGGCTGGAGCAAATGTGGGGTTGCAGAAAGATAAAAGCTCTGGGAGTGGGGTTGACTACAAGGAATGTAAATAAACACATGGGGTGGAAAAAATAAAAGAAACACCACATGAAAAGGACTTTGACTTTTAGGTGACTAAATCCCAACTGCATACAGGACAGCACTGGTGAGTTATATTAGGTTGATTACCATCTAACAGCAAGTACAAGATATAAAAGCAACATGAGGCAACTAACAGGTTGTGCAGGTTATGGTCACTGAACTGCTGGATGTCCGGGTGGTGCTCCGAAAACAATGTGGGATTTATAGATAATTGGAGTAGTTTTAAGGGCAAGGCTGGCCTGTTAGGGTGGGACGGTATCCATCCCACTCGGGAAGGTGCTGCTCTCATTTCTTGCAGCATAGCACATAGTCTCAGAACAGGCCTAGTTAACTGTTGACAATACAAAGCCAAGGCCAGGGAGCAGACAAGCAGGCTAAACCAACCGACTGCTAGCTGCACTGAGTCGTCACCTAGGTTCCACAATATCGAGACTGTGTCTGTTTCCCAAGCTAAACAAATATGTAGAAATTTTCAAAAAGTTTGTTATAGTAACCTAATTAACATAAAATTAGACAATACTGAATGCACAGCCAGCATCTTTGATCTGAAGCTAGGACTGTTAAATATTAGATCTCTTATGTCTAAAGCACTTGTTGTTAATGAAACCATTACTGATCAGGAGATTAATATAATGTGTTTAACAGAAACATGGATTAGACCAAATGAGTTTATAGCATTAAATGAAGCCAGTCCTCCTAGATACAGTTATATACATCAGTCCTGTCTAACTGGCAGAGGAGGAGGTGGACAGACACCAGTTTAATAAAGTCAAGGAATGTGTAAAGGACATTAGACAGTGGATGCTTATTAACTTCCTCTTACTAAATTCTGACAAGACAGAAGTACTTATACTAGGACCACATGTAGCTAAGTAAGTTTTCTGATTACATAGTAACTCTGGATGGCCTTTCTGTTTCTTCATGTGCAGCAGTAAAAGACCTTGGTGTGATTATTGACTCCAGTCTTTCCTTTGACGCCCACGTAGATAATATTACTAGGATAGCCTTCTTTCACCTCAGAAATATTGCTAAGATAAGAAATACATTGTCACTACATGATGCAGAAAAATTAGTCCATGTTTTCATCACCTCTAGGCTGGATTATTGTAATGCCTTACTGTCTGGATGTTCCAGTAGGAGCATAAACAAACTCCAGTTAGTCCAGAATGCAGCTGCAAGAGTCCTTACTAGAACCAGAAGATATGACCACTTCACCCCTATCTTATCCACACTGCATTGGCTCCCAGTGAAATTTTGCATTGATTATAAAATACTACTATTGACTTATAAAGCACTAAATGGCTTCACGCCACAGTACCTATGCGAATTTTTGGTCTTTTATGATCCGCCACGCCTACTTCGATCAAAACGTGCAGGCTATTTGTTGGTACCTCGAATAGTGAAGACTACAGCAGGGGGAAGAGTTTTCTCTTACAAAGCCCCACAGTTATGGAACAGCCTTCCAATTAGTGTTCGGGACTCAGACACAGTCTCAGTGTTTAAGTCCAGGCTGAAAACATATTTGTTTAGTCAAGCTTTTTGTGAATAGTTTTTTTCTTAGGTAAAGGAGCAGATCTAGAGGTCTCACAGGCATGGAGTGTTGTGCTGAACTGGGATGTTTGGATGCTGTCGCCCCCCCACTTTCACGCGTTCACCCAGGTTTGTTGATGGTGGAGTGGCTGGCCACCTTATGTCCCAGGGAACCCTCATGTCTGTGTTACCTTCTGGCTCTCCCTTTTAGTTATACTGTCATAGCTAGTCTTGCCGGAGTACCTGCTTTCACTCACGCAAAGTACACTGTCCTTAACCATTACAGGACAATAAGCATACCTAATTCTCTCTCTCTCTCTCTCTCTCTCCCTCTCCCTCTCCCTCTCTCTCTCTCTCTCTCTCTCCCTCCCTCCCCCCTTCTGTTGAGCTACACATGATACTCTGAAGGTGCCAGTGATCCTGACCCCTTCGGCTCTCTGGACCTGCCTGATCCATCCTGATGCCCTACTTCTGGTTGGAGATCTCATCAATTGGAAGTCACATGCTGCTGCTGAGGATGGCCCCACACGGTGCAGCCTAAAGATCACTGAGATTACTGAGGATGGTACCACTTAAAAACCATAAAGATGGCTTTGGACCTCAATTCATATGAACAGTTATGCTTTGATGGCTAGGACTGCAATTGCCACAAACCGTTTTGCACCCAAGCCTCCATCAGTGAACAGTGGTGAAGTTCAACAAAACAGACTTCATATAAAAACTGTTATGAATTTTCATGGTTTCACAATTGCTATTTGACCATGTAGTATTAGTACATTTATAGAAGGGATTTATTTACAGGTGCATCTCAATAAATTAGAATGTTGTGGAAAAGTTCATTTATTTCAGTAATTCAACTCAAATTGTGAAACTGTGTATTAAATAAGTTCAATGCACACAGACTGAAGTAATTTAAGTCTTTTGTTCTTTTAATTGTGATGATTTTGGCTCACATTTAAGAAAAACCCACCAATTCACTATCTCAACAAATTAGAATACTTCATAAGACCAATAAAAAAAAAAACATTTTTAGTGAATTGTTGGCCTTCTGGAAAGTATGTTCATTTACTGTACATGTACTCAATACTTGGTAGGGGCTCCTTTTGCTTTAATTACTGCCTCAATTCGGCGTGGCATGGAGGTGATCAGTTTGTGGCACTGCTGAGGTGGTATGGAAGCCCAGGTTTCTTTGACAGTGGCCTTCAGCTCATCTGCATTTTTTGGTCTCTTGTTTCTCATTTTCCTCTTGACAATACCCCATAGATTCTCTATGGGGTTCAGGTCTGGTGAGTTTGCTGGCCAGTCAAGCACACCAACACCATGGTCATTTAACCATCTTTTGGTGCTTTTGGCAGTGTGGGCAGGTGCCAAATCCTGCTGGAAAATGAAATCAGCATCTTCAAAAAGCTGGTCAGCAGAAGGAAGCATGAAGTGCTCCAACATTTCTTGGTAAACGGGTGCAGTGACTTTGGTTTTCAAAAAACACAATGGACCAACACCAGCAGATGACATTGCACCCCAAATCATTGCAGACTGTGGAAACTTAACACTGGACTTCAAGCAACTTGGGCTATGAGCTTCTCCACCCTTCCTCCAGACTCTAGGACCTTGGTTTCCAAAGGAAATACAAAACTTGCTCTCATCTGAAAAGAGGACTTTGGACCACTGGGCAACAGTCCAGTTCTTCTTCTCCTTAGCCCAGGTAAGACGCCTCTGACGCTGTCTGTGGTTCAGGAGTGGCTTAACAAGAGGAATACGACAACTGTAGCCAAATTCCTTGACATGTCTGTGTGTGGTGGCTCTTGATGCCTTGACCCCAGCCTCAGTCCATTCCTTGTGAAGTTCACTCAAATTCTTGAATCGATTTTGCTTGACAATCCTCATAAGGCTGTGGTTCTCTCGGTTGGTTGTGCATCTTTTTCTTCCACACTTTTTCCTTCCACTCAACTTTCTGTTAACATGCTTGGATACAGCACTCTGTGAACAGCCAGCTTCTTTGGCAATGAATGTTTGTGGTTTACCTAGTGAACCAAACTGAGAGACCATTTTGAAGGCTCAGGAAACCTTTGCAGGTGTTTTGAGTTGATTAGCTGATTGGCATGTCACCATATTCTAATTTGTTGAGATAGTGAATTGGTGGGTTTTTGTTAAATGTGAGCCAAAATCATCACAATTAAAAGAACCAAAGACTTAAACTACTTCAGTCTGTGTGCATTGAACTTATTTAATACACGAGTTTCACAATTTGAGTTGAATTACTGAAATAAATGAACTTTTCCATGACATTCTAATTTATTGAGATGCACCTGTATTTATAATCGCACTATCCGGTGTCACCCAGATGAGGATGGGTTCCCTTTTGAGTCTGGTTCCTCTCAAGGTTTCTTCCTCATATCGTCTCAGGGAGTTTTTCCTTGCCACCATCGCCTCTGGCTTGCTCATTGGGGATAAATTCATGAATTTAAAATCTATGTCCTGAATTTATATATTTCTGTAAAGCTGCTTTGGGACAATGACCATTGTTAAAAGCGCTATACAAATAAACTGAACTTGAACTTGAACTTGAGGTGCCACACTCATTTATAATGATAATCTGGGCGTCACACAAAAACCTAGCCATAAGTTCAATACATTTGAAGTTCTTCATACTAGTATAACATATGTAGCCACAAAAAATAAGTCTACCAAGTCGATTCCACTCATTATTATTTACAGACCCCCAGGGCCATATTCTGAGTTCCTTGGTGAATTTGCAGATTTTATCTCAAACATGGTAGTTTCTTTAGACAAAGCAATAATTGTTGGTGACTTTAATATTCATTTTGATAACCTGAAAGACCCTCTGAGAACAGCGGTTGTGTCTATTCTAGATTCAGTAGGGGTCAATCAGAATGTAAAAGGACCCATTCATAATGCCAGTCACACTCTTGACATTATACTAACATATGGATTAAACATGGAAAATATAGTCACATTTCTGCAGTCTGAAGCTATCTCAGATCATTATCTCATCTCGTGTAAATTGCGTATTGATCATAATTTATGCACCTTGCTATGCTACCATGTCAAATGTACATTCATGTCAGTTACTGCAGAGAGTTTTATCAGTAACCTCCCAGAGATATCAGCTATGATTCGATCACCATCTGATCCCAAAGAACTTGATCATTCGACTGAATGCTTAGAGTCAATGTTCCGCTACACGTTAGATAAGTTAGCTCCACTTAAAAGACAAATAAGTAGAGAGAAAAAGCTAGCACCCTGGTATAACGATCACACACGTACCTTAAAACAGACCACTCGACAATTAGAATGTAAATGGTGTCAAACCAAATTGGTAGTATTTCAAACAGCATGGTAGGAGAGTCTCCTGAACTATAGGAAATCTCTTAGTGCTGCTAGATCAGTCTATCTCTCCACCTTAATTGAAGACAACAAAAATAATCCTAGATTCTTATTTAATACTGTAGCAAAATTATCTAGGAATATAACTGCTATGGAAACAGGCACACAATCATTACATAGCAGCAATGATTTCATGAATTATTTCATTGGCAAAATTGAAAATATTAGACAAAAAATTCAGACTATTAATTTAAAACCAGACAGTCTTCTAACTAACCCTGTAGATAATAATATAGCAATATCAGATCAACATTTAGAATGTTTTACTCCCCTTAGAGAGACTGAATTAATTAAATTAATTTCTTCCATCTTGTGTACTAGATCCCTTAACTACATGTTTCCTCAAACAGATTATTCCAGAAGTAATCAAACCCCTTCTAAAAATAATCAGTTCTTCCCTTAGCACTGGCTATGTACCTAAATGATTTAAACTAGCAGTTATCAAACCCCTGACTAAAAAACCTGACCTCGACTCCTGTCAATTGTCCAGATACAGGCCAATATCAAATCTCCCCTTTATCTCCAAGATCTTAGAAAAAGTTGTAGAACAGCAGCTCTGCTCGTACCAACATAGGAATAGCATTCATGATATGTATCAGTCAGGATTTAGGCCTCATCAATGCACAGAGACAGCACTGGTTAAAGTGGTAAATGACCTACTACTGGCCTCTGATCAGGGTTGTGTCTCTATGCTTGTGTTGCTTGACCTTAGTGCAGCTTTTGATACAGTTGATCATACTATTCTCCTTGGTAGACTAGAAAATGTTGTCGGCATTAAGGGAACGGCCCTCTTCTGGCTCAGGTCTTATTAAACTGATCGTTATCAGTTCGTAGATGTAAATGGTGAATTCTCGATGCATACTGAGGTAAAGTTTGGTGTTCCGCAAGGTTCTGTTTCAGGCCCACTGCTTTTTTCTTTATATATGCTACCTCTGGGTCAAATTATTCGTAAACATGGAATTAACTTCCACTGTTACGCTGATGATGCACAGTTGTATGTTTCAGCAAAGCCAGATGGCAGACACCAGCTTAATAAAGTTGAGGAATGTGTAAAGGTCATTAGACAGTGGATGCTTATTAACTTCCTCTTACTTAATTCTGACAAGACAGAAGTACTTATACTAGGACCACATGGAGCTAGAAGTAAGTTTTCTGATTACATAGTAACTCTGGATGGCCTTTCTGTTTCATTATGTACAGCAGTAAAAGACCTTGGTGTGATTATTGACTCCAGTCTTTCATTTGATGCCCATGTAGATAATATTACTAGGATAGCCTTCTTTCACCTCAGAAATATTGCTAAGATAAGAAATATAATGTCACTACAGGACGCAGAAAAATTAGTCCATGTTTTCATCACCTCTAGGCTGGATTATTGTAATGCCTTACTGTCTGGATGTTCCAGTAGGAGCATAAACAAACTCCAGTTAGTCCAGAATGCAGCTGCAAGAGTCCTTACTAGAACCAGAAGATATGACCACTTCACCCCTATCTTATCCACACTGCATTGGCTCCCAGTGAAATTTTGCATTGATTATAAAATACTACTATTGACTTATAAAGCACTAAATGGCTTCACGCCACAGTACCTATGCGAATTTTTGGTCTTTTATGATCCGCCACGCCTACTTCGATCAAAACGTGCAGGCTATTTGTTGGTACCTCGAATAGTGAAGACTACAGCAGGGGGAAGAGTTTTCTCTTACAAAGCCCCACAGTTATGGAACAGCCTTCCAATTAGTGTTCGGGACTCAGACACAGTCTCAGTGTTTAAGTCCAGGCTGAAAACATATTTGTTTAGTCAAGCTTTTTGTGAATAGTTTTTTTCTTAGGTAAAGGAGCAGATCTAGAGGTCTCACAGGCATGGAGTGTTGTGCTGAACTGGGATGTTTGGATGCTGTCGCCCCCCCACTTTCACGCGTTCACCCAGGTTTGTTGATGGTGGAGTGGCTGGCCACCTTATGTCCCAGGGAACCCTCATGTCTGTGTTACCTTCTGGCTCTCCCTTTTAGTTATACTGTCATAGCTAGTCTTGCCGGAGTACCTGCTTTCACTCACGCAAAGTACACTGTCCTTAACCATTACAGGACAATAAGCATACCTAATTCTCTCTCTCTCTCTCTCTCTCTCTCTCTCTCTCCCTCTCCCTCTCCCTCTCTCTCTCCCTCCCTCCCCCCTTCTGTTGAGCTACACATGATACTCCGAAGGTGCCAGTGATCCTGACCCCTTCGGCTCTCTGGACCTGCCTGATCCATCCTGATGCCCTACTTCTGGTTGGAGATCTCATCAATTGGAAGTCACATGCTGCTGCTGAGGATGGCCCCACACGGTGCAGCCTAAAGATCACTGAGATTACTGAGGATGGTACCACTTAAAAACCATAAAGATGGCTTTGGACCTCAATTCATATGAACAGTTATGCTTTGATGGCTAGGACTGCAATTGCCACAAACCGTTTTGCACCCAAGCCTCCATCAGTGAACAGTGGTGAAGTTCAACAAAACAGACTTCATATAAAAACTGTTATGAATTTTCATGGTTTCACAATTGCTATTTGACCATGTAGTATTAGTACATTTATAGAAGGGATTTATTTACAGGTGCATCTCAATAAATTAGAATGTTGTGGAAAAGTTCATTTATTTCAGTAATTCAACTCAAATTGTGAAACTGTGTATTAAATAAGTTCAATGCACACAGACTGAAGTAATTTAAGTCTTTTGTTCTTTTAATTGTGATGATTTTGGCTCACATTTAAGAAAAACCCACCAATTCACTATCTCAACAAATTAGAATACTTCATAAGACCAATAAAAAAAAAACATTTTTAGTGAATTGTTGGCCTTCTGGAAAGTATGTTCATTTACTGTACATGTACTCAATACTTGGTAGGGGCTCCTTTTGCTTTAATTACTGCCTCAATTCGGCGTGGCATGGAGGTGATCAGTTTGTGGCACTGCTGAGGTGGTATGGAAGCCCAGGTTTCTTTGACAGTGGCCTTCAGCTCATCTGCATTTTTTGGTCTCTTGTTTCTCATTTTCCTCTTGACAATACCCCATAGATTCTCTATGGGGTTCAGGTCTGGTGAGTTTGCTGGCCAGTCAAGCACACCAACACCATGGTCATTTAACCATCTTTTGGTGCTTTTGGCAGTGTGGGCAGGTGCCAAATCCTGCTGGAAAATGAAATCAGCATCTTCAAAAAGCTGGTCAGCAGAAGGAAGCATGAAGTGCTCCAACATTTCTTGGTAAACGGGTGCAGTGACTTTGGTTTTCAAAAAACACAATGGACCAACACCAGCAGATGACATTGCACCCCAAATCATTGCAGACTGTGGAAACTTAACACTGGACTTCAAGCAACTTGGGCTATGAGCTTCTCCACCCTTCCTCCAGACTCTAGGACCTTGGTTTCCAAAGGAAATACAAAACTTGCTCTCATCTGAAAAGAGGACTTTGGACCACTGGGCAACAGTCCAGTTCTTCTTCTCCTTAGCCCAGGTAAGACGCCTCTGACGCTGTCTGTGGTTCAGGAGTGGCTTAACAAGAGGAATACGACAACTGTAGCCAAATTCCTTGACATGTCTGTGTGTGGTGGCTCTTGATGCCTTGACCCCAGCCTCAGTCCATTCCTTGTGAAGTTCACTCAAATTCTTGAATCGATTTTGCTTGACAATCCTCATAAGGCTGTGGTTCTCTCGGTTGGTTGTGCATCTTTTTCTTCCACACTTTTTCCTTCCACTCAACTTTCTGTTAACATGCTTGGATACAGCACTCTGTGAACAGCCAGCTTCTTTGGCAATGAATGTTTGTGGTTTACCTAGTGAACCAAACTGAGAGACCATTTTGAAGGCTCAGGAAACCTTTGCAGGTGTTTTGAGTTGATTAGCTGATTGGCATGTCACCATATTCTAATTTGTTGAGATAGTGAATTGGTGGGTTTTTGTTAAATGTGAGCCAAAATCATCACAATTAAAAGAACCAAAGACTTAAACTACTTCAGTCTGTGTGCATTGAACTTATTTAATACACGAGTTTCACAATTTGAGTTGAATTACTGAAATAAATGAACTTTTCCATGACATTCTAATTTATTGAGATGCACCTGTATTTATAATCGCACTATCCGGTGTCACCCAGATGAGGATGGGTTCCCTTTTGAGTCTGGTTCCTCTCAAGGTTTCTTCCTCATATCGTCTCAGGGAGTTTTTCCTTGCCACCATCGCCTCTGGCTTGCTCATTGGGGATAAATTCATGAATTTAAAATCTATGTCCTGAATTTATATATTTCTGTAAAGCTGCTTTGGGACAATGACCATTGTTAAAAGCGCTATACAAATAAACTGAACTTGAACTTGAACTTGAGGTGCCACACTCATTTATAATGATAATCTGGGCGTCACACAAAAACCTAGCCATAAGTTCAATACATTTGAAGTTCTTCATACTAGTATAACATATGTAGCCACAAAAAATAAGTCTACCAAGTCGATTCCACTCATTATTATTTACAGACCCCCAGGGCCATATTCTGAGTTCCTTGGTGAATTTGCAGATTTTATCTCAAACATGGTAGTTTCTTTAGACAAAGCAATAATTGTTGGTGACTTTAATATTCATTTTGATAACCTGAAAGACCCTCTGAGAACAGCGGTTGTGTCTATTCTAGATTCAGTAGGGGTCAATCAGAATGTAAAAGGACCCATTCATAATGCCAGTCACACTCTTGACATTATACTAACATATGGATTAAACATGGAAAATATAGTCACATTTCTGCAGTCTGAAGCTATCTCAGATCATTATCTCATCTCGTGTAAATTGCGTATTGATCATAATTTATGCACCTTGCTATGCTACCATGTCAAATGTACATTCATGTCAGTTACTGCAGAGAGTTTTATCAGTAACCTCCCAGAGATATCAGCTATGATTCGATCACCATCTGATCCCAAAGAACTTGATCATTCGACTGAATGCTTAGAGTCAATGTTCCGCTACACGTTAGATAAGTTAGCTCCACTTAAAAGACAAATAAGTAGAGAGAAAAAGCTAGCACCCTGGTATAACGATCACACACGTACCTTAAAACAGACCACTCGACAATTAGAATGTAAATGGTGTCAAACCAAATTGGTAGTATTTCAAACAGCATGGTAGGAGAGTCTCCTGAACTATAGGAAATCTCTTAGTGCTGCTAGATCAGTCTATCTCTCCACCTTAATTGAAGACAACAAAAATAATCCTAGATTCTTATTTAATACTGTAGCAAAATTATCTAGGAATATAACTGCTATGGAAACAGGCACACAATCATTACATAGCAGCAATGATTTCATGAATTATTTCATTGGCAAAATTGAAAATATTAGACAAAAAATTCAGACTATTAATTTAAAACCAGACAGTCTTCTAACTAACCCTGTAGATAATAATATAGCAATATCAGATCAACATTTAGAATGTTTTACTCCCCTTAGAGAGACTGAATTAATTAAATTAATTTCTTCCATCTTGTGTACTAGATCCCTTAACTACATGTTTCCTCAAACAGATTATTCCAGAAGTAATCAAACCCCTTCTAAAAATAATCAGTTCTTCCCTTAGCACTGGCTATGTACCTAAATGATTTAAACTAGCAGTTATCAAACCCCTGACTAAAAAACCTGACCTCGACTCCTGTCAATTGTCCAGATACAGGCCAATATCAAATCTCCCCTTTATCTCCAAGATCTTAGAAAAAGTTGTAGAACAGCAGCTCTGCTCGTACCAACATAGGAATAGCATTCATGATATGTATCAGTCAGGATTTAGGCCTCATCAATGCACAGAGACAGCACTGGTTAAAGTGGTAAATGACCTACTACTGGCCTCTGATCAGGGTTGTGTCTCTATGCTTGTGTTGCTTGACCTTAGTGCAGCTTTTGATACAGTTGATCATACTATTCTCCTTGGTAGACTAGAAAATGTTGTCGGCATTAAGGGAACGGCCCTCTTCTGGCTCAGGTCTTATTAAACTGATCGTTATCAGTTCGTAGATGTAAATGGTGAATTCTCGATGCATACTGAGGTAAAGTTTGGTGTTCCGCAAGGTTCTGTTTCAGGCCCACTGCTTTTTTCTTTATATATGCTACCTCTGGGTCAAATTATTCGTAAACATGGAATTAACTTCCACTGTTACGCTGATGATGCACAGTTGTATGTTTCAGCAAAGCCAGATGGCAGACACCAGCTTAATAAAGTTGAGGAATGTGTAAAGGTCATTAGACAGTGGATGCTTATTAACTTCATCTTACTTAATTCTGACAAGACAGAAGTACTTATACTAGGACCACATGGAGCTAGAAGTAAGTTTTCTGATTACATAGTAACTCTGGATGGCCTTTCTGTTTCATTATGTACAGCAGTAAAAGACCTTGGTGTGATTATTGACTCCAGTCTTTCATTTGATGCCCATGTAGATAATATTACTAGGATAGCCTTCTTTCACCTCAGAAATATTGCTAAGATAAGAAATATAATGTCACTACAGGACGCAGAAAAATTAGTCCATGTTTTCATCACCTCTAGGCTGGATTATTGTAATGCCTTACTGTCTGGATGTTCCAGTAGGAGCATAAACAAACTCCAGTTAGTCCAGAATGCAGCTGCAAGAGTCCTTACTAGAACCAGAAGATATGACCACTTCACCCCTATCTTATCCACACTGCATTGGCTCCCAGTGAAATTTTGCATTGATTATAAAATACTACTGTTGGCCTATAAAGCTCTAAATGGTCTCGTGCCACTGTACCTAAGCGAACTTTTGGTCTTTTATGATCCACCACGCCTACTTCGATCAAAAGGTGCAGGCTATTTGTTGGTACCTCGTTTAGTGAAGGATACAGCAGGGGGAAGAGCTTTCTCTTACAATCCCCACAGTTATGGAACAGCCTTCCAGTTAGTGTTCAGGACTCAGACACAGTCTCAGTGTTTAAGTCCAGGCTGAAAACATATTTGTTTAGTCAAGCTTTTTTTTATTTTTGTGAATATTTTTTTTCTTAGGTAAAGGAGCAGATCTAGAGGTCTCATAGGCATAGTGTGTTGTGGTGAACTGGGATGTTTGGATGCTTTCACACATTCACCCAGGTTTGTTGATGGTGGAGTGACTGGCTGCCTTATGTCCCAGGGAACCCTCATGTCTGTGTTACCTTCTGGCTCTCCCTTTTAGTTATGCTGTTATAGCTAGTCCTGCCAGAGTCCCTGCTTGCACTCACGCAAAGTACACTGTCCTTAATCATATGGGACAATAAGCATACCTAATAATCTCTCTCTCTCTCTCTCTCTCTCTCTCTCTCTCTCTCTCTCTTTCTGTCGAGCTACACATGATACTCCTGAGATGCCAGTGATCCCAACCCCTTCTGCTCTCTGGGCCTGCCTGATCCATCCTGATGCCCTACTTCTGGTTGGAGTTCTCATCAATTGGAAGTCACATGCTGCTGCTGAGGATGGCCCCACCCCACATGGTGCAGCCTAAAGATCATTGAGATTACTGAGGGTGGTACCACTTAAAAACCATAAAGTTGGCTTTGGATCTCAATTCATATGAACAGTTATGCTATGATGGCTACGATTACAACTGCCACAAACAGTTTTGCACTCAAGTCTCCATCAGTGAACAGTGGAGAAGTTCAACAAAACAGTCTTCATGTAAAAACTGTAATGAATTTTCCTGGTTACACAACTGCTATTTGACCATGTAGTATTGGTACATTTATAGAAGGGATTTACTTATTTATAATCGCACTATCCGGTGTCACCCAGATGAGGATGGGTTCCCTTTTGAGTCTGGTTCCTCTCAAAGTTTCTTCCTCATATCATCTCAGGGAGTTTTTCCTTGCCACTGTCGCCTCTGGCTTGCTCATTGGGGATAAATTCGTGCATTTAAAATCTATGTCCTGAATTTATATATATCTGTAAAGCTGCATTGGGACAATGACCATTGTTAAAAGCGCTATACAAATAACATTGAATTGAATTGAATAACAGAGTTCAAAAGTGGCCACATAGTGAGTGCCCAAATTACAGGTGCATAAGGAAGAAAAATCAGAAAATTCTTAAATCTTTCAAAGGGAACAATTTCAGCTTCAATTTTACTTGGCAGGTTATGTCGAAAATAGACAGCATCATCAAACTGTAGAGTAGCTACTAAATGACCCATAAAGGCAGCGGTGAAAATAACCACAGAATTGAATGTTAGAAGGATCATAGTCTATGAACAAATCTCAACAAGCTCTGTTCATTTTAAGATTTACAAAGCTAAAATTCAGACAATCTTCAATTCGCAAATCTAAATCAACAGCCAATACATGAAGATGCCTAAGACAACCAGTGAGCAGTGGAAAAAATAATATGGTCAACTTTCATCATCTAGACATATTTATGTTTAGAAGAAGCCAAATGATGCCTTTAATCCAATGTCTGCCAACTCATAAGTACAGCCATAATGGTATGGGCAATCATCTAATGGGTATCAATAGGTGCAATGACTGCTTTGCATGGTGGTATAACATAACAAACACCATGTAATACACTCCTTTCTGATGATGTTTCCATTTGCCAGGAGGGTAACACATCAAGAAATACAGTTAAATAAATAAATAAAGAAAGAAATAAAGAAATCTGTGTATACTTACTAACCACTTCATAAAACACATCTCTTTTATTGGTACATCTTCTATGTGTGCAGCTTACTATAGCATATTTAGTTTTTTATTACATGGCCAAAGATTTGTGGACACCTGACCATCATACTCATATGTGCTTGTTGAACATCCCATTCCAGATTTAGTCACCCTTTGCTGTTATAGTAAGCTCCACTCTTCTGGGAAGGCTTTCCAGTAGATTTTGGAGCATGGATGTGGGGATTTGTGTTCAGAGCATTAGTGAGGTCAGGCACTGGTGTTGGGTGAGGAGGTCCGGGGTGCAGTCGGTGTTCCAGTTCATCCCAAAGGTGTTCAGTGGGGTTGAGGTCAGGGCTCTGTTCATGACACATGACTTCTTCCACTCCAACCTTAATATACCATGTCTTCATGGAGCTCGCTTTGTGCACAGGGGCATTGTCATGCTAGACCCCCTTAGTTGGGGAAGAGCCACATATGACTGTGATAGTCAGCCGTCCACAAATTTTTGGCCATATAGTGTATATAGCATATTGCCTGCCCACCCAACTGGTAACTGTTATATTATGTTATGTAATTTCTACATAAAAATACGTACCGCTCCCTGTTGGCTAAAAGCATTTGGTTCACCAAGAGCTTTCTGCAAGGTATGAAGAGCTGTCATGAAGCTGTCACTCAGTTCCCCTCTGAAACTGAAGAGGCAATGATTCATTAGTTGAATTATAACACTCATTGTTGTTTATACTAATAAGACATTTAGAATTTGTACCACACCTGCTTTCTTGTTTAGGTGCTTTGTTTGAGCAGGTGTTTTCAGTTGGACTGCTGAGTGGAGTTTTGCCTGTATCCTGTTGGTCAGAAGCATCTGAAGCATTCAACTGCACAGTTTGCTGGTATGGAGTGAGGTCAGTGGTTTGTGATTGGCTATCGTCTGGATGAAAAGCACCAGTGGTATGTGACAGAGCAGTGGGCTGTTGAGTGGTTAAGCCTGAGGATTCTGGCTGGTTAGAATTTTGCTGGCTATCTGAGCTAGTGGCTTGGGGCTGGTTAACAGTTTGTTCCAATGCCATGCAGATTGTTGATGATTCATTGGAACTGTGTTGGGGGCAAATGGCAGTGTTTTGGGTGGTGTATTGCTGATTGGAATCTGATTCTGTTGACAGGATAAGAGTTTCCTGAGGAGCTATGGCAGTTGTAGATGACTGGATTGCAGAGTGCCATTTGTCAGAATCTGAGGCTGGTGACTTTGTAACATGTTGACATGTGGCTGTGTCAGAGGCTGGTGATTGGGTGATGCTACGTAGACCTGAGCCCTCACCAAGTAATAGTGGGGTGTTGCTGTGCTGGGCATTTGCTGTCTCTGAAGATTTGGGAATTGCAGGTACAGAAACAGCAGAGGTGCTGACAGAGGTAGCCTGAGGGTGATGAGCTGGAGATTCCGGTAGTTTCTCAGTGGCTTCATGATATTCACTTGCATCACTCTCATCATCTGAAGTCTCAGAACTGCTCTCTGATGAGGTGGACTCATACCTGTAGTTCATACCCTGTAGTTACTCTCACTGAATAGTTACTACAAAAAGTTACTACAGAAGGACAGAGAAAATGATAGGTAGGTTCCACTAACTAACTTAAATCACTAAAATAATATATTATATAATTCTTACACAGTAAAAATATTGAAAGTTATAGAATACATATTAATTTTACCCTCCATTCACTCCTATGAACTGCAGATTCTTTTGGGTTGAAGGAGAGCGTGGTTCTCTGTCTGCCTTATGCTTCATGATTGATCTCAAGCGGGAATGAGGAAAGACTTTAAAAGAAATAAAGAGCCTTAATGTTATTGTTTATAAACCCAGTGAGATGCATATATTCATGTACAGTATATGTACAAAATCATTAAATGGAAGAATGGCAGAAGACATACCTGTTTGGGGTGCACCTTCATGTGAGGGCATAACTTCTGTGGCCAGCTGCTGTTTCTGTTCTCCATCTCTCAGCCTCTGACAAAGGGGAGCCGGTTGACTGTAGTTTGTCTCCATAGCACTAGAAGGGCTGGTGACTGGCACTGATGTGGACAATTCAGTTCTTAGGACCTCTCGTACCTGTTTAGAGCTTACTGCAATTGATTCTGGGACAGTAGGCAGAAGGAGAACACAAAACACAGCAAGCTTTAACATTGACTATTACACTTTTTAAATGATAGGTAAACAATGGAAAAGGCAATACTGGAATTGAGGTATCAATACATACCTTCTGCATTCAGAGGCTCTGCATATCCTCTCTGAGGAGTCCCCTCCAGCAGGGGTGCAGATAAAGGTCTGGCGGAGGTGCTGTATTGCTGAGTCCTGAGCATCACCATAGGCTGCTCCAGCGTATACACCTGGATCCCTACTGTCCTCTGCTGCTTCTGCTGGCCTTGCTGGGTAAAGCTGACCAGTGTGTGGAGGCCAGCACTTCCCAGGTCATGCTGCTCCTGCCAACCCAGGCTGGTGGCCCTCACAGCATGATCAGCCTGCAGGGTCCCACCCTTCCTCTCCTTCTGCACTGCCTCCACCTTCATCTGGGCACTCTGTAACTCTTGCATAGTCTTTCTCAGCTGCACTTCCAACTGGTCCACCTTGGACTTCAGAACTTCTGTCTCTGGCAATAAGCCCAAGTCTTCCTCCCTCACACCTACACCCACCTGGCAAGTATCTTTCTCCTCTCCTGGACCCACACCAATGGTTCGAACTTCCTTCCTGGTCCCTGGCTGAACACTGCCCACAATCACAGTATCTTCTATGTCACAGCCTGAGTCCTGACGTGAGCCATCGGGGGTGATGGGTGAGAGTCCCCCCTCCACCTTACTGGTGGCAGCCTCCATTCCCTCCTCTGGAATGTCAATGTAGAGCTCTCCACGTGGCCGCCCACGGCTGAACCCAAGTGTGTGGCCCAAGAACTTCTGACTTTTTAGTTGCACACTAAGCTGTCGCTTTTCCTCCTGCAGCACGGAGATCTTCACTTGCAGCACGGGAATGGTCTTCACTTGCTCCTCCAGATCCCGGATCTTCCTAAGGGCCATGGCCATCTGCTCACGTACATGCTGTAGGTGGGCTGGGGTGGGTGATACGGGTGTTGACAGGCCTGAGCTGGCAGGTGTGTATGAACTTCCCCCTCCCTGAGCACGATTGAAGCTGTGGGCACTGGACAGAGAGGTGTTGGAGCCAGCAACACTGCTGTGCATGCTGCCTAAGTTGGAAAAGCGAGTGTCCTTCTCTTCCTCTAGCTTTCGCCGCGCATCTAGCAGAGTTTTCTCCACACGGGCCATGTTGAAGTTGGGACGCTGAGAGGTGTGATAGCCCGGTGCACAGTATGAGTAGGATGAGTGGCGGCTGTCCATGCTGGCATTGGAGCACAACGATTCAGTGGAGGTCCACCATGAGCCAGTGTAGCCATAACCACGGGGCAGAGAACCATAGCGTGGACGTCGCTGAACAGGTACCCTCTTTATAGTATTACCCTTTTCAATGTCATTAACATATTTGAGGAAGTCCAGATCCAGACGGTAACCATATGGGGTCTCTACTGAGTAAGGAGCCTCTGTGTCTTTCGGGTGCAGGGAAGTGGGGACTGTAGAGTTAATCTTCCCTGCAGAGTGGGGTAATCAACTTTAAATCAGTGGAAATCTCATTCTAATCTCTTAGCTAGGCAACAGAGAACAGCATCAACGGTCGGCTATAGACAGCTAATAAACCTAATCATTTTGGTAAATAGGTCCATTTGTAAATATTTTAGGAAAATAATAACAAGTATAATTTAGAGAAAATCTCTGGCCATATGTGCATCTGGGGATGCTTAGGACCTTAAATTGGCCAGCTTCCGTTTTCATCTCCTTTTAAATGTCATGCCATATGACTATTATGATGATATGATATTTTATGATGTATGATTTATACATGCTGCTGAGCATGAATTAGGATTTCTTCATGCAACACTTATATCGGGGTGCCCAATCTTATCTGCAAAGGGCTGGTGTGGGTGCAGGTTTTTGTTCCAGTCAAGCAAGAGCCACATCTGATTCCACCTGTTTAATCACTTGATCTTGGCATTCAGTAGACTCAGGTGTAGCTTCTGCTTGGTTTGAATGACAACCTGCACCCACACCAGCCCTTCCTGGTTAAGATTGGACACCCCTGACTTACATAGTCATAATTGGTGTAAAAAGCATGCTCACCTATAGAAAAGGTGGTTATTTATAAATGGTTTTATTATTAATAAACAGTTGCCTGATTGACTTTTTCCAATTTAATCATAGATTAAAGCATTCAGAAACAACAACAAACCATGCATATGAAACTGGCCGGATTACAGTATCTCACAAAAGTGAGTACACCCCTCACATTTTTGTAAATATTTTATTATATCTTTTCATGGGACAACACTGAAGAAATGACACTTTGCTACAATGTAAAGTAGTGAGTGTACAGCTTGTATAACAGTGTAAATTTGCTGTCCCCTCAAAATAACTCAGCACACGGCCATTAATGTATAAGCCGCTGGTAACAAAAGTGAGTGGACCCCTAAGTGAAAATGTCCAAATTGGGCCCAAAGTGTCAATATTTTGTGTGGCCACCATTATTTTCCAGCACTGCCTTAACCCTGTTGGGCATGGAGTTCACCAGAGCTTCACAGGTTGCCACTGGAGTCCTCTTCCACTCCTCCATGACGACATCACAGAGCTGGTGGATGTTAGAGACCTTGTGCTCCTCCACCTTCTGTTTGAGGATGCCCCACAGATGCTCAATAGGGTTTAGGTCTGGAGACATGCTTGGCCAGTCCATCACCTTTACCCTCAGCTTCTTTAGCAAGTCAGTGGTCATCTTGGAGGTGCGTTTGGGGTCGTTATCATGTTGGAATACTGCCCTGTGGCCCAGTTTCCGAAGGGAGGGGATCATGCTCTGCTTCAGTATGTCACAGTACATGTTGGCATTCATGGTTCCCCTGTGCCGGCAGCACTCATGCAGCCCCAGACCATGACACTCCCACCACCATGCTTGACTGTAGGCAAGACACACTTGTCTTTGTACTCCTCACCTGGTTGCCGCCACACACGCTTGACACCATCTGAACCAAATAAGTTTATCTTGGTCTCATCAGACCACAGGACATGGTTTCAGTAATCCATGTCCTTAGTCTGCTTGTCTTCAGCAAACTGTTTGTGGGCTTTCTTGTGCATCATCTTTAGCAGAGGCTTCCTTCTGGGACGACAGCCATGCAGACCAATTTGATGCAGTGTGTGGCATATGGTCTGAGCACTGACAGGCTGACCCCCCACCCCTTCAACCTCTGCAGCAATGCTGGCAGCACTCATACGTCTATTCTGCAAAGCCAACCTCTGGATATGATGCTGAGCACGTGCACTCAACTTCTTTGGTCGACCATGGCGAGGCCTGTTCTGAGTGGAACCTGTCCTGTTAAACCACTGTATGGTCTTGGCCACCGTGCTACAGCTCAGTTTCAGGGTGTTGGCAATCTTTTTATAGCCTAGGCCATCTTTATGTAGAGCAACAATTCTTTTTTTCAGATTCTCAGAGAGTTCTTTGCCATGAGGTACCATGTTGAACTTCCAGTGACCAGTATGTGAGAGCGATAACACCAAACTTAACACACCTGCTCCCCATTCACACCTGAGACCTTGTCACCTGAGACACTAACGAGTCACATGACACCGGGGAGGGAAAATGGCTAATTGGGCCCAATTTGGACATTTTCACTTAGGGGTATACTCACTTTTGTTGCCAGCGGTTTAGACATTAATGGCTGTGTGTTGAGTTATTTTGAGGGGACAACAAATTTACACTGTTATACAAGCTGTACACTCACTACTTTACATTGTAGCAAAGTGTCATTTCGTCAGTGTTGTCCCATGCAAAGATATAATAAAATATTTACAAAAATGTGAGGGGTGTACTCACTTTTGTGAGATACTGTACATATCAATACAGGGCCATTTCTAGGCATAAGCAAACTAGGCAGTCGCCTAGGGCGCCACCAGCTTGGGGGCGCCAATGAGCACCCCAAAGCCCTTACCTGACTCACCTACCCACAAGAAAGATAGTACCAGGGGCGTAACCTGGCGTGGGCATTCAGGGCTGTAGCCCTGAAGAGTTTTATTTTAAATCTTTAATCAGGTAACACTTTATGATTGCATGCGATTATCTGGTATGATATTCTGCATGCGATTATCTGGTGATAGTGGGCATTGCTGTTAGGAACAGAGATAGAGATGTAGAGGGCCGTGAATGTCAATGCTTACCCGTGGGGGTGGGTGTTGGGGGGCTCTGGGGGGCACCAATAGGAAGCTCGCCTAGGATGCCAAAATGGCCAGAAATGGCCCTGTATCATTATAAATATCTATATATCCACACAAGAGCATCTGCTTCCAGATCAACAGGCTCTAAAAGTCTCAGGCATGGTTTGGTAACCCTATTAAAAATGTATGCTATTAATCATTAAGTGAAGTATCCAACAAGTGCTGCAGCTGTTTCAGCCTTCAGAACGAGCAGAACAAACTCGTTCTATAGGATGGAAAACAGGTATAATAACCAGAATTAACCGGTGAAAGATATTTATTTTTGGATTCATAGGCCATTACATTAGCTGACCTGTGGTTCATATAGGGCTTTCCTGTGCAACCTTGTTGCTAAGAAGACTACAGACAGTATTTGGTAGATTTTAATGACAGGAATCCGTGTTCATTTTAGAAATACTAAATTATTGTGTAATTAACTAGTTCAACAGGTCTATATCTTTAGCAACAATAATGTTATAATTAATATATAGTATAAAACTTGAATCATACAACTGCCATGAGCAGTGTGCCTGCCCCCAATAAAGATTAAATGAAACCTATTTACACTGTATTTACAGTGCTATAATCTGTGCATGGCATGAATGAATTTTTAGAAGGCATCTTTTCTTGTGAACCTGGATGTTAACATCAGACATGATAACATGACTATGACTATCTGTCTGTCTGTCTGTTTTTGCAGATTGCATCAGTGGTTAACATGATGCAATGCTAAGATGTTTAATGCAAAAATAACCAACCTGGGAAGCTGGTGTCCATATGTAGCACTTGAGCCATGATTCAATAGCAACCTCCTGTAACACCATCACATACAAAACCTAAAAAAGGAGAGAGAGAGAGAGAGAGAGAGAGAGAGAGAGAGAGAGAGAGAGAGAGAGAGAGAGAGAGAGAGAGATATGTTAATGTATGAGCAACTTTCTCATCATTCATCCAGTGACACATAAGGCCAGCTGCCTCCACTCAAAAAAAAAACACCCCAATGGGGGGTCTACAACACTTACACAGATGGCCTATATCAGAAGTGTGATTCTGCCCATTCGTTCAAAGTCAGACGAGGAAGCCAGCAGTCAGCATCTGACAATGTGTAATGTGGGTACATTAGATTTAATTCTACCCACTGCTGTCCATAAGAGCCTTTCTGATCTGGTTTGCTTTTTCTCTCCACTGCTGGGATTGGACTATTTTCTGTTTGTTTCTGGGTCTCATACTTGAAGGAAAGAGAATGGAAAGGAAACTTTTCCTGGCAGCTACAGTAACTTGTGGAGAAAGCGCCTCTCGTTACAACCTTATTAGGAATCATTTCTCTCTCGACGGTTCTCCATATGGAGGTGCTGGAAAAAGAAAATGCAAGCGCACACTCTCAAACACTCTCTCTCTCACTCTCTCTCCTTCCACCTCTGTCCAACTCTCTTTTTCTTCATTTTTGCTTTTCCAATACCTCCCTCGTTCTCTCCCCCCTCCCCCTAGTCAGCTGAGGATCAGGAGATTGCAGATGACTGCTGTCTCCTCTTCCTCCTTCCTGTCTCTCAGTGGTGCATCTCAACTCCAGCAGAGACCCATTCCACGTTTAAAACAGCTGGGCCAAACAAAACATGCTCTGACTCTGAGAAAGGGTGCATACGTATATCCATATTACCTTTTAACATTGCATGATGTTTTTCACACAGCACAATTACATTAACTATCCAGTAGCCTGTAGCCTGTACCCTCTTCAATTTGCATATGGTTACTGGAGCTGGAGTGTCCTTGCCAAAGTTTAATTTTCTAGGTAATTACTGTGTGGGAGGGAGGTTAGGGGTGTTGTACACAAGTCCTCTCAGCCTTGGCTATCTGTTTTTTTCTATAGAGAAAGTGACCAGTTTAATACTGTTTCAGATCTGAGAGCCCTTTGTCTACTGGGCTGAGGTCAGCCGTGATCAATTTTTCTGTTCAAACATGGGCCCTGCTTTCTGTTTCACACCAAAACCTTTACCCTGAGCCTATCCAAGGCTGCGCCAGGAAATCTAGGGCACTCGGAAACACTGACAAAACTCACTCAGTATTTTTGTAACCTTTTCTGTTCAAAAACAATCCTTTTTTATTCTTTCCCACTGTATGCTGTCATTCTTTCTCTAATGTGTTGTCAACTATATGTCTATTTGGATGACATCTGGGTACATTGAACAGGGAATTTATATGGCCTTGAATTGATTAACAAAAATGGAATACAGCTATGGTGCAAGTCCTTTGCAGCTTAACCATGGGTTTTTGAGAAGAGA
Source organism: Cranoglanis bouderius (assembly GCA_023630585.1). Taxonomy (NCBI): domain Eukaryota; kingdom Metazoa; phylum Chordata; class Actinopteri; order Siluriformes; family Cranoglanididae; genus Cranoglanis; species Cranoglanis bouderius. Next base: position 20,260,947 of record CM042551.1, read on the forward strand.
CATACATATCCACAAGAACATGCATCTGAATGTTTTTTTTTCTGTGTCATTTTGTACATTCCTACATGTGTGTGTATGTGGAAAAGCTCAAAAGGGTAGAGGAAAGACTTTACCAGGAAGCAGATGATAAACGTATAATTAGAGTCCAACAGTATGACAAACATCTCAGTATCATCCAAAATGTTTTCTCATCTCAGCATGCTTTCCCACACGTTCCCCCACGGTCCCTTATTCTTTTCCTGAAGACCCTCCACCTCTTTTTCTCCTCTCCATCTGTCTCTACTGCCCAACTTAAGACATTCCTGTTTTTCTAATTCCTTGTTTCCTTTTCCTTCCGGTTCCGTCCCCCAATGCTTTGCCCCGTATTCCAAACAACCCTCCCCCACTCATGCCAGCAATGTGATTGCCCTGAGCAGAGCAGTATGAGAGCTTATGGTATGCTATGTGTATATGAGTGAGTGCGTGCATGCACATAGCAGTGACCTTCCCCCCTGACCCATAAACAGTGTTTATCAGTGTTGGACTGTTGATATTGAACAGAGCATGGTGAACCTCATCTCCTCCATTGTTAGCTGTGTGGGGGATTTCACTAATATGGCTCATTTTTCTGTCTACCAGTCAGTAGTAAAGTAAGTCAAGGTAAAAAAAAAAAATATATATATATATATATATATATATAAATAAAACATTTAAAAAATCCTGTTCCAGCCAGAGATCAAACTCTGGTTTCCCTAACACCCATCCGTACATTCCATACCAGTGTCCATTAACTATTCTTGTCTATAAAGGAAGGAAACATATCTCCAAAAGTTAGCGATTCTCAAATGCCCACATCCCATAACTAATTAAAATCATTTAGAGTTTAGAGAAAGATTTTTTACCAAGTAAAAAAAAAAGTCTATATTAAGGATACAGTGGTGATTAAAAGTTTGTGAACCCTTTAGAATTGTCTATATATCTGCATAAATATGACATAAAACATGATCGGATTTTCACACAAATCCTAGACGTAGATAAAGAGAACCCAATTAAACAAATGAGACAAAAATATTATACTTGGTCATTTATTTATTGAGGAAACTGTTCCAATATTACATATCTGTGAGTGGCAAAAGTATGTGAACCTTTGCTTTCAGTATCTGGTGTGACTCCCTCATGCAGCAATAACAGGAACTAAACATTTCCAGTAACTGTTGATCAGTCCTGCACATCAGCTTGGAGAAGTTTTAGCCCATTCCTCAATACAGAACAGCTTCAACTCTGGGATTTTGGTGGGTTTCACATGAACTGCTTGCTTTGTGTCCTGCCACAACATTTCTATTGGATTAAGGTCAGGATTTGGTCATTCCAAAACATTTTCCTTTAGAATTTGCTCATATAATTCAGAATTCATTGTTCCACCAATGAAGGCAAGCTGTCCAAGCCCAGATGCAGCAAAACAGGCATAAACCATGATACTACCATCGCCATGATTCACAGATGGGACAAGGTTCTTATGCTGGAATGCAGTGTTTTCCTTTGTCCAAACATAACGCTTCTCATTTAAACCAGAAAGTTATATTTTGTGCTCATCCTTCCACAAAACATTTTTCCAAAAGCCTTCCAGCTTGTCCAAATGATCTTTAGCAAACTACAGATAGGCAGCAATGTTCTTTTTGGAGAGGAGTGACTTTCTCCTTGCAACCCTGCCATGCACACCATTGTTGTTCATGTTCTCCTGATGGTGGACTCATGAACATTAACAAGGGACAATGTGAGAGAGGCTTTTAGTTGCTTAGAAGTTACCCTGGGTTCCTTTGTGACCTCACTGACTAATACAGGTCTTGCTCTTGGAGTGGTCTTTGTTGGTCAATCACTCCTGGGGAGGGTAACAGTGGTCTTGAATTTCATCCATTTGTACACAATCTGTCTGACTGTGGATTGATGGAGTCCAAACTCTTTATAGATGGCTTTGTAACCTTTTCCAGCCTGATGCTCATCAACAACTCTTTTTCTGAGGTCCTCAGAAATCTCCTGATGACCTGTCATCCCATTGATTGAAAACACCTGACTCTAATTTCGCCTTCAAGCTCACTGCTAATCCCAGAGATTCACATACTTTTGACACTCACAGATATGTAATATTGGATCATTTTCCAATTGTATTCCAATAATATTGGAATATTTTTGTCTCGTTTGTTTAATTGGGTTCTCTTTATCTACTTTTAGGACTTGTGTGAAAGTCTCATGATGTTTTAGGTCATATTTATGCAGATATATAGAAAATTCTTAACAGTTCACAAACTTTCAAGCACCACTGTATGTACCATGCAGCTAGTCTCCTAAAGCATAAACATACAAAAGACTTTGTAATTCAAAACCATAAAGAGTGGAACTGGGGCACTTTCCTTCAAGTCAGAAATGCTTTTTTTGCACCCAAAAATTTCTGCCTGTTATTGGGGTCAGGTTCTGAAGGCGTTTCCTCAGTGCAGAAATGATTCACAGTGCTAGAACTCCACCTCTCCACCCAGCATCAACCATTCTTTCCTTCTGTCCTCTTTCTCCCCTCCCTTTCTTTAGGATGGTGCCTCAATTTTGAAGGAAAAAAATATGGAATTTATGAGCAGCACAGTCCAGCACTGGCTTCTATGAATTACATGCAGACGTGTAATGACCATGTGTGTGATTCTTCCCAGCACCACAGCAAGAATACCACACACCCTGAGTTGAAATGCATAAAAATATAAACCCTGAGCCTAAAGTGGACCATTATCTGTAGGAGTAGAGAGCCAAATACCATCTCTGTGTTAAATATGCTGTTGCGCTCCACATCCTTACTGATTACCATCACAAACACCACCTCCCCCTCTCCCAGGTCAACAACAACATGAGGCTTGGCAAGTCCTTCTGATGTCTGGGAAAACTCAGTACAGTAACACTGAGCAAAGTTTTTTTTTTTTTTTTTTTTTTTTTTTTTTTTTTGGCCAACAAGCATTAGTCACTACTAAGTTTACTTTTTCAAAAAACTCAGCGCACAGTTAGCACAACAGCATTCTATATGGACTGTAAACACATTGTTTATTGTTTTACATAAAATGTATTATTCAACAACTTTGTATAAATTTTCCACTTGGATTTCCATCACCAGCAAAAGCATGAATTTCTACAGCCCAATATACAAATGCTTACATAATTTGTGTCCAAACTGATTACATTCAAGTTCCAAACCAAATGGATAGGAGGCTGTTGTCAAATTAGATTAGAAATAGTATACTGAACTAAATCAAAACCCTAAAAAGGGTCTAAAAATGTTCTGAGTCAGAGAGGTACCAGTAGCACTGTGTGTGCAGGAATATCATACCACAAATCCAATATAGAGTGCCTAATTTCATTTTCAGATAACCCCTATAGAAGGTCTGAGCCTGTAATAATTCCTCATGCAGTCACACACTAATTTTCACATTTACTTTGCTTTATTTGATTTTTTTAGGTCTTTTACTTTCTTTACTTTTCCTCTTACATAATTTACTAATAATTAATCTGACAATAGATTTGGAAAACTTATGATTTTCATAAGTTTTAAGTTTTTTTATTTTTCAAATTCATCTAACATTTTTTATTTTAAATTGTACTTTCCCTGTTGTATATTGCATATTCTGTACAGTCATGCAAGTGAAAGCAAGGGAACATTATCAATTACAATACAAAACACACTAAAGAAAAGAAATATATCAATCAGTACATATCATATAGTTTATTTACTGTAATGACACCAATTGTTAGAGTTCTTTTGGGTCCTTTTGCTCTGATTGACAGTGTTCTTGTTAGTAGAGCTGTAGTACTGGTGTTTCCTAGTTATAGCACATTTTGGTCATGAAATGAGCTGATGTGCTAATCTGGGTGTTTGCAGAGAGAGCTGGAGAGCGAACATGGTAATGACTAATGCTTATTAGCAACTATAAAAATTAAATAAATAAATAAATATAAACAAGCTGTAAATGCTTTTAATGACTCACACTCATAAAGCTGGAGTAGATTAACATAAACAAAGCACAGTCACTCTCTCCATCAACGCAAAAAGCACTAGCCTCCCATAAACAGCTTGAGCTTTATGACCATAATCATAGATGAATTTATAGGTGTATAATGTAATATATATAATGACGTTCGCACCTTATACTTGATTAGGTTAGTGTGGCATCAATGATGTTATGTACTACCACTGTCTTTGATGCTGTGAGAGTGAGCTGATCACCTTTATACTATGATGAAGCATTTCTATTCTGATGTGAGTGGTCTTTTCCAGGATCTCTTCCACAGGATAAGGGGATTAGTACGTACATGGAAATCATCTTAGGCTATGTCCTTTACAGTCGCCTGATTGCGACCCAATTGAATTCTCGTCTATGGGAGGATTTTGAAGCAACCTGTTATACGTCAATGCTCTCCACCACCACCATCATCAAAACACCAATTGAGAAAATGTTTTGCAAGAATGATGTCCATCTCTCCAGTACAGCTCCAGAGACTTGTTGAATCTGTGTGAATCTGTGCTAAGGCTCACTGAAGCTGTTCTAGCAGATTGTAGTGGCCCAACACCTTACTACCACACTAGTAAGGTTTTCCATTAATTTGTCACCTATCTGTAGGCTATGCATTTTGTCTCATTTTGCATTGTGTTTGTTAGCCTATGACTGAGATGATTTCTAGATCCTTAAGATCAAGATGATTAGGATCTCTTGTTTTCCCTCATAAAGCATTCTTTAACTACCCACTGCTGAAAAGAGTGCAATATAAAAATTCAAATGTTAGTGGGCTTGTTAAATTATTCCATTATGGAACAGCATCATGCTGAGAGCTGAGAACATTGAGTTATATTGTTCCAGCAGTTTTGTCATGCCAGTGCCTGGAATGTGTGTGTGTGTGTGTGTGTGTGTGTGTGTGTGTGTGTGTGTGTGTGTGTGTGTGTGTGTGTGTGTGTGTGTGTGTGTGTGTGTGTGTGTGAGTGAGAGAGAGAGAGAGAGAGAGAGAGAGAGAGACAGAGAGAGAGAGAGAGAGAGAGGGAGCCTTAAAGAAGAAAAAAGTGACATGCAGATCACAAAAGCACCATTCATTCTGGCCCTAGCTCCACAGCTGGTTTTAATAGAGAAGGGAGTGAGAAAGAGAGAGAGATAGATAGAGTGAGTGAGTGAGTGAGTGAGTGAGTGAGTGAGAGAGAGAGAGAGAGAGAGAGAGAGAGAGATTGCCTGAACACTTGTGTACACTGAACTGTTGCTGAGAGGTCCCATTCTTTCACTGATACACAGTATCATGCGGTGATTAAATTATGATGTTCGTTCACTCCATCTCCAAGAGCCAAGAGTGTCTACAAAACATAAAGCATTGCCAAATATCAAATGTTCAACTATTTTAATTAACTTGCAAAGAATTCAATGTATATAACAACAGTAGCAAAATCACTTATTATACAGTACATATTTGTTCACATAAGTATGTCTTCACACTGACTAACAGGCTAACAAACTGACTGCTAAATTCACTTAAAGAGAACATCCAGAATTTTCCCTTGACCAACCTTAATACAACTATAAAGCCAACGCACAGAGCCATGGCTCATTACCAATGACTGCATTTGGGTACAGGTCAGAATGAGTTACAGGAAAGGGAGCTGCAGCTCCCCAGGGACACAGATACAAGTCCCCCACTTCCTCCCAACATAGCTTAGGAGAGGCATAGATCAGGAGAAACAGATATAAAGTGTAAAAGGACAGAATGAGAAGAACATAGAAAAGCACTAGAAAAAAAACAACACTAAAATCAGAGGGGTGAGAAAGCAAGACAAGTGTGTAAAAAAGGAAGAAAAAAAACAATCCATACACAGAGTCAAACACTTCGGCACAATTCAGAGTAGCTGATTCACCAATCAACATCAGGAAACCAGAAGAAACCCACACAAACATGGGGAGTATGTGCACAGAAACTCCACACAGACAGTAACCCAAGCTCAGGATCAAACCAGGAACCCTGGAGCTATGAAACGGGAATGCTACCCAACGCACCACCATGCCACCAGGAAGGAAAAACAGAAGGAGAAAAAGATGCAAATGGAAATTTCTCAATTAAATAAAATACCCTCTGCAGTAAGACAAAGCTCAAGTCTGGTTAGTTTAAGAAAGCTTTCAGTCTAAGTCCCTGCAATTGCCAACAGCCTTGTAAAGACTGCAAAAAAAGATGACGGGAATGGGAGATTAGTAAAAGGGGCTTAGTTGAAGCTTGGAACATGAATAATAGTACAATCACAATAAACCTCTCTGTACAGATTAAATTGCCTCATTCTTAGAGATCATCTTCATATTGTAGTCATTCCTTTGCCCAGTTAGGGAGGAAAATAATAATAAGGAGTCTACAGAGAAAAACTGGGTCATAACAGAACAGTGAAGAAGATTCAAGAAGATTTTGGGTCTTTGTTAAACACTACATTGTGCATGAAATGTTTATTTTTCCCCCTTTGGTTAAAGAAATTGATAGATTTCAAAGTCAGCCTGTTTCTACAACTCAGGTCAGCAAATTACATGTGCTGAAATGGGCTAAGCACACTTGTAATAGCAGAGGTGGAGGAAGCCATCTGGCCAAACTAATCAGTACTTCTGTGTGTATTTCAGATCTATTGTCACTCTAATGATTCCTAGAATCTCAGATAGGGGAATGTTGTATTTTCAGTGAATGCACCAGCACTCTGTTAAACTGTGCATGATTTTAATAAATATCTTAAGACATATTAATATATTATTTTTTATTCCATTTTTATCCTTTTTACATATCGTGGGTTTATCATTTTTAGACTGACCCTCTTATGTTTTTGTTTTATTTATAATTAATTTAAGTAAATAAATAAAGTAATTGTATTACTTTGTGAAGTACTTTGAGAGTGAATCTTGAAAAGTTCTATATAAATAAAGATTTGCTTGGGTTATTGAAAGCACTTGTGAGCACAACCACATGCCAAAATCCTTCCTATCTGAAGTCACCATAACCCACAGACAAACCCACACACACATACACACGGGGGCTGCTTTTTACATTAGGGAGTGGTTATGGAGGAACCGACACTATTTGGTGTAGCAACCAGAGCTCAGAGCCCAGGATGGGGCCTCACCCTGCTCACGTTACTGCAGGAGTTAGAGAGAGAGAGAGAGAGAGAGAGAGGGAGAGAGAGAGAGAGAGAGAGAGAGAGAGAGAGAGAGAGAGAGAGAGAGAGAGAGCAACACGCACGTCATTACATTATTGGCAACAGTACTGACCTTTAACAGGAAACGGTACATGGGTGGGACAACAGGAATTGCTAAAGCAACAAGAAAAGAAAAAAAAAACCCAAAAGTAGAATTCCTATGAGAATCAGTGGGATTACGAGTGCTGAAGGATAGAGAAAAGCTGTCTGGAGTGAGATACTTCAGGAAGAGTGTTTGGAAAGAGTGGCGAAGATAAAGAACAAAATTAGGGAAAATTATGAAAATGGGAGTAAACTTGTGCATGTGTAAATTAGAATAAACGGTACTAATGTGCCATTAAAGAAACACTAGAGACTTGGGCTTGGTGAGCACACACCATATGGTAATGTAAACAAAATAGGGGTGGAATGGGGTTGGAGACGTCTCATAGGAAAGAGTACACACACAGTCAGGTTCCAGGCCCCAGGCTCAAAGCAGCTGAGGCATGTATATTTTAATGCCATCGTTTTAATCATAAACAAACATTTTGTTGAGCAGTCCCCTAATTAAAGAATCCATTAAGCAATCCGAATTATATATCAACAGCAGTCAACAGAAAATACAAACACATAACAGCAAAATACTGAAAATAATTACAAAGATGCCAAAAATATCATACTTTAGTCCAAACTATACTTTAGCCTTGGTAAAGCTAGCCTGTTGGATTCTCTGGTAGTTACTTTGGCTAGTTTCTACTATCTTATTGCTGGTACTTCAAAAAAAAAAAAAAAAAATATATATATATATATATAATTTTTTTTTGACTGGTTCCTACGCCACATGCAAATTCTAAGTAAGGATAGTCACACCTGATCCAGGGTCATGGTTTTTGCCTAATCAGGTTCCAAATCAGCAGCGCACTAGTTTCATTACTGTGGATGGGTCATACAAATTACTATGGATTTTTCTGCTGATTGCAAATCAAACACAGGGCAAAGTATTGTACCAAATTGCTAATTAACATATCCATGGTAATACAAGGAATACACATTCCTAAGAAGTCTAAAACATTACAGCCATAATATTGCATCCATCCTCATATTTAGATTTAGATGTTTGAAGGAGTTTAGGTGACATTGCTGAAAAATTATGGTTTGTCTGCATTGTGCTGTTGCCGAATAGGAAAAAAAAAATCCAAGGCATGTAAATAGTATATCAACATGCTAAGACAAGCCCTGTCCCTGACACCAAACTGCTCAATTATAATTATTGTATGTACATGAAGTTACCTATCAGCTAATGAAGAAGCAACAGTGCAGTGCATAAAATCATGCAATTACAGGTCAAGAGCTTAAGTTTAATATTCACATCAAACATCAAAATCCCAGGAAATCAGCAGTTTCTGAAACACTCAAACCAGCCCGTCAAAGACTTGGGGTGAACAATAATTGAAGCTCTTGACCTGTATTTGTACGATTTTATGCACTGAGCTGCTGCTACATAACTGGTTGATTGGATAACTGCACAAACAAACAGGTGTACAGGTGTACACTTACTCACAGGTGTAGCACTTTATTAGGAACACTATACGAATACTGGGTAGGGCCTCCTTTTGCTCTCAAAACAGCCTAAATCCTTCATGGCATGAGTTCCACAATATGTTGAAAACATTTCTTAGAGATTCTGGCCCATGATTTTTCAGGACCACATTCATGCTGTGAATCTCCCATTCTACCACATCCCAAAGGATGATCCAGTGGAATTCAGATCCAGTGACTAGGAATGCCACTGAAGAACACTGAAGTTGTCATGTTCATGAAACCAGTTTAAGATGACTTTTTGACATTATCATGTGCATTATCATGTTGGAAATAGCCATTATAAGATGGTAAATTGTGGCCATGAAGAGATGCACACGGTCAGCAACAATACTCAAATAAGCTGTGGCATTCAAGTGATGTTAACGGGCCCAAAGTGTGTCAAGAAAACCTTCCCACACCATTACACCACCTCCACCAGCCTGGACTGTTGACACAAGGCAGGTTGGGTCCATGGATTCATGACAAATTCTGACCCTACCATCTGTTCTCAGGGTTCAACATGTATTCTGAGATGCTTTTCTGCTAACCACAATTATACAGAGTGGTTATCTGAGTTATTCTCCGTTGATGTCTCTCATCAACAAAGTGTTTCCATCCACAGAACTGCCGCTTACTGGATGTTTTTTTCTTTATTGCACCATTCTGAGTAAACTCTAGAGACCGTTGTGTGTGAAAATCCCAGGAGATCAACAGTTATAGAAATACTATATATATATATATATATATATATAATATATATATATATATATATATATATATATATATATATATATATATATATATATATACACACACACAACATGATACATTTTCAATAGATTTGGCACAGTGTAATGTTTCAGTTCACCACTCACAGTGTCTTTATGAGAGGCGTGTTCTCTTTTAAAAAATCCCTATAGCCTCTTCTGATTTGAGATAAAGAGGAAGCTACTTTTTCAAAGGAGGGAGCCTGAGCTTGATTAAGTTTAAACGTCTATTACACCTGACATAATATAAGTGGTACTTTATTGTATTATGCAGCCTGTTGAACATATTGTTTGATATGAAGACATATCAAATCGAGAGCCTCACATCAAACAAAATGATACATCATATTGTTATGGCCCTAATGTAGATAGATAGGTAGATGGATCAATGGATGGATGGATAGATAATTTATTTTACTTTATTGATCCCAGAGGGGAAATTTTGGGATATATAAAATATAAGATTTGAAGAAATACCTGGTGTATTTCTCACAGAGACTCAATTTGAGAAACAAGACAGAAATCAATTTGAAGGGTTTTGAGATATACTAAACTGTACCTTTTCCTGTTGCTCATCATTTGTATCTTTATTATGCATCTTCACGTTTATAAACGGCAAAAAACAACATGAGAGAAAATATCTTGAATGTAGTAAAACTGAACTAGTATTTCCTATTATGAGATTGCAACAAACAAAATATAAGATTATTAAACATAGTTCTAAATTCTAAATAGCACAAAATGAAATGTTACAGAAAAATGTTTGTATGTCTTTAAAGAAAGCAAGATATTACGTAAGAGACACTTTTCAGACAGTAAACACAATGAAGGCTGCTGGGTTTTGCTGCAAAAATTAGAAGCGAGTGCGAAAGTCAAAGTCTCCAGAAGAACTGTGTCTGGTTCTGCAAGATGCTCAATAAAACTTACCAGCTCATTTCCTTATAAAACTGCACTAATTGTACCGGAGACTACTATTTTTATTTTTTTACTTTTTTGTCACTCCAAATATTGACTTTGTTTCATTTACTACTGTTTACTGCTCTTTATGGTATATATATATATTTTTTAAAATGTAGAAACATTTAATTTCATTATTTTGAAAGCATCTTTACTCTACAGCATTTCTTTGCCTGTGCCTAAAACTTTTGCACAGTACTGTAAATGACCTGCATATAGAATTAGAAAATGTAAACTTGAAATGAGCAACAATGTCTAGAAATAGGTTTAATAATATTTGGTTTACTATAATCTTATAATAGGAAATAGTAGATACATTTGACTATATTTAAGATATTTTACTTGCTAAGATGTTATTTTTGCAGCGTAATGATGCAGTGCACCTTTAAACGGGATTTAGTTACATAAGTTGATCGTAACTGGAGTTTTAGAGTAAACTGTTAAGGTAGACTATATACACATTTGTAGATTAAAGTTACTATATACTACTAAAAAATGACAAAGAGTGTAGCATTTAGAGTTCCACCCCAGCGACAGGGGAGTTTAGTAACCTACGCTTCTTTTTTTTTTCCTGAGAATGTACTAAGATCAGCCACTTTTTTAAAAGTGGTCTCGACAAAGGTTTCAACAAACTCCAGTTTGCTTGAAAGGGCTCATTTGAAAACTACTTCAAACAACAATTCATCCACCAAAGAAGCCTCACAAGTATGAGGATTAAACAATAGACTAGTGATCACTGTAAGACTGATAAAGCAGCGGATCTGAAAGCGACGCAGAAATCTACTGAACATCTGGAAGTAATGAAAACTCTCAGAAACAAGCGGCGGTCCCACCCTCTCCCCTGAGCCCGAGCGGTCACTTCACACCTAAAAATACGAATAAACAACAAAAAAGCCACTCAAAAATATTCTTTAGTCACATGATGCGAATTACAGCCTATTTAGCTACCAACTCTGGAAAAGCAAGTTTATTTATTTATTTATTTATTTATTTGACATAACTTTTTTTTTTTTTTTTTTTTTCCCTCCCCCCAGAATAGAACAGTGCGCATTTTCTCATACTTCTGGATCCCTAATGGGGAAGATGTTACACCTCAAAACAAATAAGCTGTAACATAAACTATCATCATTTCAAACAGCAGGAAAGCACAGCAGGGCTGGATATATCTGTAGAGTATTAAATTCAGAGCGCGCGCTCCGGTGAGCAAAGCATTTCATTAAAATATGCTCATCATCAAACACCTGAACTGTGATCCCTATTCAACATTATTTTCTGACAGCTTCCAGGGAAAAGACATCTGACCATCACCAGACAGAGCGATTCTCAGTCCCCGTTACTTTGTTCCCCGGACAAAAATGTAATCATGACATCACTATGCCAAATGCAATGAAAAAGAAAAAGCATGCTTATACACACACCTGTCTAAATATATATGAACTAGAAAAAAAAAAAAAAAAAGACTTAAAATTAATATTTGGCTTACCCTTTTCTTGTCCCTTCAGCCGGGTAAGGCCAGCAACCTCACTGACAGCGAGACAAAAACACTGCAGCCAGAGCATGAGGAGAAACCCCCCTCCGTATGCTCTTAAAGGGCCAAGACCACACCATCAGCACCACCAACACACAGACAAACGCCTTGCTTTGTTGTCCAATATCACATTTTTCTGGTTATGAGAACAAATAAGCCAGACAGCAAACACGAACTAAGATCACATGCACTTAAGCTGTCAGGCTTTAGATCTTCTAAACACACCCTAATGCAATGCAACGCTTCTTATTACTGCGCCATAAAACAACAAGCTGCTCTGTGCTGATCATCCTCAACATAAACTCCTCAAAATCCGGTCCGCTCTTTGTAGCTTCATGTTTACTGGAGCACAGGACGATGGGCTGCTCACAGATGACATCATATTTTCCCTTAGAGAAGCCAAGTGTGCTTAGACCTCCAGCTCAGTGAGGTGAAGAGCTTTAAACACCACCTTGCTGGGTTTCTGGGAGGTGAAGCCAGGTTTTTGTTTCCTGACGAAAATGTACTATAAAACCGGGGGTTTAACCTTATGGTGATTATTCTAGAAAGCGGGAAAACACCTCTTACCTCCTACAGGGGACTACATTCTGTAGGCTGAAGAACCTACTATACTGTATACTATGTAATGTACTTAAGGAGTGTCCTACTTATGGAGTAGGATGTGATTTGGGATTCATCAGGGGGAAAAAATTAACCACGTGAAATGAATTAAAGTCTAATCAAATATGGGCAGAGAAAAAAAAAATCAATAGAGATCTTATTTAACAGTGAAGTCCCTATATGTTTAATCTGTGTGGTGAACAAACCTGGCGTTTCTCAAAAATCATGTGAGATTTTCATTCTTGCAACACTTCATTTGCCTTACTGTGATCATTAGCAAACATCTGTGATAACCAAATGTTCTGTTTCACATCAGTTATTACCCACCACTAAAAAAACCCAAAACTGTCTCATGTAGATTAAATTGGTTAATATATTAATTAAAAAAAAAAAAAAAAAAAAAAAAAAAAAAAAGGAATATATATATATATATATAATTCACTCTTCTTATGTAACCACTTTATCCAGGTCACGGTCTCAGTGGATCCGAAGCCTTTCCAATAAATACTGGGCATGAAGCAAGAACACACCCTGGTTGTGACACCAGTGCATCACACAGCACCATACACACACACACATTCATAAACTCACTGACACCAAGGGGCAATTTATAGTAGCCAATTCACCTACCAGTGTGTTTTTGGGAGATGGGATGAAACTGGAGAACCTGCACAAAACCCAAACAGAAACTCCAGACAGACAGTATCCCGAGCTCATGATCGATCAGGGAACCTAGAGCTGTGAGGCAGCAACCCTAAAATTAACTGAGTTTGGTAATAAACCACTCCAATAGTGTATGGATTAAGAAATTTAATACAATTAGTAAAAAAGAGAAATGTACAGAAATAAAAAAGAAATTATCAACAATTTTAGTTCAGTATTTTGCACAGTATTTGGACAGTAGCAGTAATATACAGTAGACATCACATGGACATTAAAATTCAATTAGCTATGTGGATTTAAAGACTAGCAGTAGTTTAATAAAGAGCAAGCCACCCCCTGCAGCTTTTCACCACCATGGGATGTTTCTTCTCTCTCCACTTACACTTGCTCTAATACAGAAAGTGACCATACTTTTTTGTGCATTAAGTACATTTAAACAAACAAACAAACTCAAGAATGTATTTGAGTGAGTGCAGATCTATAAACAAGTGGCAGTGAAAAATTTTTAACAGTGCAGTGTCAGAGCTGATTCTAGTTCAGTTATATTTTTCTATATGTTTCCCCTAATTCCAGGTTTCTCTGTGTCTTCTATAGCCATTGGCATACAAGGTAAATGATTAACGTGGGAATCATTTGTAAAAGTCCAACAATTCAAGCCAGGCCTCTTAGGGCTTTGGGAGGAGGTTTTGAAGTAGTTATCATCCTCACTCCCAGAGCCAAGGGAGAGAAGTAACATGTTTAAACATTTTGCAAAAGATAAATGTTATCTTGGGACATGGTGGTGAAACATTAAAGCTTTGGTTGGGCTCAGATTCACAAAGTGCAAGCAGTTACTTAGCCCATACTACAGGGCTCTTGACTCATCTCTCTCAAACAGACGGACACACACACACACACACACACACACACACACACACACACAAAAGAAAAGAAGGAAGTGCAGCAGACTATTTAGGTTCCCATGTTGAGTGAAACCTAAAATTACCACCAGTCTGCTTAAGGAGGACTCATTTTTGAAGCGAGTCCCATGAGACTGCCTTAGCCATCACTGCCCTGCCTCTGGAGAGCCAACAAGCCTGTGTTTATACCATAGATAACCCTTCTGAGTAAACATAAGTTCGACTTGTCTGAGAGAACAGCAGACAGCTCGTGCCCAGCGTAGGAGAAGGCAGTCTGGAGTCTGGGCGAGGGGTTGGCCCCACTTCTCCTTTGGTGCTATTTAACAGTCTGTCCGCCGAAAACTGGACCTGCTAAGGGAATTCCTGCAGGTTGGGAAGAAAGAAAGAAACAGAGTCAGATGTCAGCAGATCTGACTGGAAACATGAAAGTGTACAGGGTGAGTGAGGAGGCTGAATGTAAGGTAACGGACGCTTACAGGAGCGATGTGCTGGATGTTCAAAACCCGACCAACAAACATATGTATACCCCTTGTGTGTGTGTCTTTGCATATGAACAAACATACAGTACTGTGCAAAAGTTTTAGTCACCCTATTTTTTTTTTTTTTAGTACAAACTTTGTTATAGATTTTTTATTTTATGACTTCTACATTATCAAGTCGGTACAAAAAACATTTTAGATTCCCAAACATTAGTTTCCTAGCACAAAATTAAATGTTACAGAAAAATGTTTGTATGTCATTAAAGAAAGTAGCATATTATGTAAGAGACACTTTTCAGACAAAAAACACAATGAAGGCTGCTGGGTTTTGCTGCAAAAATAAGAAGCGAGTGCGAAAGTCAAAGTGTCCAGAAGAACTGTGTCTGGTTCTGCAAGATGCTCAATAAAACTTACCAGCTCATTTCCTTATGAAACTGCACTAATTGTACCAGAGACTATTTTTATTTTTAGTCACACCAGATATTGACTTTGTTTCATTTACTACTGTTTACTGCTCTGTACTGTATTTTTTTAAATGTAGAAACATTTAATTTCATTATTTTGAAGGCATCTTTGCTCTACAGCATTTCTTTGCATGTACCTAAAACATTTGCACAGTACTGTATTTGTGGATGTGGACCTAAAGTTGTGCATGCATGTCTCATCCTAGACATGACAGACTACACATACCTGTGTGCTGATGTGTGTGTTTGTTAACCTTGTATGTGCTATGTTGCAAGGCAGGTATTTGCCTTGCATTTCAGAATGATGACATGACTGAACCATGAAGTTCAAATATTTTTTATATTGTTTTTTCCCCCCATTAGAAACATCTCACAGACAATTGTTAATTAAGCTACATAACAGAGAGAAAAAAACAAGTAATGAATGAAGTCTGGAGTGCAAGCATGTCTAGCAGTCATCACCAACAATCATTTTCCAGGGAAATGTTTTTTTTTGGCAGGCTATTATCCATAATTATAGGCCAAAAATGGCACTTGGATATAAGTAACACATTTGTCAAAGCCAAACTCAAGCTATCTGACATTGTCAAGTACAGAAGAAATAATCATCAGTCTGCTGTCTGGCTTTTTTCCACCTACAGACCTAGTACCCCTAGTGTTGTCCATTTTGACAGAAATGTTTCTAAACTATTGGGGAGAAAAAACTAAAAATATAATATAAGAAGTGTTAAAAAGGAGTGCACCATTTATTTTTATTCGAAGAAGAACAAATCCCAAAGCCCAGGATTTAAAGATATAATGAATCCATTCCATTACCTATGTGTAGGTGTGGTAGGCAGTATCTGTACAGCTCGATAGAGTTGGGGGATCTTGCGGTTAATGAGAGGGAACAGAGCCTCCTTCAGCTTACTGTAGTTCCTCTCTAGTTCCCTGTGGTACTCTTTCTGGTCCGGTCCAATCAGAGCCTTGTTCTTCCTCAGAGCATCCTCACATCTGCAATCGTGGACAATTGTGGTAAGTGTGTGTGTGTGTGTGTGTGTGTGTGTGTGTGTGTGCGCGCATTCGGTTTATAGTTTCTTCACCTCTTCATGAAGTCCTTGAAGCAGAGACGTAGTTTGTTATGATGTCGGAAGAGTTTTGGGTCTTCTGGAATTTCAGACAAGAATACCTGGGCCACCTCGAGAGGACCCTATAGACACCACTGATGTTAATGAAGTTTACATCTACATATACATTGCAATCAAAATTATTCAACCACCATTGCAAAGCTGGTTTACTGTCAAAATTTACAGACTGTCAGCTGTTTGCAATGAACAAATCGAACAAAAGCAATTGAAATAGTTCAACACAACGAATGCTTCAAGTGGTTTCCCCAAATTCAACTGAAAATGCAACTTATAATGACTTCTCCAGTCTCAAAATTATTCAACCCCCAGAATAGAATCCCTCACAACAGCACAAATATGCAAAACAGGTGTTGTCTCAAGCAAACTTGATGCAACTAATCAAGGGCTTCATTAGTTGTACCAGGTGTCCTTGAGCTGGAACACATGAAATACCTGAACTGGCTAGGGGCAGAAAATACATGAAATAACTGGACACGGCAGAAAAAGGAAGCTATCAATGGCTGCAACCAGATTTCTGAGAAGGCAGTAGAAACCTGCAGCGTGTGGAAGGCAAGATGGATTCATTGAAGTATCACAAAATCCTAGGAGAAAACGTCATGCAGTCTGTGAGGAAGCTCAAGCTTGGGCGACATTGGACCTTCCAACAGGACAATGATCCCAAACATACCTCAAATTCCACCAAGGCTTGGTTGCAGAATAAGTCCTGTAAGATTCTACAGGGCCATCACAGTCACCTGAACCCTATAGTGGGAACCCTGGTGGGATTTGAAGAAGGTGGTTGCAGCACGCAAGCCCAAGAATATTACTGAACTGGAGGCCATTGCTCATGAGGAATTCCCCAGGAACGCTGCCAGAAGCTGGTGTCTGGCTATGCATCTCGTTTGCAGCAGGTCATAACAGCAGAAAGGTGCTCTACTAAGTACTAAAGATGCTTGCCATGAAGGGGTTGAATAATTTTGAAACTAGAGAAGTCATTATAAGTTGCATTTTCAGTTGAATTTAGGGAAACCACTTGAAGCATTCGTTGCGTTGAACTATTTCAACTGCTTTTGTTTGATTTGTTCATTGCAAACAGCTGAAAGTCTGTACATTTTGACAATAATCCTGATTTGCAGTGGGGGTTGAATAATTTTGATTGCAACTGTAACTAACTACACCACATAACATAGTACATAAAGCTTGCCTGGTTAACAGTGGTGCCCACACAGCCCTGAAGCACCATCTGCAGCATCTTGGAGTCTGCAGGATCCTGGTGTGTGGCAAAGGCCAGCTCCTGAGTCTTCTTCTGCATGTCCTCAATAGCCACTTCAACTGGAACGAGGATTATCTGACAAAAGGGAGAGATCAAGTTTTAACAGACTTCTAAAACACACACACACACACACACACACACACACAATCATAATGCACAGCCATGTATGTGCTGCTACCTCTTCTTTTTGGATGACATTGATGCGGGTCTTGATGTAAGGGAAAGCATGTGAGGTGGTGAGGATGGTCTTTCGTTTGTACTGCTCGTGCAGGTCACCATGCGCACGGCCGTCTAGTGTAAATGGTGTGCAGTACATGAACATGCGCAGGTTGTAGTTCTTGTCAAAATATGTGATGCGCTCCTTCAGCTCGTATGTGTCAAAGAAGGGCTCCACATACGTAATTTGTAGGTATGCCTGGGTACAGGCACACAAAGACAAAGATTTGCTTGTAAAAATCAACAATGAAAAAAAGAGAAATAAATCCATCAAGCAAAAATTTTTGAGGCCGCCAAATTATTATAGATTTAGGAATGGGTTCTTTTGAGGTCTGACCTTGTTGGGGTCCAGCTTGTTCTTGTCCACAGGGCTGGAGTCCTTGATAATCTCCACGACATCATCACCAAAGCGCTCTGAGTAGAACTCCTAACCACAATATTAGGGTAAAAAATTTCTTTTCTTTTTTGCTCTCAATATGCTATGATCCAAGTTGTGATACCATTTAAAGGAATTTGTGACGCATCTCGAAATCAAAAACATGTATTGTACTTCTTGTAATGATGGTTGTGTGGAAGAAAGATACTTGCCTCCAGCCTGTGTGAAATCTCAGCCAGTTTTGTGATAGAAGGCTCCTTATACACAAACTCCTGTTCATCTAGGTCGCCGAAGCGGCAGCCGTAAAAACCCACACGGAAGTATGTCCCAAACATCCTCTACATCCTGTGGGAGGAAGGAAATATGAACAGAGGAGATAGATCAATAGATCGACTGATCAATTGATCGTTCGAGGCAGGCGGAAGTAGGTTTTATACAGATTTTATACAGAGGTCAGTTGGTTGCATTAGGTTGCAATGGACCTAGATTTCGGTCATTCTTGTTCTTACAAAATTGTGTAAAAGGCACACAGTGATAAAGTTAAAAGGGAATATTTTTGGTGACCTTATGAGGCAATAGTTGCTTTTTTTATTTTATTACACTCACCAGAGACATCCATCCAGCACAGACCAGGACAAGGAGATAATGGGGGGAAAAAACAAAACAAAAACACAACAGATGGGGAAGGGGAGTGTGTGAGAAAAAATGTTGACATGTGACAGTGGTAAGTAGACATTTTATATTATGATACATGCAGTAAAATAGATATGAATATATTAGGAGTTATACCTCCCATCCTGAACTCTGCACACAGAATCAAAGCAGCACATTGAGAGAGGACACAGAGAATAGGGTATCAGCCAACAAGCAGGAAACATATCATGAAAAACCTCTGCCTACTAAACCCTTCAAAGAATACTATGCCTAGAAATTGCTAGGAGAGAAAGTGTGTTAACTCTTGTTAGCTGGTTCTCAACACATTTCACTAATTATTATCCACTTTAATTTTTGATGGATAAAAAATACCCATACTGACTGCAGGCATCATGTGGAATTGTAATTTTGTGTGAAAACAAAGCCATTAAACAGACCTGATTGTAGATTTTGTTGAAGGCATCCTGAAGCTTGCCATGGATGGAGGCCAGCTTCTTAAAGTCTCTGTTGGCCTCATGGATGGGGCAGAGAATCTTATAGACTTCATTAATGGCTTCATACATACCAGCCTGGAGTAAACACAACCACTTATTTATATATAAGAGACATCTAGTACATGTATATCTACTATATATACATATATATGCAAGTACAAATCACATCCAGGGTTAGAGATGGTCTATTCAATGTAATCAGTGAGAGTTAGCCAATGAGGCCCTTGTATGCGTGCTGTATGACTCATGCCCTCACCATGTTAAAGGAGGCCGCTGCTTGTTCCAGCAAACCCACCAGTCCAACCTCGCTGAAATATTTCCCCGCACAGATGCCCTCTTCCTCCGGGGACAAGATGTCGTCAGATACAGCAGACTCTTCCAGCACGTTAGAGGAGATATTCTATCCACACCCAGATATGAAACACAGTGTGATCACATCCACCCCAACATAAGCTTTTTAACAATTTGATTGATGTATTTTTAACCACATGAGCTATCACATATACCCACCTAAACAGGAATAGAGTGGCTCAAGACCAATGAAAACGAAATTTGAAACCAATCAAATCAAATGGTCGGTGTAAACAAAAATGTAACAAGTTTAGGATACAAAGTTAGGATACATGCAAAACTGGCATTTGGAATTCATTCACATTTATGAAAAACTTTGCAAACAGTCATGGGAAAAAGAAAGTGCACCCCCCCCCCCCCCCTTCAATTCTATGTTTTTATTTATCAGGGCCTAAATAACAATTGTGTGGTCCTCACCAACGTCTATAATCAAACAAATAACCTCTGGTGACAACAAAAAACACAACAGATTTCAATATATAGTCGTTTCCCCCCCCAAAAAAAAAGTAAACCAACATTCATAACCCAGGTGGGAAAAAATAAGTACACCCTATATTTCAGTAACATATAGAACCACCTTTAGCAACAATAACTTGAAGTAAATATTTTCTGTAGGAGTTTCATCAGTCCCTCACATCGTTTTGGAGAGGTTTTGGCCCACTGTTCTTTACAATATTACTTCAGTTCATTGATGTTTGGGGACATTTGTTTGTGCACAGCTCTCTTAAGATCCCTCCACAGCATCTCAATAGGGCTGAGGTCTGAACTTTGACTTGGCCATTCCAGCACCTTGATTGTTTTCTTCTTTAGCCATTCAGATGTCAATTTGCTGATGTGTTTGGGATCTCTGTCCTGTTGCATGACCCAGTTTCAGCCCAGTATAAGCTGCTGGACAGATGGCCTAACATTTGTCTCAAGAATATTCTGGTATAAAGTGGAGTTCATCGTTGTTTCAATGACTGCAAGTTTCTCAGGTCCTGTGGCTGCAAAACAAGCCCAAATCATCACCCCTCCACCACCATGTTTCACAGTTGTTATGAGGTGTTTGTGGTGATACGCTGTATTTGGATTTCGCCTAACATAATGCTGTGCATGATGACCAATCATCTCCACCTTGTTCTCATCAGTCCAAAGGATATTGCTCCAGAACGTTTGTGGTTTGTTCAGATGCAATTTTGCAAACCTAAGTCGTGCTGCCGTTTCCTAGCCACCCTTCCATGAAAGCCATACTTACTCAAGTCTTTTTCTGATTGTGCTGTCGTGAAAAACCCAACAGCTACATCATGTGGCTTAAAAGCCTCTGTAAGCACAGTACATGTTTATACATGTACATATTTCTCACTGAAGAATGGTGAATTACAAATTGTTTGGAGATGGCCTTATAACCCTTCCCAGATTGATGAGCAGCAACAATTGCTTTTCTGAGAGCATGGCTGATGTCCTTTCTTCTTGGCATGATGTAGACACACACCTGAGTGCTCCAGAACACCAAACTGCCAAATGTTCTGCTTTTATAGAGGTAGTCACACTTCCTGATGATTAATTAATCTTGTACATTTCATTAGTAACACCTGGCTGCTAATTACTCTCTTAATGATTGTGGAAATCAGACGGGTGTATTTATCTTTTTCCTACCTAGTTTCTGAAGGTTGGTTTACTTTTTTGGGGGGAAATGACTGCATATTGAAATCTGTTGTGTTTTTCTGCTGTCAACTGAGGTTACATATTTGCTTATAGAGGTTGGTGAGGACCACACAACTAGAATAAAAACATAGGAGGGTGTAATTTATTTTTCCCATGACTGTATAAATATGGGCAAACAAAGTTGCCCTACCTGGAAGGAGACACAGCCAATGGGGAGGTAGCGACAGTCCTCCAGCATATTGAGGTACTCGGCTACTAGGGCAGCACTGTGGACCAGGCAGTGGGCGGCTTCAGCGTGGTTGCCTCTCTCTGAGTGCTTTCCGGCCATGTTCTGTAGCCAGGTGAGACGCAGGTCTGGAGAGTTTTGGTAGCCCTTGGCAATCCTATAACACAAAAACATCAAAAGAGCAAAATGTCAAGAGTGGTATATGGATGTACATGCACGTCTAACTTTATACGGATGTACATTTCTAGGATGAGACAGCTTACCTGTACATGAGGTCGAGTAGCATCTCAGGGTCCTGCTGATGCTCTTTCATCTTCACTGTGTCAGTGAGAATCATGTGCAGGTTGAACACAAGGTCCTGGACCTGCCAGAAAAATGAAAAAAAAAAAGCTAAGAACCTGAGAAGGAAAAAAAAAAGAAAAAAGAACTAAAAGGTAATACTGAACCAGAAAGGACTGTGTGTGTTAGGGTGTGTGGGGAGAACCTGCTCTGGGAAGGGTGAGTCTCGAAGCTCTAGATCTTCCTCTGCATAGGTGAGAATGGTCTTGAGGGAGCGGCGCAGGTGTTCTTCGTTGAAGTTTTGGGAGGTGCCCACCAGTGATGATAGAGACATGGTAACCTGCATCTTCACTCGTGCAAAGTTCTGTAGGACCAAACCAGATGAAATACTTGCTCTCTGTTCAGCAAAAGTTTCTCACACCTTCACGTCTAAACAGATCATGAAGCTAAGTAAATGCTATGGTAAAATGGGGAATGTATGTTTGAGCCATAGATTTGAGTGCGTGTGTCTCACATTGCCGATCTCATAGTTCTGTCTCATGAGCAAGTAGAGGGAAGCACTGGCGTGACTGCGTACAGAGCCGATACTGCTGCTGCAGTGACGCAATAAACGCAGACACAAATCAGCACACAGCTCTGTGTCCTCCTCAAAAAGCATCTCCGGGAACTGTATACACACACACACACACACACACGTGCAAGCACACACACATAAATAACACTACACAGAACATGGTAATAGGGCTGGGAAAATGGCAGTATAATATCAATATGCTGATATAACACCACATTACACTATTCGGAGATACTGTAGGTTATTGTCAGTATTTTTACAACATTAAGCAACTCAAAGTTATTTAGTTATTTACAAAAAACATTGTAATTTTGAAAAAAATTCCCAGCTTTTTAAAAGCAGCACTACTGTTTTACTGGCAATTTGTTAGCAAACCTAAGTACTTGTTACATACATTCACAGGCCACTTTATTAAGAACACGTGTCATTCAGGCAGTTATCCAATCAGCCAATCATGTGGCTCCAGTTCCACTAGAACTTCAGTTAATGTTCACTTCAAACATCAGAATCTCTGTGTGATCTCTGTGACTTTAACCGTGTCATGGTTGTAGGTACCAGACAGGCTGGTCTGAGTATTTCAGAAACTGATGGTCTCCTGAGATTTTCGCACATAACAGTCTCTAGAGAGAGACTATATTTACACAGAATGGTGAGAAAACCAAAAAACATCCAGCGAGCAGCAGTTGTGTGGGTGGAAACGCTTTTTAATGAGAGAGGTCAGAGAAGAAAGCCTATGTAGAAGGCTACGGTAACTCGAATAACCACTCTTTACAACAGTGGTCAGGAGGAAGTCATCTCAGAATGTACAACACTTCAAATTTTGAAGCAGTTCGGCTACAACGGCAGAAGAACACATCAGGTTCCACTCCTGTCAGCCAAGACCGGGAATCTGAGGCTACTGTGGACACACATTCACCAAAACTGGACAACGGAAGATTGGAAAATGTCACCTGGTCTGATAAATCTCGATTTCTTCTGTGACATGAATATGATAGGGTCAGAAATTGGTGTCAACAGCATGGACCCGATCTGCCTTGTGTCATTCCATTCCAGGCTGATGGTGTGGGGAATGACTTCTAATAAAATTTTCCTGATAAAGTGGCCGATAAGTGTAAATTGTGTATAGTCATCAAGCACCAATATATGTTTTTGCCATACTGCTCAAAACTTACCACTATTTATACACACACACACACACACACACACACACACACACACACACACCTTTGTTTGACACAAACTGCTGACTTATTTTGAAGATTACAAATGTATTTATTAATACCTTTATGTTTGATTACACTCACAATCACAAATACACCCCCCACACACATCCACCTACAATTAACCGACACACCACACACACCTTGAAGACCAGAGCTCTCTGTGTTGTAAAGCAGTGTTGCAGAAAAAGGGCGCTCTGGTTGCAAGCCATGCTGTGGAGAAGTACTCTCAGCACTCCACCCAGCACACTCTCCTTCTGCTCAGATAGCACCACCGTCTGAGACACACACACACACAAATGCATTTTTGGATCAGAGATTCACTACCAAGTTTATAATACTTAGAATTATGTATGGTTATCCAGGAGCAACAAGGAGCAAGAGTAAGAGAATGAGGCAGAGCTTTACTTTGACAATGATCTCCAGAGTGTCCAGGACTATTAAGGAAGCTTCAGTTGCCAAGTTTCCATCCACCACTGACTCCTGTTCCATCTCTGCTTTTGTCCTGTGCGCGCACACACACACACACACACACACACACACACACACACACACACAATACATTTACGGAAAGTTTCACACACAGAAATACAGACTGGCTTACTTCTAATCACCACATCAACATTAACTCATTGGGTAACTAATATACAGGATTTCAGCCTGGATTTGAGAAGATATGAATAAATTAAAAAAAAGACTCACTTGTCAACTCTGTCTGCATTCTGTCTCCAGTGAGTGACATTCTTCCTCCATCGTACGTTCTCCTGGCCACCATAAGGGCTTCTTTCTGCAGGTAACACAGATATGACAAGTTCTCTTTCAAGCTTTCATTTCAGTAGATCACTATCGGATACGCCACTTTTTTTTTTATTGCCGTCCCCCCACAAGCAATAACCCATTACACCCGGCAGGACTGGCCAGCAGACGTGACATGTGTAGCACAGAGGCGGGCCTTTCTCCTAATTTATAATCCTCGGCTCAACGTCATCTAATCATTCTAAAACCACTTCTTGCTTTCAGAAGTATCTCTCAGACAAAGAGCATGACAGGGGGTGAGCTAAACTGTTCACAGAGTGAGCCAACTGCTCCTTTGATGAATGCTGCCTGCACCAGCGTCGCCCTCGTCAAACATTCGTCTGCTTACGGCTAGTCTGTCTACAAATAGTAGTCTTAGCCAGCTATCCACCACATAATTCTGTGTTAAAAAAAATTGTACACCCAGGAATCTCCACTCACCATGGGAAAGGGCAAAGTCTTAGTGAAGATGTGTGACTGTGGGAACAAGATAAGCATGGACGTTCATCTGGTGTGTGCTACGTACCTAGGGACACAGCAAGCCCAGGCCACGCTAGCATTCCTGGGATTGTCAACATTCTGCCTATTTTTCCTTTCAAAAGTTAGCACACCAAGCTAGACTGAAGGGCAAAGACCCCATGGTGGGAGCAGCCATGCCCCCACCACAAGACCCAATGGGTGGCTTGCAGGAACTGGCTATACCTGATGGAGCTAGCTAGGGTGACTTGCTCAGCAGGACAGCTGCTGCAAGTCTTCCTGAAATGCATTTTCTGATAATCCGCTACAGGAACCCCATCCAGGGAGGGTCAGCATTTGTCTGGGTCGACATGGAAGGCAATGGATTCGTCTGCTTACCTCCAGCGGAACCCCTCATGGCATCCCACCGCCTCCCCACCCAGAAGAGCTCCAATTTAATCTCATAAGCACACAACAGTGCCCAGTTCCAATAAAAATGTCCCATGGTGTGAATCAAGGCCACAAGCCGAGGGTTGCAAACATGTTGCAAAGTGCCCAGATGAAAAAAAGGTCTTATACGTGACATGCAAATTTCACATGCACACACGCACACTTCCAAATAACGCCACATGGGCATGCGTACCCATTCCACACAAGGAAAGGCAGCACCCTGGGCCTTGTTTTGGAGAATATCAAGTCATGATATTTGCACCGTGGCAAGTTGGTCAACGCTGCACACATTTGTAAAGTTTACCAGACTTGATGTGCCACTGGCTCACTCTGTACTCACTAGCAAACACTTCAGTCTGATCAGCTACGTTTGGTAGTGGTCATCCAGGTAAGCTCATCCAACAAATTGGGAATCACGATATCCCATAATGAGATACTGAAATGAAATATTTGAAAGAGGACTTTAGGTTATGATTGTATCCTGGCAGAATGGAATATTGCTTCTGTGATGACAGCATGAAGGGTCATGTCCCATAGTGAGATACCTCACTGATGCTATCAGATAACTGAAGTTACAGTTATGAGCTAAAGTTTTAAAAATCTTCTATCCCCATACCCACAAAAAGACATATAGGTTCACCTCGACAGCGCCGGACCATCTCCTGACGGGCACCAATAGTGCCTAGTATGGCTTCCTCCAAACGGGCTTTCATGTCCTGAGACTTCTTAAACGTCAGACTGTTGATCCGCTCCAGAGCCTTCTTCCCCTGAGCTCAGATAACACAAAGCCACAAGCCCACCAAACCCACAACACACAAAGGGAAATGATTAATGGTAACTGTTTCCTACTGTATCCCCCATTGGATAAAAATATATAAAGAACAGCATTAATGGAATAAGTACAGTGTAAGAGTTTTACATAAGCATCTTTGAAGCTTAACAATTGCTCTTAGACTTCAATTATAAGCGAGTTCCAAGTCCCCAGGTGCAGTACCTTGTACTCGAAGCAGGAGATGGCGAGGTGGAGAAGGTCAAGCAGTCGGTTGATGTGCAGCACAGACAGCTCTGAGAGCCAGCGCTCCAGCAAGGCTGCCTCAGCATTCTTCAACACCCACAGAACACACACCAGCAGAGTCCTGCTGCACTCAGCGGAGAGAGTGCTGCACTGACGACCCGCCTAAATTAAATACACACACACACACACACACCATAGGAACATGTATCTTGTAACTGTCAATGTAATTACATTCTATTGTCGCCAGTTTACACACAAGCAATGCAGGGACTGGTCCATGTCTTGGTCTCACTGCTTTCTAGAAAAAGGGACCCGTTTCAGCAGTCACAATGGATGCTCTTAGACATCCTTAAAGATAAATGCATAGACTCACACGACTCTCATCTCCCCTTCATATGAAAGTTGTTAACTGAATACTATGGAACTGTGAAAGTACTCACTGTCTCACACATGAAAAACAAGGGCTCAAGGGCAAGCCATCTAGTGGCAGAGAGTAGTACTGCAGATGGGAAAATATTTTTAAAAAGATGTGCCTTTAAAAGTTGGTACTCTGGTGGTGATAAGCGACTAAATTAATACATCACCAAAACAAGAATGTATATCCCATAGAACCTAACTTTACAGACTGGTTTGTTGCTCACCAGTGAGGACAGTGTGAAGGGACTGACTTTGGAATATGGTAGCGGCGAGCCGGCAATCGCCATAGCAACAGACGAACTAATTGTGCTGTTCTCTGGATCACCGTCATCGAAGACTGCAGAAGTGTGGCGTACACGCTGAGGTGAGGGGTCTACAGGAAAAATGAACAAACAACAAAATGATAAACAATAAATAGATAAATAACGGTGGAAAAAAAAATGGCATGAAATATTTTAGTTTGGCTCACCGGTGAAATCATGGAGTTGGGATAGTGTTTCCATGACAATAGGAATGAGTGGCAGATAGAGCTGCGCGATATGGGCTCGAACCTGGAGGTCGGTGTAGCGTGGGTCTGCATCATGACTGCACAGGAGAGAGTGCACCGCACTGATCGCCTTTTTGTGCAGGAAGAACATGCTGCTGGAGTGACAGTGAATTAGGTTAGTGTGATGAGTGTGTGTGTGTGTGTGTGTGTGTGTGTGTGTGTGTGTGTCTGTCTTACCCTTCTCCATCAGGTTCCAGGATAATAGCGAGCTCAGACAGCAGTAAGCCAGACAGAAAATGCTGCTGGCGAAAGGGTACGGACAGCTCGAACATACTGACTACACCCTGATCCTGCACCGGACATGAGAATGCTGAACTCTGGAAACAAGTGAGAGAGAGAGCAAGAGCGAGAGAGAGAGAGAGAGAGAGAGCAATGTGGGAAACTTTCATAGTCTGTCAGAACAGTAGGAGGATCTAAACTGTCCATCAAACAAATGGGCGTACAGTCATCAGCAAGGTATGATTTATTATTTGCACAAATAAAATGTATGCTGCCGTTTTTGGCGTGGCATCACTGGAGGAAGGAGTGTGTGGAGTTCAGAATCTTATCAGATAATCTGCATCTGAGCCACACATTTTTTTCTTCACTGCTCAACCCTCCTCGTTCAACTTCATCCTCCTCCCCAACTACTGATGACTTTGCCACATTCTTTGACAAGATTAGCAAAATCTGCCAATCCTTCCCTCCTACCCCATTCCTACACTACACAATCACTCTTCCCTTCCCTTATCACCCTTTCCTCCTCATTCTACAGAAGACACCTTGCAGATGATCTTGTCCAGCAATCCTACCTCCTACCCACTGGATCCCAACTCGTACACAATGCTCCAAACTATCTAGCAAGACCCCCTTCCCTTCATCACTTCCACTGTAAATGACACCATAACGGCTGCACCCTCACTAACATAGCACCCTGCTCTGCACTAAGCTCCCTTCAAGGCTCTAGCATGGATTTTTTTACAGACTGGACTAGGGCTGGGCGGTATGACGGTATATACCGTCACCGCGGAATAAAATGTCTACCGTTACAGATTTTTCTATTCCGTGTATACCGCGAAATGCAAATAAGTGGGCGTGGTTTACTTTGTGCGTAGCGCTCCCGCACGTGAGAACGATCGAGAAGCTGTACATAAGAGTAGCTGTGAGAGGAAAAACATGGAGGAAGATAAGCACGCTGGCGAAGAAGTCCCACAAACCAATCCTGAGCAGGAGGAGGAACTTGTTATGAAAAGAGGCGCGACATCGGTGGTATGGACGTGGTTCGGGTTTACAAAATCTGACAAAGAGCAGAAAAACGTTATTTGCAAACTGTGTCCTGCAAATGTTCCCGCTAGCAGCGGTAGCACAAGTAACCTGTTTTGTCATCTTAAAATTAAATGTCGTCAAAGCATACAATTGATTTACAGTTGATTTACCAGAATGACTATTTTTTTACGTGATATACATCATTACCATGAAATAAAATTTCTCATTCCGTGAAATACATTTTTGGTCATACTGCCCACCCCTAGACTGGACCAAAGATCTCTGAGGGTACAAGTAAGTCATTTATCTAAAAGCGTCATCTGTGGCTTTTGGATTTTAATCAGAGCTTGATTAAAGGAGAAAACTTATATGGTTCTTTGCCAACTATTATATGACCAATATACTGATTTAAACTTGAATGGGCAACTGAAATAATTAATAAAAATGTAGTTAACCTAAACTAACCTAATGCCCTCCACACTGATTCTGTAAGAAACAGCTCCACGGAGCAGATTGGAAAGAGAAAACTGGCTGCAACTGACCAGCTTGTTAAACTACATTAATGACTGGCAGCATAAACACATTTTTAATTTTCTGCATTTATCCATCAGTTCAAAAACAGGTCACACACATCAAGAAAATTCATCTCTGCAACCTGGTCCAAAAAATAGTTTCACTATTTACATCGATCAGTCATAACATTAAAACCACCTGCCTAATATTGTGTAGATCCCCCTTGTGCCGGCAAAACAGCTCTGACCCGTCGAGGCATGGACTCCACAAGACCTCTGAAGGTGTGCTTCACGCAGCCCCATACACAGCAAGTTACGATGCACTGTGTGTTCTGACACCTTTCTCAAGCCTTTTTTCATAACTTTTTTAGCAATTTGGACCAGACGGGATTGGACCAGGCGGGCTAGCCTGGAACACCCCACGAGACCTGCCGTTTTGGAGATGCTCTGACCCAGTTGTCTAGCCATCACAATTTGGCCCTTGTCAAAGTCACTCAGATCCTTATGATTGCCCATTTTTCATGTTTCCAAAACATCAACTTCAAGAACTGACTCTTCCCTAGCTGCCTAATATATCCCACCCCTTGACAGGTGCCATTGTAACGAGATAATCAATGTTATTCACGTCACCTGTCAGTGGTTTTAATGTTATGGCTGATCGGTGCATAAGTATGATTTAAAAGCAACAACCGTATCCAGCTTGCTATTGGAAATGCATTTAAACTGATAAATTCATTCTGCTAAAAACACTGCGCTGTATATATTCGTTACCTCACACAAGTAGTTGGAATATTGCAGTGCATTGCCAAGTTTTTGCCAATCTTTTCACTTCACTTTTTTGAAGTATTTCTACCACATCCCACAGGTGCTCTACTGGATTCAGATCTGGTGACTGGGGAGTTTACTAAAGTACACTGTCATATTCATGGAACAGGTTTGAGACGACTAGTGCTTTGTGACATAGCGTATTATAAGTAGCCATTAGAAGATTTTGGCCATAAAGGGATGCGCATGTTCAGCAATAATGCTGAGATATGCTGGCATTCAACCAATGCTTGATTGGTATTAAGGGGCTCGATGTGTGCCAGAAAACACCAGCAGCCTCTTGACAACTGTTGACAAAGGCAGGTTGGGTCCATGGATTCATGCTGCTGACACCTAATTCTGACATTTTTCCAATCTTCCATTGCACAGTTTGGTGAGTCTGTGCCCACTGCAGCCTCAGGTTCCTGTTCTTGGATGACAGGAGTGGAACCTGATGTGGTCTTGTGCTGTTGTAATGCATCAGCTTCATGGCTTGAGCATTTTGTGCATTCTGAGATGCTTTTCTGCTCAATATGGTTGTAAAGAGTGGTTATTTGAGTTACCATAGCCTTCTTGTCAGCTCTGTGTAAACTCTACAGACTGCTGTGTATGAAAATTAGCAGGTTAAAACCAGCCCACCTGGCACCAACAACCATTCCATGGTCAAAGCCACAGAGATCACATTTTTTCCCCATGAATTTTGAACATAAAACTGGCTGATGGCTTAGAATATCTCAATTCAAATGTTGTTTATCACTCACCCCAATTCACTTACCACTGTTGCCAGAATTATGGCTCCATGATTGGCACATACCATACACAGAAAATTAATCATTGCATTTTTCTGGCTATTGTCAACACAGGGTAAAGGAGTGTGTCTATGTACCTGAGAGGTGGTGGAGGAGGTTGAAGGTGATGGAGAGGATGGAGGGCTGAAGGTGGCACATGGCAGGTTGAGAGTGACGTAGTGCTCATGACTGCATACTATACGCATGAAGTCCAGCCTCAAAGCCATCAGAGAGCTTGGGTTCTGTGTTGTGTGCAGTTTATTGGAAATCTAACCACACACACACACACACACACACACACACACACACACACACACACACACACACACACATTTGTCGTTCAAATATACGGTCAATAAGAATGCAAGAGTGAATGTTTCGTGCGCATGCTTTGTAGTATGCACCTGTTTACAGTAGGTGCGGATGAGGTTAAACACAAATCCCCGATCAAGGAGAGACAGCAAGTCATTGAGGAAGAAGGCCAGGCTGCTGTTTAATCTTTCCACAAGCTCAACATCCTGAAACACACACACACACACACACACACACACACACACACACACACACACACACAAACACACAGAGTTAGAGAGAGACAAGTACTATTCCTGCTTATTCACTGAACTAGGCTTAGACATGAGATCTTCACTGCAAAAGTTCATCTACAATCACTACCTTGTGGTGTCTGCTGCCGATATCTGCACTGATGGCGCATACCAAGGCAGCAATGTCGTCCACAAAGCGGTCAGGAAAACGCTGACGTCGTGGCAAGTCCAGCTTGGAAGTAAGGAAAAGGTGATGAGCCATACTCTTCACCTGAGAGAGAGAGAGACGAGAGAGAGAAAAAATTCAAATTCAAAAAACAAACGTGTGCACAATTAATAAATGCATTCCACTGATGATTTGTGTAGATTTCTCTTTTCCAAAAACATAAATATAACCCAGGCTTTGATAATCAGGTAATTTCACTGCAACACCATAGCAAATGAAACAACAATACCATAGAAAATAACCATAAGAAATAACAAGATGGATGCTGACAAGTCACTGTCTGAAGAAAACAAAAGTTGCTGACTTCTTCGACTAACTATATTACATTCTTTACAGTGAGATTTGGTGTTTTATGATACAGCCATCAACATCTAGCATAAAGTGAAGACCTCTCTCTATGGCACGATCCAGAGGTTAAACTACTGGTGATTTTTATTTAATTCTTTAACAGACTTGAAAATTCCAGAGAGAGAGAGAGAGAGAGAGAGAGAGAGAGAGAGAGAGAGAGAAAGACCTACCATGAGCTGGAAGAAAAACCAGGCTTGCTGCAGCGCTGCCTCTCTCACTGTGCTGGTACTCACCACCCACTGCAGAGCCAGCTCCTCATGCAACAGCTGGGCAGAGAGAGCACTAATTAACTTAGACACACACTTGCACACATATAACAAATCCATGCACCCTCTCCACATACACACATACAAACCCCATCTCAGCCCGCACTGCCACTTAGTGACATGAAAGGAATGATGAGATGAACATGAGATATGAAAGAAAACAAAATAGAGTGAATTTTACCTTCCTGGGCATGTGTTTCAAAGGTGGTGCGTGTAAGGAGGTGCTCTCGACGAACGCCGACATGCGGTTAGCAGCCCTT
This sequence comes from Cranoglanis bouderius, assembly GCA_023630585.1. Classification (NCBI taxonomy): domain Eukaryota; kingdom Metazoa; phylum Chordata; class Actinopteri; order Siluriformes; family Cranoglanididae; genus Cranoglanis; species Cranoglanis bouderius. Next base: position 20,293,158 of record CM042551.1, read on the forward strand.
TCACTGGCCTGCTGCAGTGGCCATGGTGAATGAGCATGGGGAGGATGAGGAGGGTGAAAGAAAAAAATGGAAATGATGAAAGGAAGTGCATGCACTGATGAACACCAGGAAATTTGGTAAACACAAATACCAAAGGGGAAGACAACTGAAAAAATGATTAGGTTAAGAAAAGCATCGTACATAGAAGATTAGCAGAGACCTGCTGATCCAAATATCTACTTCCATCTACTTTTGCAAAAGTTAGTGTAGATATTTATCAACTACATGTACGGTTTACATGAGGAGTTCATCATATGATTTGAAGAAAACAATTATCCATGAAAAAAAATGACAGTCACATTTAAAACAACTTATTTTAACCCTCACACATTTCTAATTGTCTTGACTAGATATAGAATGGGCTGATTTATATATTGTATACTCTATATTGTAAGACTACTGTATGTTGACTGACATCACTAAAAAAAAAAGAGCAAGAAAAAGAGCACTGAAAGAATAGGGATGAGAAGGCGATGAAGACTGGACATGGAGACATAAATACAACCCCCACCCATACCAACAAACATCCATACACACCCCAAAACTCCTCTCACACACAAACAGACTCAGCAGAGGAATCATATGGGGTAAAATGGGGTATAAGGTTGTATGATTAAGAGGGGCTGATATAGGGGTATTGTTAATAGAGCAGTAGGGTGTAAAAGTAGTAAAGGATTTACAGGACATTGAAGCAGCAACATTGGAGTGGACATGATCTTTGCGCATAAGATATTACCAGGATAATAGGGGATGGTAGGGGTTGGTAGGACAATAGTGGATGATAAAGGAATATAAGGTATTAATAGGAAATGGTTTGGAGATGACGGGGTTATAAGGTATTAATAGGACAATGATGGGTGATAAAAGGGTTATAAGGTATTAATAGGACAATGGTGGGTGATGACGGGGTATAAGTTATTAATTTGGACAATAGTGGATAATAATGGGGTTATAAGGTATTAATAGGACAATGGTGGGTGGTGACAGGGTATAAGTTATTAATTTGGACAACAGTTGATAATAATGGGGTTATAAGGTATTAATAGGACAATGGTGGGGTGACAATGGGGTATAAGCTATTAATAGGACCATTTTGGGGTGATACTCGCATATGGGGTAAGTATCAGCACCTGCTTTAGCTCACAGCTGGAGTTGGGGTTCCGACGGAGCACAGCTCTGGAGCCCCCAGGAGCGTAAGCAGAGTTTACCCAGGAGTGAGAGCGGTCTATTCCCTGCTTATTCACCGGTCACAAACACAAACACACAGCAGCACAGGAGACAAAGTCAGCTGGATACTCATCAGTAAGTGAGGGGAAAAAGCAGAAACTGGACTTATGAACAGGACATTTGGGAGAAGGCATAGAGGAGGATTATAAGTTGTAAAATCTTCAGCACTGTAATGCATAGTTCCACATAGGAAGCAACTCAACTGCATTCAGCAGTCAGCAGAGGAAGAGTCTGCTCCTTTCATCCCACATAAACAGGAAAAGCAATGGGAGGGCAGGAAAAATGCATTAAATCTGTGGTGGCTCAATGGTTAAGGCTCTGGGTTGCTGATCAGACGGTTGGGGGTTCAAGTCCCAGCACCACCAAGCTGCCACTGTTGGGCCCTTGAGCAAGGCCCTTAACCTTCTCTGCCCCAGGGGTGCCGTATCATGGCTGACCCTGCGCTCTGACCCTAGCTTCCTAACAAGCTGGGATATGCAAAGAAAAGAATTTCACTGTGCTGTAATGTATATGACATAAAGACATAAAGGCTTCTTATTATTAAATCTATACTCCTAAAACAACAATTTTGGATTTAGAATAAATATATAAATTATTGAAAGGGCCAATGGGAGAATGGGCCTATGGGAGAAGAGAGAAAGATGCCCACCTTGCTGCCAATAATCCTCTTTACTTCATCATCAGGTGAGGTAGGTGTGGATGCCAGGTCAGGGTTAGAGTTGCTGATGCTCTTGGAGCGGGACAGGAGCAGACTGCTGGGGCGGGCAGTTGCCCGGGACAACGTTGCATATTGGATAGGAAGCTCATAGGAAGATCCACTCACTGTGCAAAAAAGTGGGGTGTTAACAACCTTCCACCTTTCAAAACCTGTCCACATATGTCTACTTGCCCTAGTCTCAGTTGGTCAATTTCTGAACATATGTAGGAACACTGCTGCAGTTGTGCTTTAGGCTGCTTACACAATGACTATATGGTTTAGCTTGAACTGGGGATCAAGGAATTTTAATGTATAGGATACAAAAGTGAACAAATAAGGGCTAACCAATCAGATCCACATTCCCCCATGTATATCTAACTTTAATCATGCTTTCCTTTGAAGGCAATACAGTGGATATAAAAAGTCTACCAAAAGTACAGTGGATATAAAAAGTCTACCAAAAATACAGTGGATATAAAGGCCATCATCAACAAGTGTAGAAAATGGAGCACCACAGTGACATCAAGAACAGGACATCCCTCCAAAATGTATAAAAGGAGAAGACAAAAACTTACCAAGGAGGCTGTCAAGAGACCTATGGCAACATTAAAGGAGCTGCAGGAATATCTGACAAGTACTGATTACTCAGAGCATGTGACAACAATCTCTCATATTCTTCACAGGTCCGGGCTATGGGGTAGGGTGGATAGACGGAAGCCCTTTCTCACAAAAAAACAACTAAATGACCCCAAACCATGTGGCAACATGTGTTATGGTCTGATGAGACCAATTCCAAAAGATATGTTTGGTGCAAAAAATATATTTTTTTTAAAAACACCACCAAAAGAACACCATACCCACGGTGAAGCATGGTGGTGGCAGCATCATGCTTTAGAGTTGCTTTTCTTCAGCAAGAACTGGGGCTTTTATGAAGGTGGAGGGAATCATGAATAGCTATAAATTCCAGCCGATTTTAGTGTCACAAAGCGAACCTTAGGGACCCACTTTGATTAGTGTGAAGTAAGCTAGTAAGCTGAAGATGAAAAGGAATTTCACCTTTCAGCACGACAATGACCCAAACCATACATTAAATTAACAAAGAAATGGCTTAAACAAAAGAAGATCAATGTTTTTGAATGATCTAGCCAGAGCACCGACCTAAATCCAACAAAAAATCTGTGGGGTGACCTGAAGCAGGCTGTGCACAGGAGACACCCTGCTTGATCCAATTTGATGGATCTAGAATGCTTTTGCAAGAACGAGTGGGAAAATATTACCAAGTCAAGGTGTGCCATGCTGATAAGACTCTTACTCAAAACGACTCTGAGTGGTGTAATAAAATCAAAAAGTGCTTCAACAAAGTATTACTTTAGGGGTGTGCACACTTATGCAACTAGGTTATTTTTTATTTTTATTTTTTCCCTAAAAAAGTTCCTGGTTGTTTTTCACTTTATTTATATACTTTTCAATTTCACATTAAATGTGGAAAAAGAACTGACATGATTTATCTTAGTGTCATTCTTTTACTTCACAAAAAAACTTCAATTTTAACAGGGGTGTGTAGACTTGTTATATACACTGTAAATCTAACCCAGTGAGTACAGTTAAGTGTGCTGGCACAGTTTGGTCAGATGGCTCACCAGTAGGGGGTGACACAGGCTCAGTGGTGGGCAGATGGAAGCAGTAGTGGATATAAGAAGCCAAGAGACTGTTGCGTCCATGCTGATCTTGGTTCCCCTCCAGATTCTTATGAATTTGGTTGACCAGGAGTGCCATAGCCTCGAAGGCTGCACGGCCCAAGTTCACTGTAGAGGGGTTGGAGGTCAGAATGAGTTTAGGAAGAAGAACAGTATGATGAAATGTAAAGAAATACAAGGGATTAAAGGAGTGCACACCAATCTGGCCGGCGATGACAGGAGGGTGGACGATGAGGAGGATGAGTTTGTTCAGAAGCTGGTGCAGGAAGCGTACACAGGTATCCAACAGTGCTGACTTCAGGGCTGCCATGGTGGCTTTCAGCTCAGCCTCCACATTGGCCTCGGTGATGATCACATCCTTCAGTCGGAACGGGAAAGAGTACTCCTCTAAGACATACGCCAGGGTGAAGAACTTATCCAGGTATGGGTCCTACACACACACACACAAACACACACAAACACACACATACACACACATACACACACATACACACACACACACAGATGAATTAAGTAACAGCTTCAATTCATCACAGAGACCTTGTCCTGAGTAAGTGCATAAACTGCCATCTATATTTGATACCTGAGTGTGGACAGAGGAAGCAGCTGTCACCTCTACATTGAACACTCCTTTGTGATTGTCCACCCACTTCATTCCTGGAAGCTGTACCTAAAACACACACAAACAACCACAAATCCATACATACGAACACACATCTTACTTACATTCAGACCAAAGATAAAAATGACCCTGAACCAACATTCTTACATCAGGGGTGAGGACAGAGTAGCTGGCTGGAGGTTTCTCCACAGACACAGGCAGGCTGAAGGATCCTGTGCGCAGACGGCCATGCTGCATCAGAGGAATCCACTGTGGAGAAGAACACAGTCTCTCATAACCTGACCATATCAACAGCTTAAACTTATAGACCTACAGTCCACTCCGAAACTATTGGAACGGCAAGGCCAATTCATTTGATTTTGAATCCCATAGACTGAAGACATTTGCGTTTGAGACCAAAAGATGAATATGACAAGAGTTTAGAAATTCAGATTTTATTTCCTGGTATTTATACGTAGACATGTTAAACGAAATAGAACATAGCACATTTTGTATCAGACCATACAATTTGTAGGTGAGCAAAAATACTGACAGGTGTTTCTTGTTAGCCAGCTGTGACCTGTTAGATTGATTGCTTAAATACTAAATAGCTCTGAACATCTACTCTTAGTTTCACCTGTGAAGACTGCATTTGTTGATAAAAATGGATAAGTCAGTATGATGATCAGAGAGCTGTCTATGGGAAAAAAGCAAGCCTGAGAAAAGAGGGAAAATCAATCAGACACTGCACAAATATTAGGCATAGTCGATATAACAATTTGGAATGTCCTGAGAAACCACTGGTGTACTGAGCAACAGACCGAATGGGTCGAGGAAAAACCCAAAAACAACAGTCAGTGACATCAAAAACGATGAAGGCATCACAATCCACCATTCGAAGAAGACTTTGAGACCAGAAATATATAGGCCGTACCACAAGATGCAAACCACTTATCAACAGTAAGAATCAGAAAGCCAGAATGGAATTCACAAAGAAATACAGAGATGAGCCACAAAAGTTCTGGAACCAAGATTAACCTCTCCCAAAGTGATGGAAAGGGCAAAGTATAGAGAAAGAAAGGATCTGCTCATGATCCAAAACAAACAAGCTCATCTGTGAAACGTGGTGAAGGTAGTGTCATGGCTGTTTCTGGAGCAGGCTGACTAATCTTTATTGAAGTTGTAACTCATGATGGTCGGAGCAGAAGGAATTCAGACGTTTACAGAAACAATTTGTCCGCCAATTTACAGAGAAATACATCCAAATTAATCTGGAGGAACTCATGCAGCAAGACAATGATCCATCTTTTGATCTCAAACCCAAATGTCTTTGGTGTATAAGCAATTGATTTGGCCTTGCCGTTCCAATAGTTTCATGGGGGACTGTACAGCCGTGGCCAAAAGTTTTGAGAATGACACAAATATTAATTTTACAAAGTCTGCTGCCTCAGTTTTTATGATGGCAATTTGCATATACTCCAGAATGTTATGAAGAGTGATCAGATGAATTGCAATTAATTTCAAAGTCCCTCTTTGCCATGAAAATGAACTTAATCCCAAAAAAACATGTCCACTGCATTTCAGCCCTTCCACAAAAGGACCAGCTGACATCATGTCAGTGATTCTCTCGTTAACACAGGTGAGAGTGTTAACGAGGACAAGGCTGGAGATCACTCTGTCATGCTGATTGAGTTAGAATAACAGACTGGAAGCTTTAAAAGGAGGGTGGTGCTTGAAATTATTGTTCTTCCTCTGTTAACTATGGTTACCTGCAAGGAAACACGTGCAGCCATCATTGCTTTGCACAAAAAGGGATTCACAGGCAAGGATATTGCTGCTAGTAAGATTGCACCTAAATCAACCATTTATCGGATCATCAAGACCTTCAAGGAGAGAGGTTCAACTGTTGTGAAGAAGGCTTCAGGGCGCCCAAGAAAGTCCAGCAAGCGCCAGGACCGTCTCCTAAAGTTGATTCAGCTGCGGGATCGGGGCACCACCAGTGCAGAGCTTGCTCAGGAATGGCAGCAGGCAGGTGTGAGTGCGTCTGCACGCACAGTAAGGCGAAGACTTTTGGAGGATGGCCTGGTGTCAAGAAGGGCAGCAAAGAAGCCACTTCTCTCCAGGAAAAACATCAGGGACAGACTGCTATTCTGCAAAAAGTACAGGGATTGGACTGCTGAGGACTGGGGTAATGTCATTTTCTCTGATGAATCCCCTTTCTGATTGTTTGGGGCATCTGGAAAAAAGCTTGTCCGGAGAAGAAAAGGTGAGCGCTACCATCAGTCCTGTGTCATGCCAACAGTAAAGCATCCTGAGACCACTCATGTGTGGGGTTGCTTCTCAGCCAAGGGAGTGAGCTCACTCACAATTTTGCCTAAGAACACAGCCATGAATAAAGAATGGTACAAAAACATCCTCAGAGAGCAACTTCTCCCAACCATCCAAGAACAGTTTGGTGATGAACAATGCCTTTTCCAGCATGATGGGGCACCTTGCCACAAGGCAAAAGTGATAACGAAATGTCTCGGGGAACAAAACATCGACATTTTGGGTCCATGGCCAGGAAACTCCCCAGACCTTAATCCCATTGAGAATTTGTGGTCAATCCTCAAGAGGCGGGTGGACAAACAAAAACCCACAAACTCTGACAAACTCCAAGCATTGATTATGCAAGAATGGGCTGCCATCAGTCAGGATGTGGCCCAGAAGTTGATTGACAGCATGCCAGGGCGAATTGCAGAGGTCTTGAAAAAGAAGGGTCAACACTGCAAATATTGACTCTTTACATAAACTTCATGTAATTGTCAATAAAAGCCATTGACACTTATGAAATGCTTGTGATTATACTTCAGTAACAGTAACATCTGACAAAAAGATCTAAAAACACTGAAGCAGTAGACTTTGTAAAAATTAATATTTGTGTCATTCTCAAAACTTTTGGCCATGGCTGTATAACATATGTGGTACACCAATATGTCTGAGAAAACCATTCTTTGGGCCTTGGTCATGAAGGTGTGGTCATGGGAAGGCAAGAATGAGCTCTTACAGTGTAGCCCACAGGCGTCTCGAGCAGAGTGTTCTGTTTGGGTTGACAACTGATGTGGTAGAAGGTGAACAGCAGGTGGTGGTTGTCAGTGAGGTTAGCAGGAATTTTCATCTTCACCTCCTCATAGAATTCAGGAGACCTGGGAAAAGAAAGTGTGAATACTGGTGTGTGAGAAACTGAGAGATTATAAAAGTTCCATTCCTTCATTCATTCATCTTCAGTAATCACTTAAGGGCCCTTACTTGTCATGGTAGATCACTGGTGTGTATGCCTCTTTGCTGAACTCTGCACAACTGGATTTTCCAAATATGACCTGTTTCAGAAAAAAAAAAAATGCAATATCAAGGCACCTAATGCTGGAACCAGCATATTTATACAGTACATCACATCACGTACAATTTACAAAGATAACACTTTTCTAAAAACAAAATAGCAGATGCTATCAAGAGTAATTCTGCTGACAATGTAACTTTACACCATATTTCTCAGACATCTTAGCACAGACTAGTCAGGACTTAAATCTAGAGCTGTGTACACATCATCTACAACCTATCCAGCAACTTTCTGGTTGTTAGGTTCTCCCGCTCTCGCTACGCCGCAAATGAAGCGTAGCCTACTTCCGCATTCCACGGAGCGCATTCCAGCTCCATTCAAAAGGACTCTCGTTTTGTTTACCTCGGCCATGTGCTTTTGTTTTTGTGTTGCGTGATGTCTCTGCCCCCGTTTCATCATTGGTTCTCCGTTTAATGTGATTGTGTCCAGGTGTCTTTGATTTGGTATTTGATTTTCTGTGTGTTTAAATACGCCGCTCCGTTTCCGCTTCGGGGCGGAGTATTGATTTTGTATGCATGTATTTGTGATTTTGAATGATGTTTGAAAGCATCTTCGTATTCGTGGTTCCCAGACCACTTCCTTGTCTCGTATGTTTTTCCCGTCTTTTGGATTACTGCTCCTTTGGATTATTACTGACTCTGTGGATTATTGCCTTGTTTGGATTACTGCATTTGTGGATTGCTGCCTTTTTTGATTAATAAACGTTTCTGCATGTACTGACGTCTCCCCAGCGCATGCATCCTGACTCCCTCGTCCTTCCTATCCCCGGTGTCGTAACACTGGTTTTTGTTCACATTTGAGTCTATCAGAACTTTGCAAAACCCAGGCATTTCTAATCATTCAGGTTTACAGAACACTGGTCTGGTAAATCTTTGAAACAAATAAAACTGCATGTGGAAGGGTTTTTTGAATTCTCTAGTATCACAAGTTGCACATTGCTTATAATGATTTGTTTATTGAAATGAAATTGAGTTACTAATTTGTGGGGGGGAAAACATAATTTGAGTGAACTGCAAAACCTTCTTGGCACGTCTCAGAGAGAGTATATGGTTATATTGGGAAGTTGTGCCCCAGGAGCAGCAGTAAATTCAGATCTAAACAAGATGGAACAAGACTAGGAAAGCCTAGTTACTGCCAGACCATAGTCCGCTGTTCAAGTCATCACCAAAGCAATAATAAAAATGCAGCAAAACAGTGCTTGGTGCTCATTCTATCGTGGATTAAGTATATTTAATCCACGATAGAATGCAGGACGTGTAGAACGAGAGCAGAAAAACGGTATCCATGAACATGTGAAGCATGCAGACAGACAGTGTTCTCTGTGCGAGAGCACATCTCCTTGGCTAGCACTCAGAGGTGATGCGTGCAATCTTTGTTTGCTCTCGCTCAGCAGAGCCAAAACTCTGTTCACAAGTGGAGTTGATTTATGGTAGTTGGAATGTGCTCCAAAGAATTGCTGACTCCTCTACTCTTACGAGTGCACTAATTATGCCAAATCCTGTCTATATAATTACACATTTAAATAACAACAACAAAACATCAGAACATTTCAACAGTCACTGTTTGACAGATAAAACTATAGACATTAATCTCCAGAAACAACAATGTACACACATGATACAGAACTTAACCAACAGTTTAGAAATGAAAAACTACACAGTGACTCTTTGGTCTGTAGACGTCCTAATGAGCACATAGTAGTGCACTACACTGGGTGTTCAAAACATTATTTGACTTTTATAGTGCACTTAGACAGGGAGTACAAATCCAAATGGGATTAAGCCTACAGTATAAGTCTAGTTTTCATAAGAAAGCATTGAAATTGTCTTTCAATGAGCCTTCTCTATGAAAGTGACCAATCATAGGAGAGGATGCATCAACTGTGTGTGTGTGTGTGTGTGTGTGTGTGTGTGTGTGTGTGTAGACTCACAGGCATGGCTTGGTTGGGGTCCTCTCCTGCCATGAACTGCACCTTTACGGCAATGTTCCGTACAGAACCCTGTCTACTGCTGAAGTTAAGACTCTGAGGATATACATACAGCAGATTCCTACAGGGAGAGAGTGAGAGAGAGAGAGAGAGAGAGAGAGAGAGAGAGAGAGAGAGATAGAGAGAGCGAGAGAGTACGGGAAAGAAAAAGAAAGAGGGAGAAGAAACCTATAGGTTAACAGAGGGTCTTCTTATAGGTCATGTAAACACTGTCAAGCCAACACCAGTGAGTTGCCAATATATTAGGTACACCTATCTTACACTGACTGGCCATTTTATCAGATAAATCTACCACGGTGGTGTCAGGATCTATCTAAACACAGGCCATATTGATTAGGATAGGTTACATTAATATTCCATGCTCTTAAAGAATGCACATTTGTAAGGAAAGATTAAGAGATTATGCTATTGCACTATTAGATGATAATATATATTATACATAGTCTTTCAATATGATAGACACAATATGGCCAAATGTTCTGTTTATTTTTGCTCCACTAGAGGAAACAGATCCCAAAGAAGCTAAAGTCACTTCATAGCAGTGTGACTAGCTCACACCGATTTGTGCATTCCTGTTAAAGGTGCTTCCGGTCAAACTGGATTCTCTCCTTTAATATTTTTATTTCAAATGTTATATTCCTGAAAAGTATCATTTGCTATGTCCACTGATGACGTTGCTAAATTTTACGTGGTGAACACAGACGAGCGGAGAGATACACACAGTGAAACCACCCAGTGCGGTTATAGGAAATATAGGCACTCTTGGAATGCCACTCGACCAATCAAATTAGTGGACTAATTATAATTGTTGTATAATTATTTATATTTTAAAAATATACGCATATGCTTGGGTGTTGCTTTGCTACTCTATGAAGATGAGTTTTTTAAGCAGTTTCTACTTAATTGTCTGTTTATCAGTTATTTTTGTGTTATAATAATTATCTGAATTGTATTCCTTCATGACTCGCAGCTTCTTTACAGGAAATTACATTCATTTTTAAACTGTGCAATTTTTGGTTTTTTGTACGTGGCTACATGGGGTATTTTGGGGTAAAAACAAATACAAATGTCGGGTGTCAGTGGTGCTGCACACATCAATACACAGAGTATTGATGAACAGCTGGAGAATGACAAACAATTTGCACAAATTGTGCAAAATGACCTCAAGTCTTTACATGTACAAGGTGCACCAACACCACAGCTCTTTCTAATAAAGCAACAGGGTTTAAAAACCCAACAATGCAGCAAGGCCTAATACAGTTGTACCAGTTCAACACCCACTAACATGCCACTACTATGTTTTAATCTTGATTTGACTTGTTACACCAAGTATAGCAATGCTACAAACATCAAAACACGGTAGAGAGGGGACAATACACTACTAGACAAAATAAAGCAAGTGACCAATTTGATTTACTAAAGTAAATGTAAATGAGTAATTATAACTTATAACGGCAGAATAATTAAAATCTGTAGAAAACCAATTTGCATTTTCTAATTTAAAACTCACTTTTTCAGCCTGTGTTTTAATGTTTGTCTTCAGCTTAAGTGCATGCATCTCTCATGCTAGTTCACTGATTATATATTGGATTGCTTCACTGCTTCACAAATTCTCATATATAAGTAACTTTATGAAAATCATGTTAATTGAAATGTATATCTGGTGGTCAGGAGAGGATAAGAGACAGGACAGAGGGCTAAATTCACGTATTCAAATCTGGAATATTGATATAAGAGCATCTGTGGTTTGAAATGATCTTTGTTGGTTTTTATTTGGATGAACTAAAAATTAATTAGAGCCATGCTGATATTCAGCATAATAGCACTTCCTCTCGTTATGATATTCCTCAAATCCCACTGAATCAGTTTCTGTTCGTCAGAATCAATTGAATCATTTAATAATCACAGGTTTCCAGGTAAATAAAAACTGCCAACTCAGTGCAGAGTTCCATGTTGTAATCTAACTGTGCGTTCAAGTCCTCCTGGGAAGTTCGTATTTACGAGTGCAAGGTGCACTTTGGTCGGAGCAAGATGGCGGTGTACATTCTCTTAATTAACTACAAATGAACTCTACTTCTAGAAAATGAAGAACAAAGAATGCGCATCAGGTGTGTTTTGCAAAAACATTTTAGATTCCCAAACATTAGTTTTCTAGCACAAATTTAAATGCTACAGAAAAATGTTTGTATGCCATTAAAGAAAGCAGAATGTTATGTAGGAGACACTTTTCAGACAAAAAAAACACAATGAAGGCTGCTGGGATTCGCTGCAGAAATAAGAAGCGAGTGTGAAAGTCAAAGTGTCCAGAAGAACTGTGGCTGGTTCTGCAAGATGCTCAATAAAACATTACCAGCTCATTTCCTTATAAAACTGCACACATTGTACCGGAGACTACTATTTTTATTTTTATTTTTATTTTTTTGTCATACCACATATTGACTTTGTTTCATTTACTACTCTTTACTGTATTTTTTTTAAATGTAGAAACATTTAATTTCATTATTTTAAGGCATTTCTTTGCATGTACCTAAAACTTCTGCACAGTACTGTATATATTATTATGTATCATGATAAATATTATATCGTAATTGTACAATGCTATCGTATTTTGCGCAGGCGATTAGCTTGTTTTATTGCAAATAAAAAAGCCTGACAATAACCTGCTGCATATACCAACACATAATAACTGAAATCAGCTTCTGAGACGAGTAAACGTTCAATTTCAACAAATTTACAGTCAACAACAGACACTGCATCCATTGATTCCACCATGTTTTCTTACTGACACGCCCCCCCAATCCAGAAACTTTGAGTTCAAAGAAAATCCAGAGTTTCCCACTCGTAATTACGACTTTGTGGTGCCGTTCAAGTGTGTTCAACTCGTAAATACGATCTTCCCGACATGAACTGAAGCACTATAAGCACTGTAAACTCATAAGCAGCTTGTTAAATAGCTTGTTAATTAGGATCAGGTGTATTAGCAAAGCGCTCAGTGTGCTATAGGGCGAGGGTAGGACTGGGAATGCCCCAAAGAAAAATGGTAAATTGGAAAGGATGGCTTAACACATATTCGCTGATGATGTCCGCATATATCAGGACACTGAACTGTTGGTGTGCTTTTTTGGGTAAGACCCAAAGTAAAGTTAAATGATGAAACAAATATGAAACAGGGTGACCTTATACCTTTAAACTTTACACCAAATTAAACAGTGAACAGGTGATTACAGCATGTACACTGGACTCCCCGTGTACTTTCCATACAAGCACATACAAAGTTCAAAATGTAGAAAAAAGCCTGCTGTATTTATAATGTGTTTAAAATGAATCTTCACATCAGTGTGTGCTTGTACAAACATGCCACTGACTTATTGCTGGCAGGTACACAGCAGCTAGGCAATACTGAGCATGACCTTTGCCTGGACTGCACAAGTCAAGGTCACGTACACAGACACAGACAGAAACAAAACAAAAAAAAGAAAAAAAAAGAGACATATTTGGTCAGCGTGATTGGTCCTACGCTCAACTCCACACTCCCCATGAAGAGTATAAGAGCTGGTAAGGGCCACCATTAACCACCAGAAGGCACACACAGGAAACCGGCAGGAAATAACTGAGACCTACTGGAGCTCTGTATGAGTGCTGATCTCGCATCCACATCTAATACGCCTCCTACAGCCCTTTGGAGCCACGCACCATGTTAACCAACTTCTGCACATGGGTATGTCTGTGCATATGGGTCTGCGGGGTGTCTTCCTCACCTGCGATGCCACGTACTGAGGCAAAGGTAGAGCTAGTGAATGACGTGAATGTGCTGATGTATGGGGTGCTGCAATTCAGCGAGTCACTGCACCACGTGCATCAGAACACTGAGGCCAAACTGGCGCGCATCACCCGTGCCATTACAGACACCGAGAGCCTCGTGCAGCGTCTGAGCCAGGACGCAGAACAAAGTATCCGCTCTGAGCGCCAGATCAAAGACAGACTAGGCGTCTTCCAGGTGAGGACATGCCATTGTACACACACATATGTCTCATAACACTATGGGATCTCACAGAAACATAGAAGGTATGGGTTGCTTATGCTTACTGGGATATAAAACAGAGGATTGTGATTTTTCTGACCTCGGTGTTAGCTAGAACCCAAAATAACTGCCACACACACAGCAGACCAAAAAACACCCTTAACAATGGCTGAGCATCTACTGTATGCTAGGAGCAGGCAGCAGGATTGGTTGTAAAAGAGCATGAAGACTCAACAGCTGTTTTATTTATTTATTTATTTATTTTGTAGGCCGAGACGACAGCACTACAAGCCCAGGCTCAACGAACCAGAGGATTGGTCTACAAGGTGGAGCGAGAAGAGGTGGCGCTAAAGCAAAAACTGACCAATCTGGAGGAAACCTTGAAAGGATTCACCCCTGACAGGATCAGAGCACTGAAGGTGTGTAGGTCTGTGTTCATAGTACCAAGCCCTGTATTCTGGAGGCCTTGCTGCTAAACTTTCAAGTCATGTTTTCAGAATAGTACCTGCCCAAAACAGTAGTGTGATTTAAAGTGAATTGAACCATTTGCATTTCCACTAGGCTTGTGTGATACTGATTTTCCCTGATTGCAATTTTCTATTTTAAGATATCGTGATAAATAAGTTAATTGTTCAGAACAGTGAGCATTGCAGGACCGGCATTTCTACCATTTCATGTTTAAGGAGAATATGGGAGGCGTAGTAATATTATCAGCTGTGCAGCCAGAAACTGTAGCAATCACGAAAACTCAGTCGGCTGGTGACTTTAATCATCACCATTAACATCATTTGCAAATTTTCAGATTTGACGCGTCGTTGCAGACCTGTTTAATCTTTTTGGGTCAAAATCATCATTTTTCCCTTTAAAAAGCAAAAGAGCCTTTTTTTCAGCAGACATTTTACAGTGGCATCCCTTATAAATATAATAAACCGATGTTAAACATACCATGTCCATTTACCATGGGAGAACATGACAGCGCATGAGATGGGGGAAGATGTGGGCTTCTAGGAAGTGTCTGTAGCACCTGCTGAGATCATGTCAGATTCATATATTGACTGGCTCGTCTCTCATTTTATTGGGGAGAAAAAGAGAAAAGACTGCTCTTTGGGTGTATTTTTAAGTGATGACTTGTACAAGCACAAGCTTATGTTTATGCAGAGCTACTGCACAAAATAGATAATGGTTAACAGGTCTGGTAATATAATAATGATAATAATCAGCGATAAACATCACTGGATCTCATGGCAACATAATATCATGTAGGGACGATAATACTGTTTGCACAGACTCAGTTTCCATGTTAACTGAAACAACCTTAAACAATATCAATGGTTTACTTAAAAAAAAAGGCTTTAAAACATCTCTATCTTCATGACAGGACATCAGCCAGAAGCACAACAGCCTTCTGCATGACCTGATGAGCTGGACTGAGAATCAGAAACAGCAGTTGGAAAACCAGAACCAGCAGCTGGCAGAGTTACAGAGACGGACGAGCAGGAGCGTCTAAGCACATGAGTGATCAGAATCTGGTGACTCTTGTCAGCGCATGCTACTCTTTTCAGTATATGAATAATTCTCTCTCAAGCCTAGTTCCAGCACATGTCACACTTGAAAGTGATCAACAGGAACTATGGTCTTTACTAACACTCCCAAGGTGGAAACCAAAACATACTTTCACTAAAACCAGACATGTTCTTTCATAAACATAATTTGAGGATGCCATTGTGATGCACTTAATATACTATGTTATTTTTTTTTTTATACTTTATAATAAATGCAACCTTTTTAATTTTTTAAACAAATGATTCAGACTGTGGTTTATTGTTTTACTGGGTCCATCCCCAAGTTACCCTTCACCGCCCTGACAGCAGTGCAACATACCAACGGTTCTCAATCACAGCATATTCGCAGCACATCGGTTCTCAAATCGGCTATTTAAGAATAGAGGCTACTTAAAATAAACATAAGTGTATTGTTGCACAGGGGCAGGAATGGCTTATAGCTAGAACAACACAAAATAAAATATTAATGCTATATTTTAGTGTAAAATAGGCTTTATGCTATGAAAATATTAAGTGAATTGCAGTACATGAACTGAGAATACAATACACAAAAATTCTGAGCCCTTAAAATGTTTGAGATTTATGGAATTGAATCTGTGCCAAAAGTATTGAACGTAACTTTTCAAGAAACGAACTAAAATATACAGTGAGAAAGAAAAAAAGACACTCTGAAACTGAAAACAGTGAACTCGATGGCAAAAATGTAACATGGTCTTCAAATCTTCAAAAAAAGAAACAACATTCTTTGTTAACAGTTTTCTAAACTTCCTTTTCGCCAATAATGGTTTATAAATGCGTTGGCAGAGTTTTCATTTACACTTTCAAACTTTTCTTTACAGTCCACAAGTTTACGTTCACCATTCTAGCCTCTCGTGCCTCTAAGGACGCTCTGTGCCTCTGCTGAGAGCTCATGTCGAGAAAATAGTTGTCTAAGAAATCAGTATATTAAATATTAATATATTGATTTCTCATACCAATATACTGACTAAGAGCAAGCAGTAAGCAATTTCCACTACAAAGTACAAACACTATAACTAAACAGAGAACCACATCCAGAACCTTCTCCAAAATTCACGACACTGAAGTCTCTACTTCCAGGTTGGGGGGCTATAGATTCAATACTTAACGTTACGTGTAATACTTTTGGCACAAATGTAATTCCATAGAGATTGAGGACCCCTGCAATATACAAAAAAAGTATACGGTGTGTATGAAGCCCTCTGTTCCAGTTCAGTAACTAACCTGATCAGCTGAATGTGACAAAACAAACACAACTCAAATTTCTCAAGCCTGGTTAGCATGAAGGCTCAAACATAAATCTCATCGTAATATGTGTGAACAGCAACTGACCTATAGGTGGTGTGAGGAGTATAAACATAGCGTGCGGGGAACTCCAGCACCTCCTTGGTAGGACGTACACGCAGGTCAGGGTAGGGCTTGACATGGAGCAGCTCAGGAGAAAGACAGTAGTGAGGAACCTCGGGTGCTGGAGAAATGTCGATCTTTAACTGGGCTGCAATGCAGAAAGCGAGAGCGAGTGTGCAACAGTATCTGAAAGAAACATGCCAAGTAAACAAAACAGAGATGATGGCTAGTGAACCCCACTGGAGCTGCACTCAGCAGTATACCTGTGACAGGTCTGAGTCGGCGCAGCACAGAGGATGGTCTTCTCATGTCAGCTAAAAATTTATACAGGTCCTCATCACTCAGCCTGTCCCCTTCCTACAGGACAATACACAACCTCACAGCAATTACAACACACATTCAACTCCCCCATTTTTCACCACTGCACAGAAAAAGGTTTGTTCTTGTGCATAAGAATTGGGACATGATATATTGTCATACATACAGATTATATACACTTAATAAGTGTAAAGAACAAAGCTTAATAAACTCCAACTGATCTTATCTACCTAGCATGTGCATGCAATTTAAGCAAATGCCCAACCAAGGAATTTTAGAAGAATGAAGGTTTTGGGATTTTTCATGGCATTTATCTGTAATATCGACAAAATCTTTTTCCATTTAACTTCGATGGGTTAATTATGGGTATGTGAAATGGTGCAAAAACTAAAAAATGGAAACATTTTGACAGGAAAAACTGCATGCACATTCTGAATGGAACAACAACAGCTCATGCAAACCTGGATATTTATCCCACACATGCTTGTGCTGTAATACAGAAGAGATTGACTTTGCACCCTGTGTAACTACAGGAAACCTGACTGGCCTGTTTAAAGAAGTTGGTGACGGTTAGCGTGGCCGGCCTGAAGTTAGTTAAGTTGCACATGTCCTCCCCAACACTCATCCGCTCTAATCCCTTCTTCTTCCTTTCAGTCCATGTGCCCTTGCGCTCTGTGAATGAAGGAAGGGAAAGCTTAAATAAAGTGATGTCTTTTTCAGGGAAGGCCTTGCATATTTCAGCAAGACAATGCTAAACCACATACTGCATCTATTACAACAGCATGGCTTCGTAGTAGAAGAGTCTGTGTGCTGAACTGGCCTGCCTGCAGTCCAGACCTTTCACCAATTGAAAACATTTGGCGTATCATGAAATGAAAAATACGGCAAAGAAGACCCAGGACTGTTGAGCAGCTAGAATCCTGTATCAGACACGAATGGGACAACATTCCTCTCCCAAAACTCCAGCAACTGGTCTCCTCAGCTCCCAGATGTATACAGACTGTTGTTAAAAGAAGAGGGGATGCTGCACAGTGGTAAACATGGCCCTGTCCCAACTTTTTTGAGACGTGTTGCTGCCATCAAATTCAAAATTACCATATTTTTTTCTTAAAAATGGTACATTTCCTCAGTTTAAACATTTGATATGTTTTCTATGTTCTATTGTGAATAATATACGGGTTTATGAGATTTGCAAATCATTGCATTCTGTTTTTATTTACATTTTACACAGTGTCCCAACTTTTTTGGCATTGGGGTTGTAAAACTGACCATAAGTACAGGTACAATGTAGGAACAACAGGGAGTATGAGTCTTGAGAATAACCTGTGTCTGAGTCCGAGTCAGAGCGCTCGAGCCCTCCTACGCTGCTGACGATGTTGAAAAGGTGGATGGCCGTCCAGGCAAAGGGCATTCGGAAACGTCCAAGACGACTACACGACTGCTCTGCCTGGGCCTTCAGTTTCTCAAGTTTCTCCTTGTGCTACACACACATACACGTACACATACACACAATAAGACATACAGAAACAAAAAAGAAGCTGGAAAATCAGACAGCTGTTAAAATCCACTAACAGTCTAAATCAACACCCAGAGCTCACAGTCAGTGGTGAGTCTCTCCAAGTTTACTGGACTTTGGTTATTTCAAAAAAGACAGCAAATATTGCAGCAGTTTAGTAATTGAGAAATCATTGGAAATTATTATATGTATGCTTGGGGCATGCAGTGCTGTCCCTACACAAGCTTCCCCTCTTCCCACGACATGTCACCAATTCCTAAAGGTGTAGCATGATGGTGTTAGAAATTGTTGGAATAAGTGCATTGCTTCAGCCGGAACAAGGCTACACAGTGTAATGTTACTGTGTTTGGTCACACTACAACCCACCACTGTAGACACCACTACCTCTTCCTCTTTCCGTAAATAATCTTATAGCATCACGATCTTACAGCACCTCACCCTGGACTTGGTGTATAAATGTCTCCTACTGTGTCATAAGTGAAAAAAGGGCAGCGCTGGTAGGTTTGACGGGTGCCCATGAATTTTGAGTGTAGTTCTACTTCGACATGGCACACAACTGAAGGCTTGTTAAATGGTGTCCTGCTCTAGATGGAGCCCTTGGCAGCTGCCCGTGTCAGTTATGCCAAGGACTGATGCTGAGTTCTGATGCAAGAATAAATCAAATTGAGCACATACGCTCAGGCCGACTACAGCATACGAGCAGAAAAGCATGAGTTACCCATACTTACCTTAACTGAATCCGAATCCTTTATGACCATATATGGCTCACAGCACTCTCCAATATCTCCCTGCTGCAGGACCTTCTCCAGCTGAAACACACACACATGGATGTACAGTACTGTGCAAAAGTTTTAGGCACCCTATTTTTTTTTTTTTTTAGTACAAACTTTGTTATAGATTTTTTTATTTTATGACTTCTGCATTATAAAGTCAATACAAAAAAACATTTTAGACTCCCAAACATTAGTTTTCTAGCACAAAATTAAATGTTACAGAAAAATGTTTGTATGTCATTAAAGAAAGCAGCATATTATGTAAGAGACACTTTTCAGACAGTAAACACAATGAAGGCTGCTGGGTTTCGCTGCAAAAATAAGAAGCGAGTGCGAAAGTCAAAGTGTCCAGAAGAACTGTGTCTGGTTCTGCAAGATGCTCAATAAAACTTACCAGCTCATTTCCTTATAAAACTGCACTGATTGTACCGGAGACTATTGTTTTTATTTGTATTTTTAGTCACACCAAATATTGATTTTGTTTCGGTATTTTTTTTTAATGTAGAAACATTAAATTATTTTAATTATTTTGAAGGCCTCTTTGCACTACAGCATTTCTTTGCATGTGCCTAAAACTTTTGCACAGTACTGTATATACACTTTCAACCCAACTAAGCCTCCAACAAAGATGAGTGTGTGAGCAGTCGCTCCCCCCGGTGGCTGTACCTTGATAACCAGGAAGGTGTCAGGAGAGGGGTCGGTGATGGAGAAGATGGCAGAGCGGGCAAGGGTGGAGATAGCAGTGTGGGGGTTATGAGGGCGTAGCATGTTCTTCACTTGGTCCGAGTTCAGGTCAAAATGAAAGTTCTCTGAAATCTAGGACCAGGCGAATCAGACTGGTAAGGACATTTTAATTATAGTGCTACAACAAGATGTTTCACTCAAACTCAATTATTAAAGCTATTTTGAAATGAATCAACTACTCCAAGAACAAATGCAACACAATAAGCAGCAAATACTGCAACAAAAATACGTACCTTTTTCTTTTCCTTCACATCATACAGAGCCAGCGTCCCAAATATCGGTTCAATTTCTATTTCAAACCTAGAGGGGCAACACAGCAGAGTATTTCACTTCATGAGGGGAAACTTGAATCATGTCCAAGTAAAAGCGATATATGATATACATGATGTCTGCTATAAATAAAGGCATGTGGAGTGTTTAGATTAAATGGCATGCACACTGAACTCACTTGAGAGACAAACACTTGACCATGATTCTCTGGCCTGTATGCTCTTTGGGTACCTCAGGGACTGAGCACCTCTCCACAGCCTCATCCTGCCATGCACACACACACACACACACACAGACACACATCACATGAGAAAACAAGCTCCATGGTGACAGTGCCATGGCAACATTGACACAGGCACCAGAGGGCTATGTACACAGATAGAGGCACCAGCAGTGAAGTAGTATGAAGGACGACAGTAAAATTCTAGACAAGAAAACATTTTTTTCTCAAGCCAACAGAAGACAGTCGTGTTTACAGGCAGTAAGGAGGAATAATTGATTCGAAGAGACCATGATTCTCTTAACAGTGTCCATTTCATCTCAGCTAATTAGCTAACCATCATATCAGTGACATTGGCTTGTTAACTTGCTGGTTAGCGAACATGCTAATTTATATTGCTTTAACAACCAAACCTACATAGCTTGCCTAAAATCTATTTCAAGAAACTGGACGCAGATATCTAACGCTAGATATCTAGGTCATATTTTTACCTAGGTGTTGCACATGATGGAAATGTTTAGCTAGATAAAACTTTCTTCAGGTTGCAAATGAGTTTTTACAGTATCTGCTTGGGCAGCACCTCCGCTTCCAGTGCCACAACGACATCCTCTGTGTTGTAATTGTAACACATGACATCTTGAATGTGCCCACAAACAACAAAGTTGTAATCATCAAGAGATCCTCGGTTTCTCTCTAGCATAAACACTTTGATATTTCTATGAGATGTGTGTACATGTGTGGTCATCGCAGGCTTGATCACCGCTTAGCATCATTTAGCCAATAAGCGGATAACATTTTAGCTAATATCAATCTGATTCCTTAATAAAATTTTTGATAAATTCTTCAGTCAGATTATAACCTAGTGGCGTGGGCATCTCTTTTTGTTTCCAGTCACTGAAGGGGTCTATTATTATGACTTGGATTAAGAGCAGGTCACATTTCCTGAGTAATAATACAGAAATCCAGGTCATTCCAAAGAGCTCACAAACTTATTCTTGCAACTGTCCATATTATTTAGTAGTGTTCAGACCTCATCCGGTGCTGGGTAAAGCCCCAGTAAGTCAGGGTGGCGCCCTTGCTGGCGGTTCTCTGAGTTGCGGTGGTCCATGTCCTCAGCAGCTGTGCGCTCCAGCAGAGAAGGCAGCAGGGCATCTGCAGAGGAGTTCTTCAGGTCAAAGATACTGGAGGCCCAGCTGCCCCGTGGTGTGTCATCCAGAGACAGTGACCTCCTCTTAAGGTCGTCCTATACACACAGACAATCACGTCTTGTGATCTATTTAAATAATTTATTAAGTTAAAATAGCAGAATGTGTTAAGTGCTACGTGAGTCGATAGGTTTTGGGAAGAAAAGTGGCGAGCTATAAAAAGTTTTTAAAAAAACACTATTTTCAGCCAAAATATTTCTGTGGCGTCCTTAAGAAATATAGTTGACCGATGCTGATTGTAAACGTGTATAATGTTAGCTAAGTCAAACATACACTGATGGATTTTATTTCACATTAATGAACTCATTCTGAAAACATTCTCCATTTACCTTGACAGAAAATAACAGTGTATCTTTCAAGTGATAAGCTGAGAGGAGACAAGAGATTATTTGAGAGACCTGCTACTAATGAGATGGGGGCAGGGGGCAGGGCTTCCAGGGGGGTCAATCATTCCCGATTCACATGTTGGCTCATCTCTCATTTTTATTTTGGGGGTTGGGATGGGTGTATTTGGAGGGGGGATAGGGGGCTCTTTCTAGGTATATCTTCCTGCACGCCCTCTAGGTTACAACAGCATGGCCTTGTACACCCACTATAAAATGGCTTGCATAAATATTCACCCTCCTTTGAACCATTCCACATTTTGTAGTTTTACTATCAGGGACTGAAACAGACTTAATTGGGATTTTATGTCATGAATCTACACAAAATATCCAATAATGCTGAAAATACAAATCAATAGTGTTAATTATTATTTGCAAATCACAAAAAAAAAAAAAAGTAAGTTGTGACTGCATAAGTATTCACCTCCACTGCTGCAAAAAAACTAACAAACCCTAAATTAGTTCTGGTGGAACCAGATGCCTTCATAAAAGCCACATAATTAGTGAAACAGCATCAATCTGTGTGCAACTAAAGTGTCAGATGATCTCAGTATAAACACACCTGTTCCTGGAAGAACCCAGAGTTGGTAGAGAACATACCTGTGCAAATAGCATTATGAAGACCAAGGAGCAATCAAAACAAGTCCACAACAAGGTGCTGGAAAAATATCCATCAGGGTTTGTGTAGGCATGGGAGTGAATACTAATGCAAGCCACTTGCTAAATTCTCTATAGAAGATATCACAGCAAAGGCATCACTCACGGCCCCTTACCTGGTCATCCGAGCGGTCACTGGCTGCAGCCTCATCCAGTTCAAACGTCTGTTTAACCAGGCCTCTCCGCTTCTCCCTTCGCCGCTCAGTGTTGTGAGAACTCTGTATGGTACTGTAGCACTGGTATCTAAGACAGAAAATGTTGTAACACAGAAATTATGTTTAAAGTACTGGTCGAAAAATGACGTAATTGCGAGTTCTGACTTCCCAAAGGACCACCGACTTCCCTTAGGTTACTGGAATGCTGCATTACACTGCCCTGCATCAGATTTGCTGAACAGGATCTGATAGTTGTTTCTTACTAATACTTAGATGCTGAGTCCAGATATGCTATTAGTTTTGCTCTAGAACATCACAACGTTTCACAAAGCCTGATGTCCAGTGTAGAGCTTTTTTGCCTAAGATGGACCATAAACAGAGCTATTGCCAGATACACTGCCACCAACACAGGAAACACTATGTTTATGTACAATAGGTGAGCAACATTTATCACTTTTCCTCTGATCAGCCCTTATATGAATGCTAGGCACACTTACATGCACACAAAACTCAAAACTGATTTCAGGGATTTATAATGACCAGTGAAAGACGGAAATGCGAGCATAGCCCACATGAGTTCTGCTACATCTGTGGGTGTTTTGCCAGTCCAGAAAATCCCTCAAAAGGAAGTTCACTCCTTAAGCACTCTGCATATTATTATAATGTTCGTCTTTTGAAATAGCTTTATTTAGAGATTTTCACAAACATTTCACAGACTATTTGTCTGCTGTTCATGTTGTAAACAAGTGTTACGTTTTGTGTGTCTATTGTTGTTATTAATAAATAATAATAGTGAAATTTGACAGCTTCTACCAATTTAAATAAAACCCTGAAAGCAATATAAATATAGCAAAATTATTAAAAACTTCATTCTTATTTTGTGGGAAAACAGTACGTGATAGGGAATTTTCAGTGACATATTTGAACTCAGCGTGACCAGAATAGATAAAAACAAGTGTGATTTGCAAAACAGCATAAACTTTTTTTTTCTAGATGCAGGGCGGTGTTATTCTCCTTTCTCCCACATAAGTAAGTTAATAAACCATCATCCCACTCACTTTCTCTGGATAATGAGCCAGTCATCAGTGTAGACCCCAAGTGCATCTCTCACTCTGGGATCCAGTGTACTGCAGACACAAAATGACTCGGCGTCAAACACAGCTACTCTGAGTGCTAATAATAATCTACTGAATGCAGTAATAGGCAAGCAGGAAATCTCATCCATAATGAGCAGCTGATCTGATTACAATTACGCATGAGTGTCTGGGCCTGTGTGTATATTAAAGGGCTCACTCCTCCTCAGGCAGGGCTGGTTCCAGTGTCATGCAATCTCTCTCCTGCAGTATGAGCTCCAGGTCATCAGTGGGGAACTCCAGGAGTTGTCTGAGAGGCCCAGACTCAGGGATAGGGGCATGACTGCTCACATACTCCTCATAATCGACCGGCTCCACCACTTCCGTAAGGGGCACCTAACACACACACATACACAAATCTGAATCTGAAATCTACAACAAATCTACTATGAGGGGGTAGTGCGAGTGGTGTTGGCAGAAGTGAAAACAATTATGGTTTGTGATAATTGCCACTTCCCTTTTCTACTTCATTTCATAAATCTTATGGCCTGCTTTCATGGGAAGTAAAATCACTCCAACATGAAATCTGAGAGGTTACTTTAAAACACCACAAGATTACACAATGATTCAAGCAATATCCTGAGATCATGATAATGCCGCCTGTAGAGTGTTCGTCCTGGGATGTCTGTACCCGGAATAACCTTCTATTGTGTGCCAAAAAAAAATCAGCACACACAGCAAAACACAGGCAGGAATATGGACACTTGTGCTCTCAAGACAAATTACGCTGTTTAAATTTTCACAATATTTTTGTGCTTGAGAGCAGGTTACGCATGGAATTCGAATTCAATATGATACGATACAGTGATATCAACACTAGTATTACATTTCCCATACATCATAAATAAGCAATGCTTCAGCTGGCAATGGTTTAAATTTTCAATTGCTCTGTAGCTCAAATGTGTTTCTGAATCCTTTCATAATATTAACTATTAATACAGTCCCTTCTGAAAGTATTGGAACAACAAGGCCAATTCTATTTTTTTCGTTATACACTGAAGATATTTGGGTTTGAGATCAAAAGATGATACGAATATGAAATGATAGAACCCCCTCAAAAACAAACAAAAAAAAACTGTAAGAAGCTGCAGTAAAAGGCTGGAAAAGCAACATAAAAGTAAAGTGCAACAGTTTTATGTCAGTGGGTCACCAGCTTGAAGCAGTTATTACAAGCAAGGGCTATGCAACCAAATAGTAAGTCTCATTTACGTCAAAACTATCTGTTCCAATACCTTTGCGCACCTAAAAAATTGGGTGGTCTGCCACCAAAGGTGCCATGTTCTAAATTGTCTAACATAACTAGATGTAAATATGAGGAAATGAAAACTGAAATTCTGATCTATCATCTCATATTCATCTCCTGATCTCAAACGTCTTCAACATATAATGAAAACAACAGGATGCACCATGCTGTTCCAATACTTTTGAAGGGGACTGTCTATAAAAAATATGTGCATGTCATTTATGGCATACATTATTTTCCAATACTTTTTTTTTTTTTTTTAATTTTGCAACAATATTCTAATTACTTATGAAAAACTAAACTATATATAGTAGTAATACAGTCATGTGGAAAAAATAAGTACACCCCATGGAAACTGTTGGCTTTTTTTGATATATTTGGACAAGCAAACATTCGATCATCCTTGAAAAAGTGCCTATTAATAAAGTTGATATAATTTAACAAAACCACAAAGAAAAAGTAAGTATACCCTCGGCCTCAGAAGCTAGTATTGCCCCCTTTAGCAGAAATAACTTCTTGTAGGTGTTTTGCATAAAATTGTCCACCAGTCTCTGACATCGGCTTGCTGGAATTTTTGACCACTCTTCCATGCAATATTCTTTCAGTTGCAAGATGTTTGAGGGTTTTCTTGCATGTACTGCCCGTTTCAAATCCCCCAACAACATTTCAATGGGATTTAAATCCGGGCTTTGACTAGACCATTCCATAACCCTCCATTTCTTCTTTTTGATCCATTCCTTGGTGGATTTGCTAGTGTGCTTAGGATCATTATCCTGTTGAAAGGTCCATTTTCGGTTCAACTTTTGGACAGATGGCCTCACATTATCTTCAAGCACTCTTTGATATGATGCAGAATTCATAGTTGAATCTAGGAATGCAAGTTGCCCAGTCCCTGAGGCAGCGAAGCAACCCCAAACCATAACATTTCCACCACCATGCTTCACAGTTGGTATGAGGTGGTTCTCCTAGAAAGCTGTCTTTGGTCTGCACCAAACATGTCTGCTGTTACTGTGGCCAAACAACTCTTTCTTTGATTCGTCTGTCCAGAGCACATTATTCCAAAAGGAACATTGACAAACTGTAGTCTTGCAAAGGCTTTTTCCTGGCACACCTCCCATGCAGGTCAAATTTGTGCAATCTCTTTCTGATTGTAGAAGCATGTACTTTGACACCAATAGTTGCAAGACATACTATCAGATCCTTTGATGAAATTTTGGGGTTCTTGGAGAGTTCTTTTTGCATCAGACGGTCTGCTCTTGGGACAAATTTGCTGGGACGGCCAGTCCTGGACAAATTGGCGGTCGTTTGAAATCTGCACCATTTGAAGATGATTTTCCTTACAGTGGAATGATGTATTTCAAATAATTTGGAGATCTTTTTAAATCCCTTGCCAGCCTCATAGGCATCCACAAGCTTTTTTCTGAAGGCCTTACAGAACTCTTTAGATCTTGGCATGATGACACCACACACCTCAATAACAAAGGGAACACCTGACACTAGATATGAGAGGGGTATCAATAAGACAGGTTCCACCTGCACTCCCTAAGCAGGTTCTAATCACTGGCACCCAATCTTCAGCACCTGATTCTAATTTTATGGATCTGAAGGTGTGATAAGTGTACTTACTTTTTCCATGTGACTGATCTGTTTTTTGTTCATTTAAATTGTGAAAATTACTACAAAATGTTCATTTTGTGTGTCATTTGATAGAGTATCACCTTTATTAATAGACACTGTTTCAAAGAGGATCAAATGTTTTGCTTGTCCAAATATGACAAAAAAGCCAACAATTTCCATGGGGTGTACTTATTCTTTCAAATGACTGTAGTTCCTGTTCTCACTTAAATTATAGCAGCTATAAACAGTTGTTCCCAGTCTCTCTTTTCTTTTCTTTTCTTCTCTCTCTCTCTCTCTCTCTCTCTCAATAAGGTACTTTCATATCTTAATAAGACAAAATTTGCAGTTTGCCATGCTCCTGAGAAACTGCAATGTGTGGTCACAAACAGGAGACATGGTGAGTCCTTGCAAAAATTATATATATAAAAAAATAAATAAATAAAAAAAAAACCCCTTCTTCTTGCAGAAAACTTAATCGTATCAATGAGTACACAAAGTTTTTTTCTGTTCATTCGTTCATATGGAGCATCTGCTGTATAAATTCCTGCACAAGCTGTTACTATAGAAGTGAGAACATATTAGAATTAATGCCTTACAGCTGGAACTACTGGTCTTATAGAAAATTAATCAACATCATCTGACCAATCATCTGACCAATCAGAATCAAGCATTCAACAGCTCTGTGGTATAACAATAGCTATTTATGAGAAAAAATCCAAGTAAAATCTGTCCTCTTGAAAAATACCAAATGACTACTACCTATTCCCTTTGTTTACGTCCTATATATTGGGTAACAGATATACACCCTATGTAGTGCCCTGCTTGAATAGTGTAGTATGAGTTTGAGATTCAGCCCTAGAAACTTCTCTGTAAAGATTATATGATGGGATCTTGACACACACACTTGTCTGTGCTGCACTGTTAAATAGAAAAGCGCTTTTACTCACCGACTGATGGGTTCCACTTCGTTTTTTGGAGAGCTGAGGGGAGCCATACTCCCGAGATACCTGCTTCCTGACCTCTGCAGCTACCGTCCTGAGAGAGAGAGAGAGAGAGAGAGAGAGAGAGAGAGAGAGAGAGAGAGAGAGAGAAAGAGAGCGAATATGTGATAGTTTGGGTCAAGTATTCATCTTGTCAGGAATAAAACAATGAACAAAGTGATGTTATCAGCCCAAAGCTAGTAGTTATTTTCCTATAACCGCATTCCAGCAGTGTTCTATTCATATTATACCACAGCTATCTGCCAATGCCAACATTTTTTTTATTTTTCATTATTTTTTTATTAATGAATGACTTTAAAACTGCAAGAAACAGCCTTACCCCTTTTACAAACCACTGACACTGGAGACTCCTTCCAAAAATGCTAACTAAACATCTCCTCACAGAAAATGTACCATATTAACAATTACAAGCATTTTTTATTTTATTTATTTGGAGTTTCCGCCATACCTCTCTCTAAGCTAGCTGTTATGGTAGAAACAATAATGTTTTAGAACAAGCACATTAACATATAGGCCTAAACCTGTACTTTACCTTGCAGCCTGAGCTGCTGTTATCCAAAAATAATTAACACAATCAGATCTGAGAATTCAACAGCACTGTGGTAGAGGGTTTAGGTTTAACAACTTTAACAATTATGCCAGAATAGTCTTAGATACATAAACACATTTATAATTAACAAATAGGCACAAGATGATTCGAGTTGCACTGTAACAGACACTGCTAACAATAATCATTTTAAAACATCACAACTGTGGGGTTTTGAGTTGTTTCTAACAGACAACAGACATGATGCCAGAACTCTGCCCCTTTATGTACCAAAGACCCCAACACAGCCCCAGTCCCCCAACGCTCTCCTCATGCTGTCCAAGACAGTGTGCAGCTGCTCCTTCACAGACTGGCTCACTTGCTCAAACTCACACTCGTGTGCATGCGCACACACACACACACACACACACACACACACACACACACACACACACACACACACACACACACACACACACACACACACACACAGCTGCCAGAGCTCCAGATTCCCCCTCACATTCTTTCTCTCCATATGCATGCTGCTCATTGTATATGCCAACAAAGTACACCCCCCCACCCCCAAACAAAGCACACACACCCACCCCCCCACCCCCCAAACAAAGCAGTCCACTGCACTCTCTCTTCAGTTAGTCTGTGCCTCTTCACCGCACAATTACCAAAACTTTCACAGGTTTTGGAATCATTCAACTCAGCACACCCCTGTGGACCGGATGAAGGAACTCTCCCAGGGGTCACGTCACTCTGGCTGGCCAGCAACTGATTTCCTGAGCTAATGAAACTCTGGCTGGAATACAGTTTGCAGAGCAGGAAAAGAGTCACAATATGGCGCTTGGGCCTAGTCATGTGAGGTGTGAGAAATCATTAAACTGACTATACATGATCAACATGGTTTCCTGATTGTAATTTTTGTTTTGTTTTGACAATTTGCACAAGCTAATCGTTCGTTCATCTTCAGTAACCGCATTATCCTGGTCAGGGTCTCTGTGGATCCAGAGCCTAACCTGGGAACACTGGGTGTGAAGCAGGAATGGAACGTCAGTACATCACAGGGCACCATGCACACACACGCACACACTCATTCACACCTCGGGGTAATTTAGCATAGCCAATTCACCTAACTGCATGTTTCTGGACAGTGGGAGGAAAACCCCAGTCAGACAGTAACCCGAGCTCAGGAGCTAAACGAGGAGCCTGGAGCTGTGAGGCAGTGACTCTGACTCACAAGCCACTGCTGCACAAAAAGGTACAAAAAATGGATATGGTGCAGAGGTACAGTGTGTGCATGCATTTATGGCTTCATTCCTATGAAACTTAATATCACTCTAACGTGTTTAAATCCTTACAAACATCAGTGTTTAAAAACAGATACAGAAATACATTAAGCCTATATGTGAACGCAGGAGTGTTGCATGCTCCATGGAAATCCATTTCCTACTTAAAGAGGAAAAAGGAAACTTTGCCTCCTCTAAAGGCAACAACTGCACACCCTTTTCCTGTATCCTGCACTCACTCAAACAATGAACTCAGACTCACAGGGTAAAAAAAAAATACCACAAAGTGACAAGTCAATTATGATGCAATTATAAGTTTAGGGTAAAGCTAACAAATCTAACAAACACCGATCTGACATTCTTCAGCTATATATGAAGTGTAAAGGCAGATGTAAAGCAGGAATGACATTCCAGGTCACATTCCGAGATGTCGGTGAGATTCCTTCTGAGTCTGAACACCTGTATGCTCTGAGATGTGATGTTAATCTCTTATCAGGTTCCTGCTCTGCTGCAATACGGAGGAAATAAAAGGCTCAGAAAATCACTATAGACAAGGCAAGATCTGCAGTGAAGAGCATGGTGGGAGATTCCCACACAAATTAGAGCCAAAAATGAAAGAGAAATTCATCTCGATCATGTAAAAGGAGAACTCAGCTTTCCTTGTTCTGCGTCAGGAGTGACAATAGCCGAGTCATAACGCTGTGACTAAATGAAACCTGATGTGTGGGAAGTGTGGAGGAGATGACACTGGCCTGTTTAACACAATGCAACAGGAGTAAACTCATGAACAGCTTTTAGACATGAATGTTCAGATAAATTACTTGTATATGCCGAGATTTCACTCTGTGTAGCTAGTGAGGCTGCTCTGACCACACAACTCCACAACTATACTCCTCTATCCTCGACTACTCTCCATTATACTCCACTTTACACTCAAATATACTCCAGTATACTCCAGTACTCTCCATTATACTCCACTACACTCCATTATACTCCACTCTATACTCAAATATACTCCTCTATCCTCCACTACTCTCCATTATACTCCACTCTATACTCAAATATACTCCTCTTTACACTCAAATATACTCCAATATACTCCAGTACTCTCCATTATACTCCATTACACTCCTCTACACTCCCACTGCGCGGTCAGTGGACCTAATAACACAGCCTAAGGAGTAGCCTAAGGAGTGGTTCCTTTATTCCAAACACCAACAAACTGATTAACCTTCACGAGAAGTCGTGCCGAGACAGATTTCTGTGACCTATAAACAAAAGGCTGGTCCAGCTGTCGCGGTTGACGGGACCCGAGTTGAGGAGCCGCGGCGTGCGGAGAGAAGCGTTGCGTTAGCCGGCTAGCGCGGTGTGGACACAAAACTCGTACTGACCTGTTAATCTTGTGAGCAAAAGCTCTCCGCTCGCTTGTCAGAGTGGCCATCCTGTCCAAACACAGTCGCTGTGCGAAAACTCTTCGTAGAACTGGGTTATTATTTTGCAGTAGGTTACTCGGACATCGCTTCCTTGTGTTGCAGTGTGGCGGCGCGCAGTGATCCTCCTAGCGGCCAGACCACAGCACCGTCTTCCCCGCCTTCTCACCAAACCGGTCCCGCTGACGCACCTGTCTCTGGCTCTCAGCCAGCATGGCCCAGTCCCAATAACTCCCTACTTCCTGTATTCCTGCATACGCGCCCTCCATACTCTATAATACTGTATGAAATAAGCTAATAGTAATGAAACAAAGCTTATATACACACCCAAATGCCAGTGTATAGCAAAAACAACAGCTGGCCTTGCCATTACAATAGTTTCAGAGGGGACTGTATATCAGCAAAATAACACATTTTCTTTTCTGATACTAATACTGATACCCCATACTGTATTCTTTAAAAAACTACTAAACTGATACAAACTCTTTCATACAGAAATCACTTACACTGTCAATACAACAAATATAATAAAGTATAAAATACAAATATAATAAAATAAATCCTAACAAAAAACAGTATGTAAATATTTATACTTATATGTAAATATTTCCGCTTCCAATAATACATTTCTTTTCCATCCAATTCCAATCTTTGCCATTTGTTACAGGATCTGATACCCGAAATGTTTTCTTCAATATCCAATCCACCATTTAAAAAAAATTTTTTTTGCTTGTATTGGCATCAGTCCGGTATTGATACTGGATATCGGATTGGTGCCATCGCATTAAGCATCATCAACCATATCATTAATTGTAATTGTAGTCATAAGGAATACTGATCTTCTGAAAGAACTACAATAAATTGCAGGCTAATAATAATTTTTTTAGGTGGTAATATTTTTGAGTTCTTAATGTAGTGTGGATTAGTGGTGAGCACGTTTACCTCGCACCTCTAGGGTTGGGGGTTTGATTCCCCCCTCCGCCC
Organism: Cranoglanis bouderius; assembly: GCA_023630585.1. Taxonomy (NCBI): domain Eukaryota; kingdom Metazoa; phylum Chordata; class Actinopteri; order Siluriformes; family Cranoglanididae; genus Cranoglanis; species Cranoglanis bouderius. Next base: position 20,325,203 of record CM042551.1, read on the forward strand.
TGTCTGAGTTTGCTTGTTCTCCCCGAGCTTCAGGGGTTTCCTCCAGGTACTCCGGTTTCCTCCCCCAGTCCATAGACATGTGTTGTAGGCTGATTGGCATTTCCAAATTGTGTGTGTGTGTGTGCGACTGTGCCCTGCAATGGGTTGGGTCCAGGGTGTCCCCTCGCCTCATGCCACGGGTCCCCTGGGATAGGCTCCAGGCTCCCTGCAACCCTGTGTAGGATAAGTGATACAGAAAATGGATGGATGGATGTTTAATAGGTTATGTAATTTTAAAAAATATGTTATGTTAGTTTTTGGTTAAATTCAGGCTTTTAGTAGTAATTCTAGTAGTATAGTTAACTCAATAGTATAGTATACAGTGGTGCTTGAAAGTTTGTGAACCCTTTAGACTTTTCTATATTTCTGCATAAATATGACCTAAAACATCATCCGATTTTCACACAAGTCCCAAAAGTAGATAAACAGAACTCAATTAAACAAATGAGACAAAAGGACCTCATAAATACCATCTCTAAAGAGTTTAGACTCCACCAATCTACTGTCAATTCTTCTCTTTGTCTACTTTTAGGACTTGTGTGAAAATCTGATGATGTTTTGGGTCATATTTATGCAGATATATAGAATATTCTAAAGGGTTTGCAAACTTTCACGCACCACTGTAGTATAGTATAGTACCCTATACTATACTATACATATTTTTAAAGAGGCTTTTCCAACTCTAAGTCCAGTTGTGACCGCTATTATTAATAGTCCATTAGTCAATGGGGTGGTACCTACCAACTTCAAACATGCATGTACAGCCGTTGTTAAAAAAAAAAACTCATTTAGATCAGCATGACATGAATAACTATAGACCCATTTCTAAACTGTCTTTTATTTCCAAAGTTTTGGAAAAAGTCATCTACTCTCAGATTTTTCGTACCTGAGTGCTTTTAGTATTTTTGACACATTCCAGTCGGTTTCAGGGAGCTACATAGTACTGAATCTGCTTTGTTGAAGTTTTTAATGACATCTTACTCACTCTGGATGCAGGTTCTGGCTGTATTTTAGTCTTGCTTGATTTAAGTGCAGCATTTGACACTGTAGATCACGATATCCTTTTACACAGGCTTGAACATGTAGCTGGTTTTCGGGGGCCTGTGCTGGAGTGGTTTGCTTCTTACCTCAAAGGGAGAACGTTTTCTGTTAAAGTAGGGAATTATTTTTCATCTCATGCTCTAATTCCTTATGGTGTACCCCAGGGTTCCATTTTGGGTCTTCTTCTATTTGCATTATATGCTTCCACGTGGTCATATTATTTAGAGATACAATTTATTGTACCACTTTTATGCCAATGACACTCAGCTCTATCTTCCTATCAGAAATAATAACCGTTCTGTGTCTAGTCTGTTTGACTGTTTGTGTGACATAAAATGTTGGATGGACATGAACTTCTTACAGTTAAACAAGGATAAAAACTGAAATTATTATCTTCGTGCCATCAGATATGACCTCTGACATAGTCAATCAGCTTGGTTCTCTTTCTTCAAATGTTCATGACTGTGTCAAAAATCTTGGTGTCATTTTTTATGACAATTTGAGTTTTGATAAGCAGATTAGTGCTGTTGTAAAAAAACAAAAACAAAAAAACAGTTTCTTTCAGCTAAGATCTATTGCCAAAATGAAGATGCTGCTCTCTAAGAAAGACCTTGAAACTGTTATTCATGCATTCATCACTTCAAAGTTGGACTACTGTAATTCTCTATACCTGGGTTTTCCTAATTCAACTGTTAATCATCTGCAAATGGTTCAAAACGCAGCAGCTAGGCTACTGAGTGGCACTAAAAAGCGTCAACACATTACTCTTGTGCTTGCCTCTTTCCACTGGCTGCTGGTTAAGTCCTGGATTGACTTTAAAATTTTGCTTTTTGTTTTTAAAGCTCTGCATGCACTTGCTCCTCAGTATATTAGTGATCTCCTTGTCCCATACAATGCCTCAAGATCCTTACGCTCATCCGATCAATTTATTTTCTTTTCCTCGCTCACTTTATAAAACTAAAGGTGACCGGGCTTTTTCAGTAACTGCTCCTAGACTCTGGAACAGTCTTCCCTTCAATATTAGATCTTCCCCTTCTGTTTCTACATTTAAATCCACTTTAAAAACTTATTTGTATTCTTTATGTTTTAATCGAGGGGGTACATTATTCATTTGTCCTCAAGGTTTTGATCCACTGTGTTAATTTTGGTTAACTTTGTTTTAATTTTTCCTGTACAGCACTTTGGTTGCAACCGCCATTGTTTTGAAATGTGCTTTATAAATCAATAAACTAAACTATATTAATGCTATACATATTTCTACATTTTAAACCTTATTAACTCACTCAAGTTGACCCAAAACAGTAATTCAGAATTGTTTATACAACACTGTTACGGAGTGACACAGGGGAGCTGGATGCATCCGCTGGGGAAAAGTCAGTTTATTAGGGAAGTAACCAAAAATATGTGGACAGGGGAAAATGCAACACAAAGGCAGGGTCAAAAAAGCAAACAGTCAAACAATAATCCAAAGAATGGTCAGGCACAAATCCACAAACAACACGGCAATAATCCAGAGGGTAGCAAGACATAAATCCACAAAACAGTGAGGCGATAATCCACAGTGTAGCGAGGCGGTAATCCAACAGATATCGAGGCAAGAGTCCACGGTCCAGGAAAACTAAACTGGAAACTGGACTGGAAACTGAACTGGAAACTGAACTGGAAACTGAACTAGAAACAGAACGGGATTCTGGGATGGAAACTAGACAAAACTGGACTGGATATTAAACTAGAAACTGGACTGAAAACTAGACTGGATTCAGGACTGGGACCTGGACTGGATACTGGTCTGTGACCTAGATTGGAAACTGGACTTGAAACTGGACTGAAACTTGGACTGGAAACAGGACTGGAACTTGGACTGGAAACAGGACTGGATTCTGGGCTGGATTCTGAACTGGAAACGGGACTGGAAACCAAACTAGGAACTGGACTGGAACCTAAACTAGAAACTGAACTGGAAACTGAAATGGAAACAGGACTGGAACTTGGACTGGAACTTGGACTGGATTCTAGACTGGGAACTGGACTGCGAACTGGACTGGATTCTGGACTGGGAACTGGACTGGGAACTGGAATGGGAACTGGAATGGGAACAGGACTGGGACAGGACTGGAACAGGACTGGAACAGGACTGGGAACTAACTCTGGGCAGGAACTGGACATGGGCTGGAACTGGACTTGGACTAGGACATGGAGTGGGACTAGAACATGGGGTTGGATATTTGCTAAGACCGGAACCTGGACCTAGACATGGATTTGGACTTGGACATGGACTAGGACTAGGGCATGGAAAGGAGGTCATCCTGTGGACCTCCGAAATGGACATGGCTTGGGCGGAGGTCATCCCATGGACCTCCGACATGGATTTGGCTTGGGCGGAGATCATCCCGTGGACCTCTGACAGGAACTTGGCTTGGGCAGAGGTCATCCCGTGGACCTCCGGCAGGAACTTGGCTTGGGCGGAGGTCTCCTCGTGGACCTCCGGCAGGAGCAGGACAGGAGCGGAGGTCCCCTCGTGGACCTCCAGCGGGAGCAGGACAGGAGCAGAGGTCCCCTCGTGGACCACTGGCGGGAGCAGGGCTGGAGTGGAGGTTCAAGTTCAAGTTCAAGTTCAGTTTATTTGTATAGCGCTTTTAACAATGGACATTGTCCCAAAGCAGCTTTACAGAAGTTATATAAATTCAGGACATAGATTTTAAATTTATGAATTTATCCCCAATGAGCAAGCCTCGGTGGCAAGGAAAAACTCCCTGAGATGATATAAGGAAGAAACCTTGAGAGAAACCAGACTCAAAAGGGAACCCATCCTCATCTGGGTAACACCGGATAGTGCAATTATAAATAAATAAATCTCTTCTATAAATGTACCAGTACAACACGGTCAGATAGCAGTTGTGAGACCATGAAAAATTCATTACAGTTTTTATATGAAGTCTGTTTTGTTGAACTTCACCACTGTAATCTCAATGATCTTTAGGCTGCACCATGTGGGGCCATCCTCAGCAGCAGCATGTGACTTCAATTGATGAGATCTCCAACCAGAAGTAGGGCATCAGGATGGATCAGGCAGGTCCAGAGAGCAGAAGGGGTCGGGATCACTGGCATCTCCGGAGTATCATGTGAAGCTCGACAGAAGGGGAGAGGGAGATAGAGAGAGAGAGAGAGAGAGAGAGAGAGAGAGAGAGAGAGAGAGAGGGAGAGAGAGTGAGAGAGAGAGATCATTAGGTATGCTTATTGTCCCGTAATGGTTAAGGACAATGTACTTTGCGTAAGTGAAAGCAGGTACTCCGGCAAGACTAGCTTATGACAGGATAACTAAAAGGGAGAGCCAGAGGGTAACACAGACATGAGGGCTCCCTGGGACAAGGCGGCCAGCCACCCCACCACCAACAAACCTTGGTGGATGCCTGAAGGTGGGGGGGTGACAGCATCCAGACATCCCAGATCAACACAACACATTATGCCCGTGAGCCTCTAGATCTGCTCCTTTACCTAAGGAAAAAAATCTATTCACGAAAGGCTTGATTAAACAAATATGTTTTCAGCCTGGACTTAAACACTGAGACTGTGTCTGAGTCCCGAACACTAATTGGAAGGCTGTTCCATAACTGTGGGGCTCTTCCCCTGCTGTAGCCTTCACTATTCGAGGTACTGACAAATAGCCTGCACCTTTTGATCGAAGTAGGCGTGGCGGATCATAAAAGACCCCTTGTGGACCCCCAACAGGAACAGGGCTGGAGCGGAGGTCTCCTCGTGGACCCCTGACAGGAACAGGGCTGGAGCGGAGGTCTCCTCGTGGACCCCCAGCCGGAACTGGGCTGGAGCGGAGGTCCTCTCATGGACCTCCAGTGGGCGCTCCACTGAGAAGACCTCCTGCTGGGTCTCCGGCTGGAGCTCGGGGCTGGAGGTTGCCACGTTAACCTCCAGGGGGAGCTCCGCTGAGGAGACCTCCTGCGGGGTCTCCGGCTGGAGCTTGGGGCTGGAGGTTGCCATGTTAACCTCCAGGTGGAGCTCCACTGAGGAGACCTCCTGCTGGGTCTCCAGCCGGAGCTCAGGGCTGGAGGTTGCCACGTTAACCTTCAGGTGGAGCTCCGCTGAAGAGACCTCCTGCTGAGTCTCCGGCTGGAGCTCTGGGGTTGCCCGCTTATGGAGCCGTTTATGGACACACCAGCTGTCCTTAAAACATTCCTGCAAGCAGAAATAGGAGCTCGTTTTTCCCTGTTTTCGACAGGTGGGGCACTGTAGACTGGCCTGCCGGGTGCAGCCCTCGGTTGCGCACTCCTGGGTCAGGGGCTGAGAGGTGCCGGCCGCCATGTTGGCCCGCTCTCTCCCATAGTGCTCAAGGAAAGACTGGCCAGGCTGATTGGGCAGGTGAACCCTGTTCAAGAAGGCATTGAGGTCTGGCTCAAATTCCAAGCTCCCGTATTCCTGGATCAGGAGATCCACGAAACCCGAAACAGTATTTAGTTCTGTGTACCCACTGGCGAGGTGGATCTCTGCCCACCAGTGAGCTGAGCCAACCAAACGGGATAGGAGGAACCTCACCCATTGTTCCTCACTGGGTTTGGGGTCCTCCTATCCCGTTTGGATAGGAGGACCTTGAATTCCGTCTCGAATTCCGGGCTCCCGTATTCCTGGATCAGGAGATCCACGAAACCTGAAACAGTATTTAATTCTGGGTACCCACTGGCAACGTGGATCTCTGCCCACCAGTGAGCTGAGCCGACCAAACGGGATAGGAGGAACCTCACCCATTGTTCCTCACTGGGTTTGGGGTCCTCCAAACTGAGGAAATAACCCTGGGCCTGCCAAAGAAAATATTGGGGCTATCCGGAAAAACCATTGTACGCGGTAAGAGGATGAATACAGGCCCATTGGGGAAAAGAAACTGAGTCCAGGGGAGGAACAAAAAATTTGGCGCGGCATGCTCGTACTTTCCCCGCTGCATCCATGTTTAGGCGGAGTATTCTGTTACGGAGTGACACAGGGGAGCTGGATGCATGTGCTGGGGAAAAGTCAGTTTATTAGGGAAGTAACCAAAAATATGTGGACAGGGGAAAATGCAACACAAAGGCAGGGTCAAAAAGGCAAACACTCAAACAATAATCCAAAGAATGGTCAGGCACAAATCCACAAACAACACAACAATAATCCAGAGGGTAGCGAGACATAAATCCACAAAACAGTGAGGCGATAATCCACAGTGTAGCGAGGCAGTAATCCAACAGATATTGAGGCAAGAGTCCACGGTCCAGGAAACGTGAGGGCAGTGAAAAACAATGAACATACATACGCTTCATTAACAATGTAGTACAATCTAAATATCAAGGCAAGGGTCTGTGGTCCAGGAAACGCGAGGTGAGTGCACACAGAGGCACGTATATACATTACAATGCATTCACGACAATACATATACTATCTAATACTAATACTAATACTATCTAAGTGGACAAAAGAAGGGGTTTAAATACATACATGAAAACCAGCGGTAACACAAAACACCTGAAACTAATAATGAAGCAATAAACAATAAACCAATGAACAAACAGGGGCGGAGACATGACATGAACCAAAAACAGAGAACCAATAAACATACAGAGGCGGAGACATGACGTAAACCAAAACACCGAAGCACATGGCGAAGTAAACAAAACTAAAGTCTATGAATGGAAATGCGGAAATGCGCTACTCTTTCGCGAGTAGCGCACAGAGGACGACTCTAACAAACACAAACCATCAAGCTATTGGCTCAGGTAATGTGACACAGGCACAGGCAAGGAGGCACAATAAAATAACACAAATGTAAATGTCAGATCACTTCCATTTCATCTGAATCACAACTTATACCACTCACATGAACCTTGACCCCTGAAATCAACAAATGTGTAGTTTCCATTTAAGCATTATTCTTATATTTATTTATTCATTTATTTTTTATATATATTACAATTACTTTTACAAATATTTTTAGTCAGTTTGTTACGACACCAGAGTAATGCTGGATACAGTTGCAGTGTAAAAATCCGTCACTTTATTAAGAACACACACAAAGAAGGAAATCAGGACAACGGCAAGCTTTAGGCAGATCCAAAAAACAGGCAGGGTTCAAAAATACTGACAGACAGTTATTTCAGGGGCTTAGGCAAAATACAAAAAACCAGGAAACCAGCGGAAGTTCAAAAATACCAAAAAGACAGTCTTTGTTGGGTTTAGGCAAAAATCGTAATCCAAAAAATACTTAGCTTAGTTCGGAAACCAGAATATCAGTCCAGGAAAGAGTGCTTGGTACTGTTGAATATAATATAGACAAACTAATACTTTGCAACGTGTGTGACAAACTAAAGAACTTAAATAGTGAGTATGTGTGCAACCTAGAAAATTAAGGACAGGTGTGTAATCAGAAGGTGGGTGACTGTGAGCGTGGGAGTGAAGGAGTGTTCTGGATGTTGTAGTCCCTGGTGGCCATATCTGTAGGGCACCGAGCCTGCTGGGATGTGTAGTGCGGTGTGTGTGCGTGTGGATTGGTGGCGGCCATGTTTGTAGGCTGCTGAGAGTTCTGGGAAATGGAGTCGTGCTTATGGCGCGACCTAACAGAGCCCCCCCCCCCCCCAAAGGGCTCACTCCGGGAGCACTCTCTTGTCTGGGTCAGCCTCTGGGTACTCGGGATGCTGATGGTGGAAATCATGGACCATATCGGGGTCTACAATATCCTGGGTTGTAACCCAGCTCTGTTCCTCGGGACCGTACCCCTCCCACTCAATGAGGTACTGGAGCCGTCCTTGACGTCGACGGGACTTAAGAATCTGGTGAACTTGGTAGGCCGGTTGTCCCCCGACCTCCAATGGAGGAGGTGGAGTGTCAGAAGGGTGTTGATTGGTGAGGATACCTGTATGGAAGGGTTTGAGAAGGGAGACATGAAAGGACGGAGCTATACGCCAGTGTGGGGGGATGGCTAATTTGTATGTTACCTCATTGATGGGTTTTATGATCTTGAATGGTCCGATGTAACGAGGACAGAGCTTCTTGCAGGGGTGTTTAAGTTTCAGGTCTCGGGTTGAGAGCCATACTCGTTCCCCTGGTTGGTACTTTGGCGGTACTTGTCGACGGCGATCGGCCTGGGCTTTTGCTTGGGTGGCCGCTTGCCTTAGTCGTTGATGTGTGTTAGCCCAAACCTGCTCACTGCGTTCAAACCATTCGTTTACTGCCGGGGCGTCCATGACCGTGGCGTTCCACGGGAACAGAGGTGGTTGATAACCCAGAACACACTGGAATGGTGTCAGATTGGTGGCTGAGTGGCAGAGAGCGTTTTGGGTGTATTCCGCCCAAGGCAGGAAGCGTGAGCAGTCGGAGGGGTTTTGGCTGCAGAATGAATGGAGCATTCTCCCTATTTCCTGATTTACACGTTCTACCTGCCCATTAGATTCGGGGTGATAACCAGAGGTGAGACTGATATTCACACCCAGCTTCTCCATGAACCCTGACCACACCCGTGAGGTGAATTGCGGCCCTCGGTCGCTTACGATGTCCTCCGGAATACCAAAATAACGGAAAACGTGGTTAAAGATGAGTTCTGCGGTGTAGAATGTGGAAGGGAGACTGGGAATGGGGATCAAACGAAGAGATTTAGAAAAATGGTCGAGGATAACGAAAATGGTGGTGTTACCTAGAGAATTGGGAAGATCTGTGAGGAAGTCGATGGCTAAATGTGACCAGGGATGCTGGGGTGTGGATAATGGCATGAGCTGGCCTACCGGGAGTGCTCTGGGTACCTTAGTTTGGGCACAAACGCTACAAGATTTTACAGTCTGTTGTATGTCCCGGGACATGCGGGGCCACCAATACTTGGGTGCCAATAGATGGTACGTACGTCGGGAACCAGGGTGACCCGTGCCTGGGACCGTATGGGCCCACTTGATTAATTGGTCCCGGTGTGTCCAAGGTACAAACAACTTAGCAAGTGGGCAGGCCAAGTGTATGTGTTTACGCGGGATTCTGGCTAGAATGTGGTCCAGTTCCCACTGTACGTTGCCGACCAGGCAGGAAGGAGGCAGAATGTGATCTGGGTGTGGAGGTTGGGTATCTTTACTGTGAATATGGGAAAGGGCGTCAGCTTTATGATTCTTGGATCCGGGACGGTAAGATAGGGTAAACTGAAAACGTGCAAAAAACAAAGACCAATGGGCTTGACGGGGATTTAGGCATTTCGCAGTGTGCAGATATTCTAGGTTCTTATGATCGGTGTAAATCATAAAGGGGTGCTCTGCCCCTTCCAGCCAATGTCGCCACTCTTCTAAAGCTAGTTTGATAGCTAGGAGCTCTCGATCCCCCACATCGTAGTTTCTTTCTGCCTGCGACAATTTTCTTGAGAAAAAGGCCACCGGGTGAAGTTTGGGTTTTTCCCCTAGGCACTGAGAAAGAATGGCCCCTACTCCGGCCTCGGAGGCATCTACCTCCACTATGAAGGGACGAGAGGGGTCAGGGTGTTTGAGTATGGGCACGGTGGTGAAGGCTGTTTTGAGTCGGGAGAAAGCCCTCTCGGCCTCCGGGTTCCATACGAGACAGCAGCAGGGCTGTGAGAGGCAGGGCAATGGAACTAAAGCCCTGGATAAAACGCCGGTAAAAATTGGCAAACCCCAGAAAACTTTGCAATTCCTTGATTGTTGTTGGATTGGGCCACTGTGTCACAGCTGTGACCTTACTTTGGTCCATGGCAACCCCCTCGGGTCTGATAACATAACCTAAGAAGGTTGTGGTGTTTTTGTGGAAGTCACATTTTTCAGCTTTGACGTACAATTGATTTTCCAGGAGGCGAGAGAGGACCTGGCGCACATGGGCCACATGAATTTCATAGGTGGGGGAGTAAATTAAAATATCGTCAATATAGGCGATGACGAATTTGCCTAACATGTCCCTCAGTACATCATTAATTAGACACTGGAATACGAACGAGGTACTCGTAGTGACCTAGAGCTGTACTGAAGGCAGTTTTCCACTCGTCCCCTTCTTGTATACGAACGAGGTTGTAAGCACTACGCAGGTCTAATTTCGTGAAGTAGTGGGCCTCTCGTAGTTGTTCTAGGGCTGAGGGGACAAGTGAAAGAGGACACGGGTACTTGACTGAAGCCCGGTTAAGACCTCGGTAATCAATGCATGGCCGAAGGCCCCCTCCCTTCTTAGCCACGAAGAAGAAACTTGCCGCTGCCGGGGAAGTGGAGTGGCGGATATATCCCTGTTGGAGTGCCTCCTGAATATACTCAGACATGGCTTTCTGTTCTGCTTGTGAAAATGGGTAAATATGGCCACGAGACAACGTCATACCAGGTAGGAGGTCAATAGCGCAATCATATGGACGATGGGGCGGCAGACCGCTTGCCTTGGCTTTGCTGAACAATTCCCCGAGGTCTTGATATTTGGTGGGTATATCTACCTTAGACGTAATCTCAGGGCTTTCTATGGTAGTTGTAGCTACCGTTAGCGTGATCGTGTTGAGGCAGTGCTGCCGGCAGAAAGGTGACCAGCTTGTGATTTGACGGTCCGCCCAGGAAATTTGAGGGTTATGTTGCTCCATCCAGGGTAATCCTTAGATGATGGGATAATGGGTAGAATTGGTGACCCAGAAAGTCATATCCTCATGGTGAAGGGCACTGACTCGAAGCCCCAGGGGGTGAGTGTGGTGAGTGATGTCACCGATGGGCTTGCCGTCGATAGCTTGGACACTGAGTGGCTTGGATAACGGACAGATGGGTAGGCCAAGCTGAAGCACGATCCCCTTGTCTATGAAGCTGCCCGCCGCCCCGGAGTCGAGCATGGCTGTACATAGAGTACAAGTGCCTGAGTGTTCAAGAATGACAGGTAACGTGAAAGCATGAGAAACAGCATCAGGAGCTTTACTCACCGGGGCTGAGCGGGTGCGTGGTCCGCCCCTCGCCGGGGTCACATTCGAGGGGCGGGTCGGGCAGCAGTGGAGGAGGTGGTCAGCTTGGCCGCAATAGAGGCATAGGTTCTCCCGGCATCTCCTCTCCTTCTCACCGCGGTCGAGCTTGGCGTGCCCGATTTGCATGGGCTCCGTGGTCGCGAGGGGTCTGGTCGACTCAGTGCGATGAGGCTGAAAACCACGGCTGTGGAGCAGCTGGTCGAGCCGTATGGTGAGGTCGATTAATGCGTCGAGATTTGGGGGTTCATCGCTACAGGCCATTTTGGTTAAGATGGCAGGGTTGAGGCCCTGATGGAAGACAGCTTTCAACGCCACATCGTTCCAGCCACTGCCTGCGGTGATTGTGCGAAATTCCAAGGCAAATCCCGCCACGTGAAGTGAGCCTTGTCGTAGTGTGAGTAACCGCTCCCCGACTTCCTGGTGGTCGGGAGCATGATCAAACACCTGTCAAAACATGGCGATGAATGTCTCATATGAGGTGAACGCTTCCCCGCCTTGCTCATGTACAGCCGCGGCCCACCTGAGTGCTTTGCCCGTTAACAATGCAATGAAGCGGGATATCTTTTCATTGTCCAACATTTCCCCACAGCAGTCAAAATACAAAGCGCATTGTAGGATAAATCCCTTACACAGTCCCGGATCGCCGGCTTATTTCTCCGGTATGGGCATAGGCATGCGAGGCGCGTGCACGGGAGCAGGCGCGACGTGCTGTGTCGCCATAGCTGCCGCTTGCGAGAGGCGCTGCAGGCTCTGGTCCATCTCGCCCAAACGCTGCTGTTGGATGCTGAGTATCTGGCCATGAGCCGTGATCGCCTGGTGGATTTCCTCCGCTGCATCCATGATGGGCGAAGTATTCTGTTACGACACCAGAGTAAGGCTGGATACAGTTGCGGTGTAAAAATCCGTCACTTTATTAAGAACACACACAAAGAAGGAAATCAGGACAACGGCAAGCTTTAGGCAGATCCAAAAAACAGGCAGGGTTCAAAAATACCGGCAGACAGTTATTTCAGGGGCTTAGGCAAAATACAAAAAACCAGGAAACCAGCGGAAGTTCAAAAATACCAAAAAGACAGTCTTTGTTGGGTTTAGGCAAAAATCGTAATCCAAAAAATACTTAGCTTAGTTCAGAAACCAGAATATCAGTCCAGGAAAGAGTGCTCGGTACTGTTGAATATAATATAGACAATCTAATACTTCGCGATGTGCGCGACAAACTAAAGAACTTAAATAGTGAGTATGTGTGCAACCTAGAAAATTAAGGACAGGTGTGTAATCAGAAGGTGGGTGACCGTGAGCGTGGGAGTGAAGGAGTGTTCTGGATGTTGTAGTCCCTGGCGGCCATATCTGTAGGCTGCCGAGCCTGCTGGGATGTGTAGTGCGGTGTGTCTGCATGTGGCTTGGCGGTGGCCATGTTTGTAGGCCGCTGAGAGTTCTGGGAAATGGAGTCGCGCTTATGGCGCGACCTAACACAGTTGTCAGAAACATTTTAGTGTGATCCTGTAATACTGCAACTAAAACTGAAAATAGATTTTGCTGCATAATGTCGGTTCAGTTAAAAGCCTTTTGTTTTAAAAGTAATTTTGTCATTGAAAGATAGGCCATGCCCTTCTAATGATGACAGACCATCCAAAAATAGGAGAGAATAAGATATATCTATAATAAGAACAATACCTGGGTTTTGGTTTTCACATATCATTGTTTAAATTATTAGTACTATTTGCTATTTCCAGTCATTTACTTCCATTTTAGTTGTCATAGACTGGTTTCTATCAGTAGCAATGATAGACCAGACTAGCCAGTGATGAACAGGACACATACAGTACCATCAGCATTATGTTACGGGCCTTAAGCATCAAAACTGTTCACTGGGAAGGAATAAGCAAGTCAAATCCCCATTCACTACAAAAACTTTTTTTTTCATTATTATTTTTTTTCATTGTAGCCTTCACAGTCCCCTCTAAAACTATTGGAACAGCAAGGCCAATTCAATTGTTTGTGCTATACATCAAAGACATTTGGGTTTGAGATCAAAAGATGGATATAAGACAAGAGATTAGGAGTTCAGCTTTTATTTCCTGGTATTTACATCTAGATGTGTTAAACAACATAAAACATAGAAGCTTTTGTATCAGACCACCACATTTCTAGGCAATGAAAAGTATAGGAACAGATAAGCCTTGAAGTAAATTAAAGTAAATAACACTTAATATTTGGTTGCATATCCCTCGCTTGCAGTAACTGCATCAAGCCTGCGACTCACTAACATCAACAAACTGTTGGTTTCTACATTTGTGTTCCTTTTCCAGGCTTTTACCACAGCTTTTTCAGTTGTTGTTTGTTTTGGGGGGTTTCTCCTTTCAGTCTCCTCTTCAGGAGGTGAAATGTGTGCTCTGTTGTGTTAAGGTCTGGTGACTGACTTGCCCAATCGAAAACCTTCCACTTTTTTCTCTGATAAACCCCTTTGTTGTGTTGGCAGTATGATTTGGATCATTGTCTGGCTGCATGATGAAGTTCCTCCTGATTAATTTGGATGCATTTCTCTGTAAATTGGCAACAAAATGTTCCTGTAAACTTCTGAATTCATTCTGCTGCTACCATCATAAGGTACATCATCAATAAAGATTAGTGAGCCTAAGAGTGAAGCAGCCATGCAAGCCAAATCCATGACACTACCTCCACCATGTTTCACAGATGAGCTTGTATGTTTTATATATTATAGAAATATTTCTCCACACTTTGGTCTTTCGATTACTTTGGTAGAGGTTAATCTTGGTTCCAGAACTTTTGTGATTCATCTCCGTATTTCTTTGTGAATCTGGCTTTCTGATTTGTACTGCTGATGAGTGGTTTGCATCTTGTAGTATGGCCTCTATATTTCTGCTCTCAAAGTCTTCTTAAATGATGGATTCTGATACCTTCACCCCTGCCCTGTGGATGTTTTTGGTGATGTCACTAACTGTTGTTTTGGGGGTTTTCTCCACGGTTCTCACAATGTTTCTGTCACCAGCCATTATTGTTTTCCTTGGCTGTTGCTCAGTACACCAGTGGTTTCTTCCTTTTTCAGGACACTTGTTGTATTGGCTATGCCCAATGTTTGTGCAGTGCCTCTGATTGATTTTCCCTCTTTTCTCAGCTTAAAATGGTTTGCTTTTCTCCCATAGACAGCTCTCTGATCTTCGTGTTGGTTTATCCTTTTAAACAACAAATGCAGTCTTTACAGGTGAAACTGAAGGCTAAAACCAAGAGTAGATGTTCAGAGCTATTTATTGTTTAAACAATCAATCTAACAGGTCACACCTGGGTAACAAGAAACACCTGTTAGTCACATGTTCCAATATTTTTGCTCACCGACAAATTGTGTGGTGTGATACAAAATGTGCTGTGTTCTATGTTGTTTAACATGTCTACATATAAATACCAGGAAATAAAAGCTGAAACAATAAACTCTCTTCTCATATTCATCTTTTGATCTCAAACCCAAATGTCTTCAGTCTACAACAAAAAAATAAGCCTTGCCATTCCAGTAGTTTCAGAGGGGGCTGTATACAGTTCTGTGCAAACATCTTAGGCAGATATAAGTCGGTTTTAATTACATCAATTATTATCTTCATACTATTGACATTTTATTTTATTTTGCAAAAGTGTTTTGTTGATAGAATTAGTTGTAAGTAAATGATTATTAATTAAAACTGAAATGTAGTACTGTGCAAAAGTCTTAGACACGTTAACTTTTTTACTACAAATTACATACAGATTTCCATATGCCAGTAAAAAAAGTAACATATTATGTAAGATTCTCCAAGATATTCTGTTACTAATTAACTTACCAGCTAATTCCCTTATAAAACTGCACAAAATGTACCTGAGACTACTGATGCCGTATTAAAGACAAAGAGGTGTCACACCAACTATTGACTTTATTGAGTTTATTACTGTTTACTGCACTTTATGAGATTTTTTATGTAGAAAAGTGTCATTTCTTTGCAGTATTTTTTACAGTGCATATTTATTTTACAGCATTTCTTATTTTCAGTTGTATTCATTTTACAGACAATTAGTGCAATTTCATTAACTATATTTGTGCTCTCGAGATAAACTGAAATTGCATTGTGTGTAAAATGAAAACAACTGAAAATATTATAGAGCTGCTCCTGAGGATGGCCACACATGGACAGCCTAAGGATACATGAGATCACTGTGGATGGTACCACTTATAACTTTGGGACTGCAACTGCCGTGAACAGTTTTGCACTCAAGTCTCCATCAGTGAACAGTTGATAACTTCAACAAAATAGACTTCATGTGAAAACTATAGTGAATTTCTCAGTTACACTTTTTGACCATGTAGTACACAGATATAGAAGTAAATTATTTATAATTGAGCTATCCGGTGTCACCCAGATGAGGATGGGTCCCCTTTTGAGTCTGGTTCCTCTCAAGATTTTTTCCTCATATCCAAAAACAGGGAGTTTTTCCTTACCACCATTGCCTCTGGTTTCCTCAATAGGGATAAATTTATAAATTAAAATTTATATCCAGAACTTATATGTTTCTGTTAAGCTGCTTTGTGATGTCCATTGTTAAAAACGCTATTCAAATAAAAATTTAATTGAATTGAATTTATAGCAAATGTTAGCACCTAATGCAAATGATTGTCTAAAACTCATTTTCTGTTTGAAAACAACTGTAAAGTGGCCTATACCGGTAGAGTGCAGGCTAATGGATGTCATCCATTGTACCCAAGTACCCAGGGCAGCTGGTGGATTTATTGTTAGGATACAACGGGTTGTCAAGATTTTAAAAAATGAACTAAAATTGGTGAGTTACACAATTATTTAGGTCACAGGTTCCCGGCCATGGTCCCAGAGTATCCCTGTCCTGCACATTGTAGTGTTTTCCTTTCCACACCTGATTCAGCTAATCAGCTAATTAACAGCCCTTCCTGAGTTGAAGTGGGCGTGTTAAAGCAAGGAAAACTCTACACTGTGCAGCTCAGGGGTTTCTCCAGGACCGGGGTTGGGAGCCTGTGAGTTAGGTAATAGTGGCCACCAGGGGGCGATGTACACTAAAAGTGTTTGAAACGGGAGCCTGAAAAGGCGGTGTCCCGTCATGATTCAACCTCCACCTATTGTCTTGTTTATTGTCCAGATTTCGCATGTAAAGATCTCAGGGATTCCCTTTTAACAACATCCTTCCTTCACAGTGTCAAATCCACTATTATAAGCAAGAAAGGGAGGAAATGCATGGCTGAAATTACATCAATAAAAATATTTAGCAACATTATATTTGATGGACACATACATAGTGCCTTTATAGCGCATTTATAAACGATGCATAGATATTATAAAGCAATGCTCGAGAATTTTTGAAAGTGTTATGTCAAAACATGTAAGATGATTGACGTAAGGTTTTATGCAACTTTTTCTTTACATAGAAGAGAAAACAACAACCATCAACTATCATTGTGAGCTGAATGATTGAGATGTTACTGTAATTTCTGTTTTTATTCATAACTTTGAAGTTATTAACTTGTTTTTATTTATTTATTTATCTATCTATCTATTTATTTATTTACTAATAACACATGCTAACAGACAAATTTGTCAAAGGTAAACATAGTGCTTCATTAGAGTGCCACAAATGTACATTTGATTAACACTTCAGTTTGAGGTCATTAAAATCATTCAAGAAGGCAGGTGGACACATTTCTACACATTTCAACTCTTTATTATTATTTATTGATTTATCTACTTCTTATTGTTAAGACAAGAGAATAGCCTGCAAGATATACATTTTTTTTTTAAAAAAATGACAGTAACACAATATCTCTCAGTATCACTCAGCTCATAATGATAGTTGGTGATTGTTGTTCTCCTTTCATGGAAAGACAAAGTTGCATAAAATCTCCAATATCATCTTAGACATTTTGATATAAGCTTTTCATAAATATTCCAGCATTGCTTTATAATATATTTATGCAATGATTACGCATGTGTTATAATGTCACTGTGTAGGTATCCATTGAATAAAGTGCTATCTATTTAATATTTTTGCTTCAGTGAGAATAGTGTAATTTTTTTTATTTTTTTATTTTTTTTTTTAATATCATTCCCCTTTTAACCCATAGATGTTCAGGAGGCACTCATTTGTAAGATGACAGTGAAACCCTCCTTCTCTTCTTTCCCTCCGTGCTGTAATTGGGTCCCTTCCCCCCACCGCTTGGTGGTGTATGAGCACAGAGCACTGACAAACCTTTTCATGTAGCCCATTTATTCAGCACCACGGAGAGCTGCTGGTGCTGCTGCAGGTAGTCCACACCTACACTGGCCTAAAGGAATGTGTGTGTGTGTGTGTGTGTGTGTGTGTGTGTGTGTGTGTGTGTGTGTGTGTGTGTGTGTGTGTGTAGCATTGTGGTAGCCTCGCCTGGGTGCTATTAGTATGTCTGAGAGCGTCTGCTCTGCTGGAAGGAGGGAGACAGAGAGGTAGAGAGAGAAAGAAAGAAACCTTCAATTTTTTGGGAGGATTTTTCATGTTTTATCTCCCTCCCTGCAGATTGAAGTCTTGTCCAGAGCACACACTAATGAAGATAAATGAATCTTTCTCCTCTCCACCTCTTATTTCCCCCCAAATGCCATGCAGCACAACCTAATGTAAAAGACCTCAGCATTTCCCACAAAAAACAAAACAAAACAGGAGACTAAATCCCATTACATCTGTGCCACACTCTTCATTCTGGTGCCGTGGCATCGAGCTGATTTTTTATTTTATTTTTTTGCCTTCAGCTTATTGAGATTCATGTGATGTTCATATTTTCCATAGTAGAATGTATCAGGGGTTGGGATTTGACGGATGGCCACTGTACTCAAGCAGGAAGGGACTGCATCAGAGATTAATGGATTCTTATTGCGGCTAGTACGTTAGGGAAATAACCGCATTGCAGCTATATAAAAAACAGGTACATATAACCATAGTGTTTTAACACACTATGTTAGAGAAATAATAATGCTAAAGACAGACACGGATATGTCTTATGTGTGTGATGTAGCCTCTGTAAAGCCTGATGTCACATGTCAGGCACGCATTACTCCTGCATAAAAGTCTTGTGTACCTGGCTCAGTATATGCAGATAGCATAAATAATGTCCTTTCCTTTCTTTCTCCAAAGCTTTTCTCCTGCCTCTCCTGTCCTCTCTTATTCTCTTCTCTGTAGCATGGGCAAGGCTTTCGATTCCTCGGCCAGCACTATTGTTCCGCTGCCCCTCCCCCGCCCCGTACAGGCAGGAGAGTACCCCCCTCCCCCCCCATCCCTACTGCATCACGAAAGAACAAAAGAGAGAGTGTCAGACACCACCCTCCAGATCCCTTTCACACCCCAGCCCCCACCACCCTTCCAGATGGGGCTGCCTTATTCTTTTTTTCCCTTTTTTTTTCCAGGGTCCCTTTGAACCCCAAGAGTCCTCCAAAATGGATGTGGCCCCCTCCCTTTACCACTCCTCAGCTGCCCGTCATCCACCTGCTCACTCGCCACGCGCCCCATGTTCAGAACACGCCTCCCGTCCCTGATCCCTTCCACCCCCTCTAACGCCTCCAGTCGTCTGACCCTGCTGAAATCTTTAACTGCTTGCTTGCTGCAGCCAAGCAGTACATGGCTTCTGGTGCCAAAAAAATCTAATTTAAAAATACGGTTTCACACAAGAAGAAGAAGAAGACGAAGAAGAAGAAGAAGAAGAAGAAGAAGAGAAGAAAGATCACAGTAAAAAAAACATCATAAGAAATGTAAAACTTGTTTGCAAAGACGTATAGGAGACCAGACAATGGGACTATCCGAATTAACTAGAGTCAATTAAACTCTAGGTCATGACTTTTAGTATGCAGTTAAATATGAAAATAAATCTGAAAAAATCTTAAACAAACGCACAATTAAAGAGATGGCGAGTAAGGACATTCTCCCTTTCTGAAACTGTGCTCAGGGACAACTGATAGCAGACATGAGGTAGTACACTAAAATATAGACTTATCAACACGTGTTTTCAATCATTCTTATCCATTATACAGTAAATCATGCTCATATTTATTGCTCATTTTTAGCCATTCATCATATGACTTCAGCACAGAGCAACAGAGAAGCTTTTACAAACCTGCAGTAATGTCTGCTGAAGCATGAGGAGGAGGCAGATGCTCATTTGATGGTGCTGCTCTGAGAGCATCATCATGTCTCCTCTACAGGACTGTATTGGATTTGGACACCCCACCCCACCCCCTTTCACAATGACCCCCATGCCTCCAGGGAGCAGGAAGCGAGGACCAGGACTGGTGAGGCATCTGTCGCTGGACAGCTGCTGGTCACTTAATGGAATTTGTACTGTCCTGGCTGGACTGAGAAGGGGGGCAGGGCTAATGACCACTGAATGTGTTAAAATCTGATTAATTAATCCACAAGCCATACTACCACTTCTGTTGCACTCTCCTTTAGTGCATCTCCACCAAACAGAGTGGATCAGCAACACATCAGATCCAAACCCAGGGTTATGCATATCTCGGTTGAGTATAGTACTGCACAAAAGTCAGAGACCACCCACTGTTTTTCAATCAAATGGCCATTTATCGATAATTATTTGGTGGCCAATAATAATGATGGGAAAATGTACAGTAAATTAATCCCACTTTTGTTCCAACAGCTATGCAGTACTTACAATACAGGTCAATAGCACAAAATAAATGATTTACAGATTTCATACTGCTTTTAGTGTTGAAGACCTTTCTGTGAATTATGAACAAGAACATTAATGGACAATAATGATTGGAAAACATATTTAAATGAAAATTTTAAACCATAAAACAGTTTGAAATCTATAAATATTTTATTTGTAATATTAATCTTTATTATTGAGCTGCATAAACAAGTACCACATGGCTGTTTGACTGACAATGGTTTGTCAGTTTTTAAAATTTTATTTCATTATTGTTTGCCACCAAATAAATGTACAAAAGTACCGACTAGTCATTTGATGGAAAATAAAAGGGTGGTTTCAGACTTTTTCACAGTGCTGTACGTGATGCCTTTCTATCACAGAACACTATCCATGAACGTAGAAGCTCTCTGGAGGTTATTGTGTGCTGACTTGACAGGGACATGTAGTGAGATTCAAAGTAACAGTTGTTAAATGAAATCAGGCCTCTCCCATTTGATGTTGAAGTGTTCTCTCTCTCTCTCTCTCTCTCTCTCTCTCTCTCTCTCTCTCTCTCTCTCTCTCTCTCTCTCTCTCTCTCTCTCTCTCTCTCTCTCCCTCTAAGGTATTATTATATTGACTAACACCAATAATCTTGGCTCTGAAAGTAGAATAAGGTGTTACTAGGAAAGAGAAGGGCTATAACAGAAACTATCCAACTGTATGTACTATCAGATGATAATATGCATGGTACTGATTAAGGTTTTTTGTGATGTTTAGAAAATTAAACCAAGATAAATCATTGTCCACCTTTAATGTGATATAGCAACCAACAAAATTGAGCATAATACTTTGTTAAAGCATCTTTTGCTTGTAATACAGCACTCAGTCTTTTTGGGTAAGAGTCTACCAACTAGCACTTCTGGATTTGAAAGTGTAACTTTATTACACTCTTCTTTAAAAAATGCTCCACATCTATCAAATCTCCTGTGCACAATCCACTTCAAGTCATTCCACAGGTTTAGATAGGATTTAGATCTGCGCTCTGACTGGTAGGGCGCTCGGCTCCATTATACATGGTGTCCCAAAAGTCTCTGTACGTAGGGGACTGTGTTTGCCAGCACCACGTCGGATGTTCATGGACGTCCACTTCTTGGTTGGTCCACAACACTTTTTGAGCTTGTTAATACGTTTGGCAACAGTGTTGTGTGTGTGTGTGTGTGTGTGTGTGATGTGCTCGCCATGTTTCCTGTTAAAGTCCATCGCAACCTTGCGACAGCTTCCCGATCCAGCCATGAGAATGATTTCAATATGTCCTTCTTTTGTCAAAGGTGTTCTTAAAGATTATCTGAAAAATATAAATAATATAAACTAAGTATGAACAATTTTGGATGACATTTTGCTAAAAATTGTTAATTTCCCCTATGCATGGTGACTTTTGGGACACCCTGTATTATATCCTATGTAGGACACAAACAAACTGAATAGGAAACCATAGCCTTATAAGATGGTGGATTTAACTTGGATAAGGGGGAAGAAATGTTAAGTTAAATTGTAGATATGTGATAACATTTCTGTGGGAAAATAAATACAAAATTGAAGCCTGTGAACTGTCTGAGGTGTCCACAAATAAAAAGTTCGATACCTGCTTTTGCGTTCTTTAAAATGAATTTTCACATTCATGCAATTCTGCACTTTAAGAGCGCCTGCTCTGATTTCTTCTCTTTATCCAAGAGGAAGTCATCAACCCCCTGCTCACCATCCCTGGAGCTTCAAGCACCCGACTCAATGGACAGAAAGAGAAGAGGGCCCTGGTCCTCCCTCTGCATCTGTCAAGAAAGAGAGGAGAGTGAGGGCGTGACCAGTTTGGAGGCTGGCAGAATAAGGAGAACAATATCACTCCATCTGTCACAAAAAGCCAAACGGTGCATTAATTCCATTTGCCTGGTATCAGCCCTGCCTACAGACCATAAAACTCATCAAAGTGCCATACCATTCTGAGTGCTTGCCTTAGTGGCTCCAGTGTTTATTGTAAGCTTTTCAGATGATAAAGAAAATGTGACCACACAACTTATTGTCTTAAAAACTTTTCAATATAAAAACAAGCAACAAGAATAAAGTACATTGTTCTGTGGTGTTAGATTACATATTTCAGCTGCAGAATTATGTTCCTCGGAGCTTACTCTATCACAAGCTAATAATCTCCACCCTTATGATTTGTTCCATAAGAGAGCTACTTACTGAGCTGTTCTCCCCCTGGGCTTTGAGTCAGCTCTTGAGGAGAGGCAGGTAGAGCTGCAATCTCAGTCATTCATATTTAATTCAGCCAGAGTTTCCGGCCAGACTAATGCGCTATTGATTGCAAGTCTCCTATTACTGAGATGGGGGAGGAAAGAGAGTGAGAGAGAAAGGGAGCGAGAAGCAAGGGTGAGTGAGTATGGACTGAAAAAGCAGGGTGAGATGGATGGATGCAAGGAGAGAGGGAGGGAGGGAGGGGTTGAGACAGATACGGTGAAATAGGAGGTGAAAATATATGATACGGGAAGGGCTAGAAAACATGCCAGCATCCCAGAGACCTGAATATAGTTATAATTGTTTTTAACAAACTAGGAATGGAGGAGTATAAGTATGTGATACAACCTCTTTCTAGCCTGTCCCTCATTCCCCAACTTCTTACCCGTATTTTTAGATCTCAACAACTATTCGCTTCAAAGGGTGTTGCACTGAATACAAAAGTGTACAAATGTATTTAAGGGTAATTAAAAAGGAGAACACGACTAAGACAGAGAGGAGTTCGTTCCCCAGGCTTGGCACAGAGCACTGTTAGGTGTGTTCATTTGTGTGTTGCAATGAAGGGATTGAACAGCTGTGCAAATGGAGAGAAAGAAGAAAAAAAGAGAAATGGAGAGGAAAAGAAAGAGGGCATCGCATTGCTTTGTGTATTTAAGGTTTTTTCCCTAGATACAGACACAGAAGGGTCTCTATAAAAGATTAATAAGTATGTCTCTATATTTAACAAGGTTCAGAGTAAGACATGTTCCCGGCACCACATGATGCTCTTCCAACAATCCCAGTCAGTTTAATAAAGTCTGAAGTATAAATCTATAATGACACATGGTCTTGCTGATATACAGCTTCCAGCTCCAGACTATTTGTGTTTTTTATTAGTTTTCCTACATAGTTACCCCCCCGCCACACACACACACACACACACAAACACACACACATGCACACACAAACTCACAGGCACATTAACAAGCTGTGCAGTATAAGTTTGTGGAAACCTGTGAACACACTAATATTAATATGCAGCAAAACACACTATTTTCTATGTTTCTATTAGGTTTACTTCTGCACTCTTGTATGCACACCAGCACACACAGATACCATGGCATGAAAAGATGAACAGAATCAATAAGTAAAAAAAGATGACAAGAGGCGTTTACTTGGACTTCTTCCTCCCACCCGGCTGTCTGCTCTAATAATAACCAAAAGACACCGTCGAGGGGCAGAGGAGGAGAAAAATAAACACTAGAGCAAAGTGAGCTTGAGAGAAATGCCTAATACAATTCATGTTGAATTAGTGCAGTGTTCATTATCCATTAAAAACACACACACACACACACACACACACACACACACACACACACACACACACACACACACACACACACACACACACACACACACACACATTAGGGTTTAGTAGTAGGTTTAATCTAATCATCTTCCCATTAGTGGCACCAGCAGGTCAGAACGCACACACCTCGGTCTGAATATGCTGCCACTTTGCAGTGCCAGTCACACACCAAAACTCACAAACACAAATATAGTACAAGTGAATGCTAAGTAAGAACTGTGTCCATTATCACTGTAGTGCCAGAGTCACGTTTTACATCATTCAGTCAAACAAAAACAATAAAAGCACCAGATGCCTTCATGTGACACGAACTGACTATCACTGGCTAAGCATGGCCATTACGCCTCTTTTCACAGTGAGCACCTGAACACAAGTATCATTTATCACATATATGCTAATGCAAGTACTTGACCATGCCAGTGAAAAAGCTGATGAGCATGTAACATTTCGTGAATTAATAGACGTAAAGAGTCCTGACATGCTGCAGTGTAATAGCGCTCACATTCGGTGCCAAAAAGTCTCTCGGTTTACATTTTGTGAAATTAAATATTGCAAGATCTGATTAAAGGCTGTCATAACAGATGTCAATAAAATATAATAAACAATAAGCAATTAATAACACACATCATGATGCTGTTATTTGAAAATAATAAACAACAAAATGATATGATGTTACCTATTTTCCTAGTTTTATTCCTCTTTACCACAGCAATTTGTCTTTTTTAAAAAAATTTTCTTTATATAAGAATGACACGTCATACATTTTATATGTTTTATAGTTACGAAGTGCTGAAAAAAAACAAACTTTAATTCATTTCTGTGGAGCATCCTCTGTACAAGTCTGAGTTACACATTAATATAAACATGGCAGACAGAATTACTATCCTGTTACAGAATATTAATCAACACATTCTAAAAAGAAAATCAGAATCGAATATATATAGTATAAATGGTATCAAAATGGCAATAAATGACATAAGGTATACATCTTTATAGGTGTAAATAAGAGAAACACCCTGTCGCAGGGTTGATCTTATTTGTGCTTGCATTTGAGTGTGGCAGAGAAACCCCAACTTTATCAGAGCACCATACTGATTAAATAGCATCTAGGCCTGAAAATATACAAACATTATGGTGTAATTATACTGCCATGCACTGTGAGTGCACTCTGCCATGTAATATATGAAAAAAACATATTAAAAGTACATTGACCGCCTATTGTGACATCATGAAAAATGTGCAATATTTTGACCCAAATTCTGAGCATGTGAATGGTCTGCTTCATAAGAGCTCTCATCCTGAGCTCACAGCATGTAATAACACATTTAGTGACTTATTCATATATATATATATATATATATATATATATATATATATATATATATATATATATATATATATATATAAATTATGATATTTACACATATAGCTTTTAGCCATTTCAGTATATTATAATATTATAATATCGCTACACTGCAACAACTAGGGCAGAAATATGGCCCTAGTTATATCTCAGATATAGATATACATAGATATATATTTCAGGTATTTTCCTAGCTATTTCTTCCCACTCATTATCAACTTGCACACAACATCTGCATGTTCGAAGAGGCTGGTAAACAATAAAATAAAAAAATAAAAAAGTGCACACACAAAATCAATGATGGATGAAAAGGCAATTAGAGAGCCTTAGTGTCTCTTTTGCCTTAATGTCTGGTAGGAATAAAGCACCAGGGCTGTTAATCTGCTCTTGTGGAGGGGCTCCTGAAAATAATCACACAAAATTAGTGGCGAGCGCTTCAAGCAAACTGGCATGCTCGAAGCTCTGAATAGGTGCTTCACATGACCTCTTTAGCTCGGGACCGCCTTCAGCTGCCCAGCCCTTAATGAGCCTTCGCAATTAAGGTTGTTTATTCACGCCAAGTGTGAATGGAGGGAATGAGAGAAAGAGAAGTGTGAGGGCCAGGATGGACTGGCACATGCTTTTTTAGCCGCAAGTGCTGTTTTTTTGTTGTTCTTACAAAGGCCTGCCTGTGACATCCTCAGTTCCTCGCAAACAGACGTCACAGTGCGACTGCGCAGTAGAATCAGGATGGGACATGAGTCCGAGGCATAGCCAGATTCTTATATACGCTTCCATTTTTAATAGCTGCTTATAGCATCCAAACTCTGCAGCTGGTTGGCTACTTACACTGTAAAAAAGTTTTTTAAGAAAAAGTATTTTATGTATAATACTGTTTTATCATTTTTACAGGATTGTACGGAAAATGATTCGACATTTAGAACAGTGTATTGGTTTACAGTAAAATACCCCCCAAAAAAAGCATAGTGCAAAGTGGGATACTCAGTAAATATAATGCTGTAAATTTACAGTATTTATTTTACAGCAAAATACTGTTTTAGTATTTTCCAGGATTTTCCTGTAAATGATTTGGCAGTGCATTGGTTTCCAGAAAAATACCACAGTGGGATATCTAATGTTTTAAGCAGGCGTGAGAAAGGCAAAGATTCTCTTTGGGTCAACATCTGAAAATTTGATAGATTTTTATTGTGCACTTAACCATTTAGCGACTATTTTAAGCAAACATAAACCCTCATAAACCCTATATGCTAGTATTCACTAGTAAAATATGCTAGTAATATACACTTGAAAAAACTTAGCTTTAGTAAAGCAGTGAAATTTGTCTATAATGGGAGTTAATTCAGCGGTAGAGGAGGTTGAATCAGTGTAAGTTAGTTGGGAAGAGATGACACAGGGATTAAGGCTTTAAGCTACAAATCAGGAGGTTGGGAGGCACGGTGGCTTAGTGGGTAGCACATTTGCCCCACACCACCAGGATTGGGGCTCAAATCCCACCTTCACCCTGCGTGCATGGAGCTTCCTTTGGGGCTTCCTCCAGGTACTCTGGCTTCCCTCACCAGTCCGAAGACATGCACTGTGATTGGCATTTCTAAATTGTCTGTGGTGTGGGTGTGCACGCGATTGTGCCCTGTGATGGGTTGGCTCCTCATCCAGGGCCTTGTGCCCCAAGCTCCCTGGGATAGGATCCAGGCTCCCCACAACCCTGTGTAGGATAAGCGGCACGGAAAATGGATGGATGGATGGATCAGGAGGTTGCAAGTTCAAAGCCAAGCTGCCATGGTTGGGTCTTTGAGCAAGACTCTTAATCCTTCACCTGCTCAGTTATGTCCTGCTTCAATTGTAAGTTACTTTGTTTTTTTTTTTTGTTTTTTTTTTTACACTTTAATTATGCATAAAAATGATAAGCGAATAGGGCCCATGCATGAAGGGGACTGGGGCAGGATAAGGGTAGTTCAGAATGCATGGGATAAACTATTCTCCCCTCCTGCTTATCTCAGTAGGCTTCTCTAGGCATGAACATGTCAGCATGAACAAGCACTAGTCCTTCTGTTTATGTGAGCACTGCTCCCTCTATACTGTCTGTATATAAATGCAGTGTATGAAAATGGGTTTGATTAAAGTGCTTATGCATGCAAACAAAACCACCCACTCTTGAGCTCTGCTGCTGTTACCTGAGCAGTGAGTGTCAGCAATCTGTATAATCACTGATATGACTGATTTGACTATTTAAGGCATGGAGACTGAAGAACTGAGAAAGGTGAAACTTCACACTAGCCTGCTAGTCTGCCCACGCACATTATTATTGAGGAACCACAAAAAATGTATCTGCAATACACAGATTTGCAAATGTGCTTTAAACAAACACATATGAGAACACATCATCATCAGGTTTAGCCATCAACCATAGCCACTCACGCACACACAATACTACCACATACACACCCTGAGGTCAAGGCTTGATAGGGGGACTGGGCAGAAATAGGTCATTTGTCACACATCATGTCCCGGGGCTGGAACTGCATTATAGATGAGACCAAACAGCTCATCTCAGTGAGCTCCGACCTCTCAGAGAGCAGAGGAGGAGGAAGGAAGGAAGAGGGAGGGGCAGAGAGATGACACTTACTGTAATCAGCGTGAAGATCTTCCAAATGAGAACCAAGGAAGAACGCTATGTCATATCAGTAGCAATTTTTATATCGCTAGTAATTGTATCTCTGTTGTATTATACCTACTATGCTATCCATTATGTAATTGCAAATTATATAGTACATGTGCTTTCAATTGAACTTTTGTATTAGAAATGCGCACGTGCCTTTCATTGTTCTAACATACTGTAATCATCAGGGGAATTTCATTATATGAATAAAAACACAATCACAGATGTAATCAGATTATACCAAATGTTACGGTTTGATGAAGTAACTATGGATGATTTTCATAGAGGATTCAATCTCACTCAGTGAATGGATAGAAAGAAAGAAAGAAAGAAAGAAAGAAAGAAAGAAAGAAAGAAAGAAAGAAAGAAAGAAAGAAAGAACACTCCACAGATACTGTAGCTGTCCTGCCCCCTTTGACCTCATTTCTCCTGATGTAAACTGATGTCATAGAATATAGCATACATAGGTCCTGTACATTATCATTTAGCGTGCTAAATGCTACATATAGCATTTTAATTAGCCCCTTCTTGCTTTCAAGTGTGGGGTGATGCATTATTGTAACTCTTCCATGTGGCACATCTGTGACTACTCTCTCCTTCTCTCTCCTCTCCTCTTTCCTATAGCATCTACTATAGATAAATGACTATAAATTACTATACTATACTATACACACTGAACAAACTTATAAACGCAACACTTTTGTTTTTGCCCCCATTTTTCATGATCTGAACTCAAAGATCTAAGACTTTTTCTATGTACACAAAAGGCCTATTTCTCTCAAATATTGTTCACAAATCTGTCTAAATCTGTGTTAGTGAGCACTTCTCCTTTGCCAAGATAATCCATCCACCTCACAGGTGTGGCATATCAAGATGCTGATTAGACAGCATGATTATTGCACAGGTGTGCCTTAGGCTGGCCACAATAAAAGGCCACTGTAAAATGTGCAGTTTAATCACACAGCACAATGCCACAGATGTCTCAAGTTTTGAGGGAGCATGCAATTGGCATGCTGACTGCAGGAATATCCATCAGAGCTGTTGCCCGTGAATTGAATGTTCATTTCTCTACCATAAGCCGTCTCCAAAGGTGTTTCAGAGAATTTGGCAGTACATCCAACCGGCCTCACAACCGCAGACCACGAGTAACCACACCAGCCCAGGACCTCCACATCCAGCATCTTCACCTCCAAGATCGTCTGAGACCAGCCACCCGGACAGCTGCTGCAACAATTGGTTTGCATAACCAAAGAATTTCTGCACAAACTGTCAGAAACCGTCTCAGGGAAGCTCATCTGCATGCTCGTCATCCTCATCGGGGTCTCAGCCTGACTGCAGTTCGTCGTCGTAACCGACCTGAGTGGGCAAATGCTCACATTCATTGGCGTCTGGCACTTTGGAGAGGTGTTCTCTTCAAGGATGAATCCCGGTTTTCACTGTACAGGGCAGATGGCAGACAGCGTGTATGGCGTTGTGTGTGTGAGCGGTTTGCTGATCTCAACGTTGTGGATCGAGTGGCCCATGGTGGGAGTGGGGTTATGGTATGGGCAGGCGTATGTTATGGACAACAAACACAGGTGTTAGAGTCCTTCTTTCACACGGCACTACTCGAGAAAGCTCATGAGTAGCATACTTCCACATTCCCTGCATTCCACTCACAGACTCTGGTTTTGTTTACTCCGCCATGTGCTCCTTTGTTTTGGTTACGTCATGTCTTTGCCCCTGTTTGCTGATTGGTTCTTTGTTTTTGGTTTACGTCATGTCTCCGCCCCTGTTCATTCATTGGTTCACTGTTTATTGTTTCATTATTAATTTCAGGTGTTTTATGTTATTGCTGATTTCCATGCATGAATATAAATCCCTTCATTTCTCTGCCTCGTTGTGTTTTTGTTATTCGAGTATTGTATTAGAGTAGATCAACTGCATTGTGTATGTATGTTCGGTGCGTTTGCACTCTCTTTGCGTTTCAAAGTCCATAGACCATGGACCATAGACCCTAACCTCGTTCTTTTGTGGATTTATGCCTCGCTACCCTGTGGATTATTACCTTGCGTTTTTGTGGATTTATGCCTCGCTACCCTGTGGATTATTACCTTGCATATTTGTGGATTATTATTTGTTTTTGACCCTGTTCCTTTTTTCCCTGTCCATATACTTATGGTTCTTTGCGTTTTTCCCCTGTCTTTATCATTTTGATTATCCCTACTAAACTGACTGTTTCCCCAGCGATTGCATCCAGCTCCCCTGTGTCCGCCATAACAGAATACTCCACCTAAACATGGATGCAGCGGGGAAATTGTTGGTAAGCCGTGCCAAACTTTTTGCTCCCCCCCCTGGACTCAGTTTCTTTTTGGGCCTGTATTCCTCCTCCTACAGCGTACCACGGTTTTTCCTGGTATCCCCAATATTTTCTTTTACAGGCCCAGGGTTATTTCCTCAGTTTGGAGGACCCCAGTGGGTGAGGTTCCTCCAATCCCATTTGGTCGGCTTGGCTCGCTGGTGGGCAGAGGTCCACCTCAACAGTGGGTACTGGGAACTGAACACTGTTTCGGGTTTCGTGGATCTCCTGCTCCAGGAATATGGGAGCCCGGAATTCAATCCAGACCTCAACTCCTTATTCAACAACGTTCACCTGCCCGACCAGCCCGGCCAGTCTTTCCTGGAGCACTATGGGAGGGAGTGGGCCAACGTGGCGGCTGGCACCTCTAAGCCCCAGTCCCAGGAGTGTATGACTGGGGGCTGCATCGGGCAGGCCACTTTGCGGCATGCCAACCCCAAGCTCCAGCCGGACATCCAGCAGAAGGTTTCCCTAGCGGAGTGCCCTCTGGAGGTTAACGTGGCAACCTCCAGCCCTGAGCTCCAGCCGGAGACCCAGCAGGAGGTCTCCCCAGCGGAGAGCTCTCTGGAGGTTAACATGGTTAACCTGGGGGATGACCTCCTGGGGGATGACCTCCTCCCAAGCCAAGTCCATGTCGGAGGTCCACAGGATGACCTCCTCCCAAGTTAAGTTCATGGCGGAGGCCCATGGGGAGACCTCCTTTCCAAGTCCTAGTCCATGTCCAAGTCTGAATCTAAGTTCTGAATCTAAATCCAAGTCCAGGTTCAGGTTTCTGTCCTAACCCATATCCAAGTCCATGTCCCAGTCCAGGTCCATGTCCTAATCTAGAGTCATGTTCCAGCCCATGCCTTAGCACATGCCTCAGTTCAGGCCCAAAGTCACATCCAGAGTCCATTCCCAGTCCTGTTCCCTGTCCTGTTTCCAGTCCAGTTTCCAGTCCAGTTTCCAGTTTGGTTTCCAGTCCAGTTTCCAGTCCAGTTTCCAATTCAGCTTCAGGTCCAGTTTCCAATCTGGGTCACAGTTCAGTATCCAGTCTAGTCTCCAGTCCTGAATCCAGTCCAGAATCTAGTTTACTTTCCAGTCCAGTTTCTAGTTTCGTTTCCAGTCCGGTTTCTAGTTTCATTTCCAGTCTGGTTTCCAGTCCTGTTCCCAGTCCTGTTCCCAGTCCAGAATCCAGTCCAGTTTCCAGTCCAGTTTCCAGTTCAGTTTCTAGTTCAGTTTCCAGTCCAGTTTCCAGTCCAGTTTCCAGTCCTGTTTCCAGTTCAGTTTCTAGTTTAGTTTCCAGCCCAGTTTCAAGTCCAGAATCCAGCCCTGAATCCTGTCCAGAATCTAATTTAGTGTCCAGTCCAGTTTCTAGCTTAGTTTCCAGTCCTGTTCCCAGTTCAGTTTCCAGTTCAGTTTCTAGTTCAGTTTCCAGTCCAGTTTCCAGTCCTGTTTCTAGTTCAGTTTCCAGTTCAGTTTCCAGTTTAGTTTCCAGCCCAGTTTCAAGTCCAGTTTCAGGTCCAGGTTCCAGTCCGGTTTCCAGTCCAGTTTCCAGTCCAGTTTCAAGTCCAGAATCCCACCCTGAATCCAGTCCAGAATCTAGTTTAGTGTCCAGTCCGGTTTGTAGTCCAGTTTCCAGTCCTGTTCCCAGTCCAGAATCCAGTCAAGTTTCTAGCTTAGTTTCCAGTCCAGTTCCCAGTCCTGTTTCCAGTTCAGTTTCTAGTTCTGTTTCTAGTCCAGTTTCCAGTCCAGTTTCCAGTCCAGTTTCCAGTCCAGGTCACAGTTTAATTTCCAGTCCAGTTCCTAGTTTAGTTCCCTGTCCAGTTTCCAGTCCAGTTTCCAGTCCTGTTTCCAGTCCAGGTGCCAAATAGGGTTCCAGTCCAGTGTCCAGTCCTGTTTCCAGTCCAGGTGCCAAGTCTGTTTCCAGTCCAAGTGCCAAGTCGGTTTCCAGTCCTGCTTCCAGTCCAGGTGCCAGGTCTGTTTCCAGTCCAGGTGCCAGGTCTGTTTCCAGTCCAGGTGCCAAGTCTGTTTCCAGTCCAGGTGTCAAGTCGGTTTCCAGTCCAAGTGCCAAGTCAGATTCCAGTCCTGTTTCCAGTCCTGTTTCCAGTCCAGGTGCCAAGTTGGGTTCCAGTTCTGTTTCCAGTCCTGTTTCCAGTCCAGGTGCCAAGTCGGGTTCCAGTCCAGGTTCCAGGCCAAGCACCAGGCCAAACACCAAGCCAGGTGAAGCACCAAGCCAAGCACCAGGGCAAGCGCCAGGTCAAGCACCAAGCCAAGCACCAAGGCAAGCTCCAAGTGAAGCACCAAGCCAAGCACCAGGTCAAGCACCAAGCCAAGCACCAAGCCAAGCACCAGGTCAAGCGCCACTCCAAGCACCAAACCAAGCACCAAGCCAAGCACCAAGTCAAGCACTCATCCAAGTTCTCATCCAAGTTCTCGTCCATGGCCTATGGGACGGCCAGACATGCTCTGCTCTGGCCTCGGACCACTAGACATTGCCAGCCTCGGGTCTTGGGGGGCAGACATTATGATCCTGCCCAGGGGCCCAGGTCCTCCAGAGCGATTGGAACTTTCGGCGCTTCGGGAGAAGCACCTTTGGGTGGGGGGGGTCCTCCTCTCACTCGGCGCTACTCACGAAAGCTCGTGAGTAGCATACTTCCGCTTTCCCCGCATTCCACTCACAGACTCTGGTTTTGTTTACTCCGCCATGTGCTCCTTTGTTTTGGTTACGTCATGTCTCTGCCCCCTTTGCTGATTGGTTCTTTGTTTTTGGTTTACGTCATGTCTCCGCCCCGTTCATTCATTGGTTCACTGTTTATTGTTTCATTATTAATTTCAGGTGTTTTATGTTATCACTGATTTCCATGCATGTATATAAACCCCTTCATTTCTCCACCTCGTCGCGGAGTATTGTATTAGAGTAGATCAACTGCATTGTGTATGTATGTTCGGTGCGTTTGCACTCTCTTCACGTTTCAAAGACCATAGACCATGGACCATAGACCCTAACCTCATTCTTTTGTGGATTTATGCCTCACTACCCTGTGGATTATTACCTTGCGTTTTTGTGGATTTATGCCTCGCAACCCTGTGAATTATTACCTTGCATATTTGTGGATTATTATTTGTTTTTGACCCTGCCTTTGTGTTCCTTTTTTCCCTGTCCATATACTTATGGTTCTTTGCATTTTTTCCCCTGTCCTTATAATTTTGATTATCCCTAATAAACTGACTGTTTCGCCAGCGATTGCATCCAGCTCCCCTGTGTCTGCCATAACAACAGGTGCATTTTATTGATGGCATTTTGAATGCACAGAGATACCTTGAAGAGATCCTGAGGCCCATTGTTGTGCCATTCATCCACGACCATCACCTCATGTTGCAGCATGATAATGCACGGCCCCATGTTGCAAGGATCTGTACACAATTCCTGGAAGCTGAAAACATCCCAGTTCTTGCATGGCCAGCATACTCACCGGACATGTCACCCATTGAGCATGTTTGGGATGCTCTGGATGGGCGTATACGACAGTGTGTTCTAGTTCCTGCCAATATCCAGCAACTTCGCACAGCCATTGAAGAGGAGTGGACCAACATTCCACAGGCCACAATCAACAACCTGATCAACTCTATGCGAAGGAGATGTGTTGCACTGCGTGAGGCAAATGGTGGTCACACCAGATACTGACTGGTTTTCGGACCCCCCCCGGACCCCCCAGGATCCCCAATACAGTAAAACTGCACATTTTAGAGTGGCCTTTTACTGTGGCCAGCCTAAGGCACACCTGTGCAATAATCATACTGTCTAATCAGCATCTTGATATGCCACACCTCTGAGGTGGATGGATTATCTCGGCAAAGGAGAAGTGCTCACTAACACAGATTTAGACAGATTTGTGAACAATATTTGAGAGAAATAGGCCTTTTATGTACATAGAAAAAGTCTTAGATCTTTGAGTTCAGGTCATGAAAAATGGGGGCAAAAACAAAAGTGTTGCATTTATAATTTTGTTCAGTGTGTGTGTATATATATATATATATATATATATAAAAAATATACTAGAAATGACTTGTTACCATATTGCAATCAATCCACTTATTTAAAAAAAAGGATTCCTTAAAGATTAAAGGTTCTTAGTTACTTAAATGGGATCTACCTGAAACCCTCTCTGATAGGGAAACACACAGCTGTAGAGTTCAGCATAGAACCTATAAGGGTTCCCCAAGAAGGACAAACACTTTACAGATCCTTTTTTTGTAATAGAGCTCTATATTTCATTATAATAAGTATTATAATAATAAATATTGAATTATTTTCCACTTACATGCCATATACGGTGCTATGCAAAGGTCTTAGGCACATGTAAAGAAAAGCTATAAAGCAAAGAAGCCTTCAAAAATAACACAATTAAACTTTTCTACATTTAAAAAAATGTTCTATAAAGAGTTGTTGAGAAAATGCTTTTAAAATGCATCAGTATTCTCAGGTACATTTTGTGTAGTTTGATAAGGAAATGAGCTGCAAGTTTTACTGAGCATTTTGGAGAATCTGCCACAGTTCTCCCAGAGACTTTGACTCTCACACTTGTTTCTGTTTTTGCAGCAAAACTCAGCAGCCTTCATTACGGTTTTTTTTTTTTTTTTTTTTTTTTTTTTTTTATGAAATAAAAATTTTCTTTATTGACATACAAACATTTTTCTATAACACTGATTTTTTTTGTTGGAAAAGTAAGGTTTGGAAATAATGCAGACATCCTAAAGTAAACATCTAGGATAAAATTTGTATTTACAAAATTTGACGTGATTAACCAACTTAAAATTTCAATCATTCATCTTACATTCATGCAGTAAACATTTTATCTCAGTCAGGGTTGTGGTGGTTTCAAAGACTATCCCAGGATGAAACAGCTTAAAATCAGAAATGATCACGCTAATTAGTTAAATGTGGTACATTCATAGATATGTGTTCCTAATGCTCCTAATACTATGGATTTCCCGTTCCATTTTCATCTCTATAAACCAGATATTATGTAAGCTTTAAAAAAAGCATGTTACTTTTCAACATGTTGCACTTCAGTTGGACAAACTGTATCAAATCTCTGTTCCTGCTATGATGGTCATGGCCATCATGATTCTTGATCCATACTGATACACATACGGTCAAGCTGACCTGTATTTCCTTGGTTGCTTATACAAAAAAGTCTGTTGAACCACAGAATAGAAAATGATGCTTTACTGTACGCAGTGAGGGACTTTTACATTTCCAAACTAAATATGTTGTGTATATTAGGAGTGTGATAGTATATTGGTGTATACCATGATCTGTCATTATAATAAGTTAACCACATAAACTTCATCACTGTGGGATACTTTATTCCCCTGCTGTGTTAGTGCTGTAATATATTTCTTAAAGCCGGTTTTACAATGTATAAACATTATGGCACATGAGAAAGTCTTCAGTGCAGTGGGCAGCTAACATCAGATAACATTAGCGTTAAATATTACTGACATTAGCTAACTACATTCACTGTGGTTAATAAACTGTATGGTAGTGGTGACTCAGTAGATAGGGATTTAGACTACTGAATGGGAGGTTCTGAGTTTGAATCCCAGTACTGACACACTGCAAGTGGCAAAGTGGGTGCTTGAGCAAGACCATTATCTGCTCGACTTTGGATAAAACCATCCGCTAGATGAATAAATGTAAACCGAGCTTTCAGCATGTCTGAGGATGGAAGGTCAGTTAGTTCGAATGTCTTTTAATATTGTTATGTTTTTTTGAGGTAAAATGTTTAGGAACAAAATCAGATTTTAAAAAGTGAAATATCTTGTGTTTTAGAGCTTAGGAAAGACATTCCAGAAAAGTAAAACATTGAAAAGCATACATAATTATAATGTGGTCTTAACAGTCTTGAAATGTCTTTTTACTGCTGAGTTTATTAGCATTAGTTAGTTATTTAATGAGATTGAGAGATAGTGCTGTAAATGTCAGTACTTTAGAGTTTCGCTAGCTGGAGTGTCAAAACATTGATGTCTATTATCTCAAAACAGCTCTTCATCTAGATGGCACTGATGCGATACCCGGTATCAGTATCGGGCCGATACCAGCAAAAATGGTGGATCGGGTATTCAAGAAACTTTTCGGATAACGGATCCTGTAACAAATGGTAAAGATTAGAATTGGATTTGGAAAAGAAATTTCTTTTTGGAAATGGAAATATTGACATATAAAGACGACATGTTTTCCTTTTCATAGGATTGATTTTATTCCATGTTTGCCTCGCACCTCCAGAGTTGGGGGCTCCCACCTCTGTCCTGTGTGTGCGGAGTTTGCATGTTCTCCCGTGCTTCGGGGGTTTGCTCAGGGTACTCCGGTTTCCTCCACCAGTCCAAAGACATGTGTTGTAGGATGATTGGCATCTCCAAATTGTCCGTAGCATGTGAATGTGTGTGATTGTGCCCTGCAATGGGTTGGCACTCTGTCAGGGTGTCCCCCGCCCTGTGCACCAAGCCTCCTGGGATAGGCTCCAGGCTCCCTGTGACCCTGTACAGAAAATGGATGGATGGATGGATAAGTGATTTTTGTGTGAAAGAGTTTAACTGTGAAGCACTTCAGTTAAAAAATATTTTAAAGCTACTACTAGTAGTAAAATTTCCTTACCGCCATTTAGAATGTGAAATAAATTCAATAATATATATATATATATATTTTTTTGAATGTGAGGTATACTGTACAGTTCTACCCCTAGTATGTCTAGCATTCTACAGTGGAGTCACTGTTTTACTGAAGGCCTTATTGTGTTACTTCATCAGCTTCACTTTAATTCAAAGTTGCACTAAAAATAATTTCTCCCCCAAAACAACCAGCACTACAGGACCTGCTGATTTCTAAAGGCCTCAGTGAGACTGAAACCAACTCGTGCTGTGATCTTCAGGAAAAAACCCAAACCTAAGTGATGAGTCACATGAAATGAACTGCTTTTGTTCTCATCACATAGCATCATCACCTAGTGTCATCTGAATTACAAGATTTTGTATATATGTTTTTGCGGTTAGTCACTGATACATTTTATATGTGTGTTACTCAACTGTTTTCTAGCACAGAGGTCATGTGATAGTTTTCATCTAAACACATGAAAACAGAACAGTGTACATTCCTCTCCCAGACCATCTCCACACAAAATCACACTATATTTTACTCCATTAAACATATTCGCTCACTAACCAATGCTCTCTTCTTAGCAGTCGAGGAATATACAGCTAAGTCATCAGAATATTCAGCTATCTTAATAAATAAACTCTCCTCGGCTTTCCTTTTTGAAATGTGCTCTCAAAAATGACAAACCAAAAGGACACAACATGAGGTGAGGTTTATGGATCTGAAGGTGTGAGGAGTTTGATGGTGTGGGTGGTGAGTGAACACAAAAATGAAATGGAAGAAGAGAAGGAGGAAGAGGAAAGAGAGAAAAAGACATGGCTCCTGCCTTTTCTGCACCCATCTGTTCTGATGGTGCAGGTGGAGCTCTATTCACCCATCTCTGCATGTGTGTGGAGTAGGAGGGGGGAAGGAAGAAAAGGGAGGGCAGAGAGAAGGAGTGAAGAGATGAAGGGGTGGGAGGTGGAGGGGGGCTCCTGGTGATCTCTCCTGAAGGGGATAATAGGAGACCGACGCATTGCAATGGCTGCCGTGTAGTGCCCTCCCTACCCAATTAGCCAATCAGCGGTCGCCTCTGACTGGCAGAAGGACACATAAAAGAAGAACATTGCAGCAGAGGCACAGAAGGAGACTGTGAAGAGCTGGGAAATACACATACACACTAGCACACACACGACAACAGAACCAGAACACCCTCCTCTGGACACACCCTACTGGGGATCACTGCTTCTCTTTTTTTTTTTTTTTTATTTCCGAACCATCGCCCACGCCGCACAGGGAGAAATCTCTCTCATCCTCATCATCATCCTGAAGAAAATCCCTTTCTCCTCATTTTCACTCTGCTTGAGGACACCTACAATCAGACGGGCTGAGAATCCCTGAAGACAAGGTTCTTTTTTTCTTTTTTTTTCTTTTCATTTCGGAAATCGACGTGTTTAATCAAGCCATACGTTAAGAAGACCAGAGCAAACCCTCCAGCAAGCCCGAAGAAGACCTACACATCGAAAGGAGCTAGATCACTATCATCTTTGTACAAGAATGGTTACTGTACGTATATATGTTTCTTTCAGTCTTTCTTTTAGGCTAGCCATTTTAACAATACAAAAATTTTATTTTAGTGTCCTCAGTCCTCAAATCAAGCCTTTGCAAGACTTCTAGGCTAGATGGAGAATATTCCCAGGGTTGTTGTTTTAAATTGGCATCACACTTGGATTAATCTTATTTGCAGGCAGCTTTGCGTATTAATATAATATTGAGGGAAACATGGCATTTGCTCAGTGACATTCCCTTAAAGCGGATTGTGTAAACAAGATTAACGAGCAGTGGTGGCTTTTAGAAACGTGATCCATGGATGCGCAACACTACAGCTCGCGCTCTCGACGATCTGTGGAGCATCACATCCTGTTATTTTATTTTATTTTATTTTATTTGCCTACAGAGTACGGCTAGCTCATTAATTAACACGTAAAATTCCTTCATGTGTACGCCTTTTTCCACGCTATTGACATTTGATCCCATAGAAGTCACGGCTCAGTGGCCATTCCGCAGGAGCAGAGAGAGAGAGCGAGAGAGAGAGAGAGAGAAGGAGAGAAGGAGAGAGAGATAGATGTGCTGAAAATGCAGAAGGGCGTTGGGAGGCTGTGAGGCCGCACAGTGCTGTATTTCTCTGAGCAAGAGGAGGACATTTCTGAGACAAAACAGAAATTGTGTGCATTCGTTGACCAGAGAGAGAGAGAGAGAGAGAGCAAAGAAAAGGGTCGAGTCACTCAGAGGAAAGGAGGGGTTTTTATGCATCAAGTCGCTTCGGACTGAATCTGACGTTTAGAAATTCCTAAAAGGCTTCTTTTCGTTGCGATGCAAGAACAATATCCAGGACCAGGAGACGATCAGGAACGGCTCCAGAATTCTAAAGCATTGATGGGTGGCTGATCTGAATGAGAAATGTGTGCAATAAGGACAGGCCCTGCATGAGTGCGAGCATTTTGGGCGTGGCTTCTTCTCTCGAATAGACGACGGCACGCGCTGGCAGCACCGCACAAATCTCAGTCCTGACTGAGCAGATATAGCCTGTGATCTGATCTCATACATGATGCATGCTCAGTGTGATCATATCCAGTATTCCGGCTTCACCCATAGCATAGTGTCACTGTCACAACTTACTGACTGTAATTAACGTAGAAACAAAGACACTGGGGCTGTGCATTGCTTAAATATCCTCGTTTATGCCTGATTGAGAGATAATTACACGTGGCCTGGTTTTGGACAGCTTGTTTATCGAGGTGTCTGTATGTTAACAGGGTGGGCCTCAGCCACCCCAGTGACTCCCCCAGTGACTACAGGTTAGTAGCTCGAGCCTAGTCCGCTGATGTGCTGATATTAAGACCTAACCTCAAACAAAGAACGCTCGTGAATTTTATAGAAACAAAACCACTCTTCACACCAGGTTTAAACACTTTCCATATCCAGCCGTCGAAATCCGTCACTGAGCGTCCAGAGGAATGATAACAAAGGTGTTTATGGTGAAATCAGAGCTCCACAGTCGTCAGTAAGCTCTCTGTATATACCGCAGTGCCAAGCAAATAAAAAGCGTCGAGTCAGATAACCTTCTCTTACACAATTCAAGGACAAGGACGTAGTAAGTGAAACGCAGCACAACCCACTGACAGGATGGAAGCTCAGGGTAAAGCTTATAGTGGTGGATCTAGATGATGAGGTGGAGAATGGAGAATGGACACAGATCCAGAAGCCGATGTAAACACGACAGGGATGTGACACACAAAACACACATCATTTCATTTCTATCAGCCTTCATGAGAAAACCTGAGAATGTTTTTGACATGCATTAGATTGTTGTTGTTTTTAAAAAAAATAATATTCACACGGCTGTGGTTGAGGCTGTTGTGCTGGGGATAAAATGATTTAAATAGACTGGTAAAGTTGTGGTGCTCATTGTTCCCGGAGAGGCCCGCAGCACAAAGCGCTAGTGTTTACATTAATATTCATAGCGCTGCCGCGGCCTGCGCGCGCGAGGAGGAACGGGTGGCTCTTTTGTTCGCGCGTGTCAATACGTTTATTCAGGCTCGCTTTTTATGAATGCCTAAAGAGCGCACAGATCCTTGTTCAATCAAAGCGCAGAGGGGATAACGATTTAAGCGATTCTGGTAGAGGGACCAAATTAAGCAGCGAAGGCGGATCTTTATATTTATGTATTTTTTTTTATTATTTTTTTTTAAAAATTTGTATTACAGCTGATTTTCTTTGTAAACTGGGCTTTGAGCACGCGGAGCTTCAGAGCCTCAGAGCTGAATCTGTTTCAGCACTCTGGATAGAGACAGGACCTGAACATAACCCACTACACAGTTTCCTCAGCACCACCTCTCCTTTTTCCTAACATGTCTGTTTTGTGTTCCATCATATTGCAGAAAATTGCATTAGGTTTCCACTTGGCTGCAAAAAAAGACAAGGCATACAGTCTACATGGTGAAAATCTTTGCAATAGATTTATATAATGTATGTTGTTGTTGTTGTTGTTGTTGTTGTTGTTGTTTTAAAAAAGGAACAGAATACACAAGTGTTTGTTTATTCAGTCAGATGAAATGTAAAAGCAGGCTGATCTGTGTGGTATCTGATAATGATGAAGCATTTCGCTTGGTGTCCTGTAGCTCTCCAGCTGCCACTGTGATCCTCTAAGCTGCAGTGAGAATGTGGCTAATGCCTTTTGTTTAGAATAATCCTGTAATCGGAGTTACTGAGACGGCCTGTTATATCAATCCAAGCTTTCACTTTTTCAGTCACTGAAACCTTTTTTTTTTTTTTTTTTTAAATGAGGAAAACCAATTTAACTCTCCCCAGTTGTGTCAGTAAAGGGCTGAGACAGTGGTCCTTTTTATTAAACCATGTTTTCAGCACATACTTAGTGTCAGGGCTACTTAATGACTAAAAAACAACAACAAAAACATCTAAATCTGTTTGGTCAGCAAAGCTGTCAATCTCACAGCACTGTAGTTAGGAAGCACAGTTATATCCAGAAAATGGCTTCCTGTACATCAGAGTGCTTCATCTGTCGTGTATATTTTTTCACTTGTAATTTCATGTGACACTTTCCCCCAATCAAAGGTTGGTCCAAAATTGTTGCAAATAAAACACAATTCGAACAACCACCACATGAGTTCCAGTCATATCTAAATATTAGGCAACACCCATGTTTTCTATTAGCCTACTTAATTCTGATTGTGTCCTCATTTAGCAATGGTAATGATATATCAGGTCTAAAATTCTACAATGATATGCTTTTCTTTATCAGATGAGTGGCAGAAAAAGGTGTAAGGTGGTCATGTGGCAGGCAAGCAGGCCGTGTTTGCATGAAACCCTGGGTCGATGTGGTCTTTCTCTTCCCTAGAAATAGAAAAGTACAAGCCAGGGGAAGAGAGGTGAAGCCAGCTCACGGTGTGTGTAATGTGTTTGGCTAGTACGAGGTCATTGCCCCTTGTGGAGCTGCAGGTAAGACTGGTGGAATGCCGGTTCCTGAGGAATGCAGTGTCAACGCTTGGTACTAAAACTTCAACATGGGTGAACCTGCAGTAGGCTTGTCTGTGTGAATCGGGCATTTGTGGATGAAAAGATCTTCCTTCCTCTTCCTCTGGTTTGTTTTAGCAATAGCAGGGGCCTAAGGGCAGAAAGAGCTGCCTGCACATTACGCAGCATTTTACGTTTGTTGCCAGGGATTGGCGCCTGCCATGAGAAGGTTCACTTCAGTCTAATCCAAACTCGTTCCAGTCCTGTAGCCCTGTGAATGTAGGAGTTCTGTTAGTGTCTGCTAGTGTAAAATATTTTAGGACTTAAAACAATTTTAGACAGGAAAAGGTGAAACATAGACGTCAGCAAGATTCTTTGTCATGTTGAGCCAGCAGTTATGCCTTTTTCCATGTTTGCAGAGTTTTATTTGAGGCTTGAATAACCCACTCACATCTGCCTTGCTGATGTGTTCTCCTTGTCAGGGTTAATTTGCCTGAGATCTGCGTTTTTTTGTCGGAGACAGAAGGTTCACTTCATTTATCCATAATGAACAATGATCTTAAACGGACATAACCAATGCTCATTTGCATCCCTCTTCTATGATAAACACAAATTAAAAATATACATTCATGCACACATACTGCTAAACACACTGCTAAAAGTCATGAAGCCAGCCGATAGCAACTGTTGTCAAGCAGCTGTTACCTGGGAAACCTGAGTAGAGGTAAGACTCAAGTCGAGAAGAAATTATTCCATGGGGAAGAGTGTTAGAGATGGATAAGAGGAAAATGGAAAGGGAAAAACAAGGGCTCAGACCACACCTACAAGGGGAAAAGACACCATGCAGGCTGAGGGATGGTGGTCTAAACATGTAGCTGGAGAGTCTGATTCCAGTTCAGTTCAATCATTCAGTCATTCTGATCTACAATTCTTTTTTTTTTTTTTTTTTTACTGGACATGAAGGTTCTTATGATTAGTGAAAACAATAGTGCAAGTAGTGATGATTCTGCCTGTTGATGTCAGCTGATCATACAGATTACAGATTAAAAGTGCAGCATTAATTAGGTGTGTGAGCGTCCCAGTTCCACCAAGGGGTTATTCTTATTGTACCAAGGATCTACATATTCACTGACCACATGACAATTCAATTCTCTTAGTAAATCACTCTCAAGAAAGATCATACACTTCATAATGTTGCTCCAGTATAGGAAGAAAAATCATGATATTAATATAAACGCCGAGATAACACTTACAGGATACACAAAATAGGGGGAAAAAGTAAGTTATTTCCCACCAGTGACAAAGTAATAGAAAGAAGCGAATAAAAAGGATTAAGACTGACCAGCATAGGCTACATCTGTTCATTGAAAATTCCCCATAGGCTAAATTAAGCAACATGCTGTAGTCCAGAGCAACAGACAAACCACAGTAGACATGCGTACATGCGCAGACAAAAATAATGGCACACTTCCATTGCACACAATATGTTTGCTACTGGCAGCTCAAACTTTGCAAAGCCTGCAGTGCAGGATGTCACTTTAACTTACCCTTCATCAGTCAGATGTCTGACTACTAATGTAATACTGTTCCACCCTGTCTAGAGAAACAGCAGACAGGGCAAAAATCACTATAACATCCACAGATCTAGGAGCAGAGAGAGAGAGAGAGAGACTGGGAGAAAGGAAAGAGGACTGAGAGAGAATATATATAAAGATGAAATGAAGAAGAATTTGAATATTGTTCTTAAGTTTCTCCACCGTTCACACACTGACAGTAGCAAGGACAATCCCACCTACAAAATCACACACACACGATACAGTGTCTGATCTCACTGATTCCTCTTCTCTCCACAGATAATCAGCACCATGGAAACTCAGGTGTCCAATGGTCCGAGCGGAACCAGCATGCCCAACGGCCCGGTCATCAGCACCAACGGTGCCACAGACGACAGCAAGACCAACCTGATTGTCAACTACCTGCCTCAGAATATGACGCAGGAGGAGTTCAAGAGCCTGTTCGGCAGCATTGGAGAGATTGAGTCCTGCAAGCTGGTCAGAGACAAAATCACAGGTAATGCACAGGTTACATATATTATCAGTCTGAGGATCGCTAGATGTGATTGCAAGGTTTGATAAAAGGATTAAAAGAAAGAGACTTATTAAAGGACAACTCTTAGCTTTAAGTATTGTATAAAAACAGTCCCACATTCTTAGGGAAATATAGTTAAATCTAGAGCCATAAAATGTTCTTCAGCTTGTCCGTCCCTCTCGAGAAACTTTTAAAGGTTCTATGTAGAATCCTAAAAACACAGGGCTTTCCATTAAGCAAAGAA
Source organism: Cranoglanis bouderius (assembly GCA_023630585.1). NCBI lineage: Eukaryota > Metazoa > Chordata > Actinopteri > Siluriformes > Cranoglanididae > Cranoglanis > Cranoglanis bouderius. The sequence goes on from CM042551.1 coordinate 20,368,870, forward strand.
AGATCCCCAAGAGGAACTTCTTATTAAGCTACAAGCTTTAAACACCTTAGTACAGTCTGTGTTTGTTGTTAAAAAATTAGACTACCTATCTACGCTATTTAACTTGTAGCATATTTTAAGGGGCATGCTACACTTATTTGACATCACCATTAATGGCATAATTAATGCAGATTATTATGACATGCAGTCCTTCTTATCAGGCTATAACTCACTGTTTTCTGTTATGGTACAGGTCAGAGCTTGGGCTATGGCTTTGTAAACTATGTTGACCCTAATGATGCCGACAAGGCCATCAACACGCTCAACGGTCTCAAACTGCAAACAAAAACAATCAAGGTAAGAGCACCTTGACCCCACGCTCCTGCATCATCCTACTGACAGTCGAGCCGCAGGAAGAAAGAAGGGAAAGTGAGGAAGTGACAGACGGGACAGAGGGAAGGGAGGAGAGAGGGTGGGACCGAGGGCAGAGAAGGCAACAGCAAGCACAAAGGGAGCAGAAGAAAAGAAAGAGGGAGAGGCAAAAGCAGAGGTCAGAAAGCAAGGGGGCTGTGTGCAAAGGTGATTGTGATGGAAATGTAATTAGGGAGGTGCAGTGCATGGCATTTGGGGGTGGGGGTGCTGAATCAGTGCAGGAAGCCCCATCTGCCTCCAATCTTGGCTAATTAGGGCCTTCTTTGTCTCCAAATTCAGCAGGGAATAGGGGAAGGGGTTCGACTCAGGGAAGGAGGGGTTGAGAAGAATGAAATTAAACAATTCAGCCTGGTTTAACCCCACCTGATCAAAGATTGTGTCAAAGTACAAACCAAGGAAGATTAGCTGAAGGAAAACTTTCCGAAAAAAAAAAAAAAAAAGAACATAGAACTCACATATTTCCATTTAATTTCATATCACACTCCAATATAGAGATTATATATTTTATATATTTATTTACATTCATTCTACTCATGTACAAATAAATGTATATATTATAACGCCATGCTAACAGCCTCCTTCAAAATTGTATATTTATTTAAAATATTTTTTTTTTTTATTAAAATTTTTAAAAATTAAAATTATATTGGCCTTCTCAGCAGTGTAAGCAGGCATTCATCATTTATGTGCATGCTTCATCCAAATCCTTAAGCTGAGCAAATTTCATTTTTTCCATGTCAAAAAGGCATTGTTAGAGAGATGAGAGGACTTGTGAGGAGGGAAACGAGGAGGGAAAGGAGGTGCAGGAGCAAAGGCTAGAGGAGGCAGCGTTGCGAGCAGAATGCCAATGACAGGATTAGAGGCCATATGGGCTGCAGGCACCATCTGTAGTGTGGGAGAGATAGGGAGAGGGTTAATTATAGGGCAGAATCCAGTCTTCTAATAAAAAAAAACCCACCCCGCCCTTCCAGCCGGCAGCCCAATCTCCACCATACACTCACCCACTCGCTGAACAATAACACCCCAGACCCCAACAATACAGCTGCTTAGTCATACTCACCCCCAACATGTATACATGCACAGATGATGCAGACATGGAGCCTACGCCATTCAGACCCAGCTAGCAATTAGCCTTAGTGTTCTACAGTACGCATGTGGGAACATAAAGAATATAGGGAAATTGAGGGAATATAAGGAAATAAAAATCAATACAAAGAACAATGAAAAAGAAAAGAATGTCCAAAAGACTCAAACACTACATGTATAAACACAAAAGAGAACAGTATGTCTAAAAATACTCAAAATATAAGCGTGTGAAAATAATATCTTAACATACAAGTAGGCTCACACTGTACAGTACATACCACTGTGCAGTAATTTAAATAATGGAATATAAATCTGAATCTGGAAATGTTAGCCTTATAGAGTAATTTGCTAGGACAGGAGCTGAGTTTGTGAGCTATAAGGGATGCTGGACATATTGTAAGCTGTTTACTTGGTTTGTTGGTTGCCAGAGGAGCAATTTCCCCTTGAGGGAGAAGACAAAGAAGGGAGGGAGAAGAGGGAGGGGCAATGTCTCTATCACACAAAAACACACACTCACAGTGCTACCATCAATCACAGTCATTCTCAGTCAGCCCCAAATTCTTAAATAAATACAGACTTGAGACAAATTAAAGGAAAAATTTCAACTCAGCTGCCAGAACAGCTTTAGTCTTAGCAGAGATTCTACAAGTTTCTGGAACGGTACCAGAGAGATGGACACCATTCTTCCAAAAGACATTCCTTCAACTGTTGTTTTGTTGATGGTGGTCGAGAGCACTGTCTAAAATGTCAATTCAAAATCTCCCATATGTGTTTGATTGGGTTGCAAAATGGTGAGGAGATATGGCGAAGGCCATAGCATTCGTTTGACATCATTCGTATCAGTCAGAATAAGTTTGTATTGATTTACAGTGACCCTTCCCATTAAGGGGACAAGTGGAACCAAACCATGCTGACAAATACCCCCCCACAGCACTGTTTTTTCCTTTAATTTGTCACTGCATATTTTATGAGCAAATCTGTTCTCATTGCAGTTACAGCGAATTCTGTTCTGGGAGACAATATAGACATGAATATTATTCCAAATATAAATTCTAAACTGAAATAAATTTCTAATCTTTACATGTTTATAATTGCTTAACATTTTGTGAAATGTTGGGTAATGGGAAATTCTCCTCATCTCCTTCAGTGGGGATATATTGAACCTTAGTTCAATATAAGGCAGACTTTATATTTCTGTAAGCACAGGAATGGATTTGTAGAGACCAGAGGGACTGAATTTAGAAAGCATCCTGCTGGAGTGCTTAATAAGGGTACTAGAGCGTGTTTGCTTAAGAGCACTGGATCTGAAGAAAGGAAGGATGAGAAAGAAAAGGGAGTGGGCAGATTTAACCCTTCTGAACCCAGGAGCGAACACATACGTACCTACTTTGTGTGTAGCCAGATATCGCACTGGCAGGAGAACTCGTATTACCTCATATTTGAACTGTAGTTAATGCTCCTTACACAACCTGAGTATGTTGTCAGTGAGTATTGTTTAATGTATTGCGGTTTAGGTGTCCTACGCCAGACCCAGTTCAGCCTCCATCCGTGACGCTAACCTCTACGTGAGCGGACTACCGAAGACCATGAGCCAGAAGGACATGGAGCAGCTGTTCTCCCAGTATGGCCGTATCATCACCTCCCGCATCCTGGTGGACCAGGTCACAGGTACAGCCTTAGCTTTACTACATAGATATACAGCCACACAATAACATTTCTAATAATGCGTGTAAACATGGATAACAATAAAAGACATCTAGTGGGGTTTAATTAGAACTGTATACATAAGATTATGGCAAAATGTTTTGAATTTGCTTTCCTTCTCATGTGAACTTATATACTGTACCTGATACTAATATTACTCTCTACTTCCGGCACAGGCATATCACGAGGAGTGGGCTTCATACGCTTTGACAAGAGAAACGAGGCCGAGGAGGCCATCAAGGGCCTAAATGGCCAGAAACCCCTGGGCGCTGCCGAGCCAATCACTGTCAAGTTTGCCAACAACCCAAGCCAGAAGACAGGCCAGGCACTGCTCACCCAGCTCTACCAGACCGCCGCCCGCCGTTATACAGGACCCCTGCACCACCAGACTCAGAGGTTCAGGTACAACTTGCCACCTATTACCTCTCTCTGCGCCTCTCTGCTGGCATTTTCTTTAAAATACAGTGCTGCCATGCCATTAGAGGGAAAAGGACCCAGCATGACCAACAAAGCTATTTATATTGACAGCAAAATTTTAATAGACATTTATCCAACATGTAACATGCAGTGTGTTCAGTCTGTCACCTGGGGGCCCTGGCAGTACTGCATCAGTGGACGAGTCCTGTGTGGCGCGGGGTTGAGAACTATGTAGTGCTCCCTCTAGTGGCTGCACAGGCTGTATGTTAAATGAAAACCCTGTTCTCTGGTTTGTCAGATCCTGCCACTAATGTGTCCACCTACTTCACTCTCCCTCTTGCATTGCAGACTCGACAATTTACTAAACGCCACCTACGGAGTCAAGAGGTAATTTCCAAAAGAGGTGTCTTTTTCAAAAGCATCCATGCCTACAACAGCCTCAAACAAAGTGGCCGGAATGCCCCCTGCTGAATTAAGCTTGAATTAGGTGATTTGCAATGCAAAAATCGCACTCCATAGCCACCATAAGATTAATTTATAAATAATAAGGGCCAAGTGAAAATCTACATTGTGGCACAGCAGGACATTCTGGAATGGCTTTGTTGAATCGTTTTGTTCTTTTGGTTGATTATTCAATTGAACTGATTTGTATATATATATATATACACACAGTATATACACATTTTTTATTGAACTAACATTTAATTTCTTTTCAGTTTCAGTTACTTTAATGTCCATTTTTTCCACCAGCATGGACATACCAGATTCCGTTTGCGTCTCTTCTGTTGGCTCCAGTTTTGTTGATTTATTTCTTGTTTGCTTTCATCCCTCTCTAGGTTTCTGTGTTTTGCTCAGTATTGTGAGATTTCAGTTGAACATTGTAATTCCTGTGTCCTGTTTCTACAGAGGCTTTTGTCACCGGGGAATATGACTAAAATACTCAGAGAATGTGGGCTAACATGTTTTAGAGAGCAAAGCAGTGTTCTTTTTTTTTTTCATTTTTTATTTTCCTAGCTGGTAGTGGAGATGAGGATCGGCTGTCGAGCCCTGAAGGCATAGATACCAAAAAGAGCACAAAAGAGCATGTGTATGAGAGTAGTGAACTGCATGTGGCATGGAACTTCAGAATGACACCCATGGTAGTTGTCCATCTCTCTTCCCCAGGTTCTCCCCCATCACCATCGACAGCATGACCACACTGGCGGGTGTAAACTTGACGGGCCCCACTGGCGCCGGCTGGTGCATCTTTGTCTACAACCTTTCTCCTGAGGCTGATGAGAGTGTTCTGTGGCAGCTGTTTGGGCCATTTGGTGCCGTCACCAATGTCAAGGTCATCCGCGACTTCACTACCAACAAATGCAAGGGCTTTGGCTTTGTCACCATGACCAACTACGATGAGGCGGCTATGGCCATTGCCAGCCTTAACGGCTACCGCCTTGGTGACCGCGTGTTGCAGGTCTCCTTCAAGACCAGCAAGCAGCACAAGGCTTAAGGAAGAGAGGTGTGGCCTGGCCGTTACCACCCCTTTTAACCCAAAGGGGAAGGGGGCACTAAGCTTCCCCGCACATTCACTCTACATGGGCCTGGACTGAGTCTCTCTTTGACACACATTTATCACACACATTACATGCACATATACAACACACACATACATTTAGCCAGAGTCTCCAAAAATGACAAACACACAAGTTTTTTTTGGTTTCTCTTTACATGACATGCGAATCCTTCCCTACATTTGCCTGGATTGAATTAGTAGAAGTGGGTACTTGGTGAGTGGGTGGGACTGTTTTGCAAGGGACACAGTTTTAATGAATGTGACGCAGAATGTGTGCTAAGTGCTTCGGTTTAATTCAGGCAAATTAGAAGCATCACTGAATTGAAAATTGAAAATCGTATACATATATACATATTTGCAACTTACCCAAATTCTTGCCCCAGTAACTCTCCTGTATTTATGGAGAGTATGTAGTCACTTTTTTTACACTTGGGCATTTTGAATCAGTGGATTTTTTCAGATTTAAGAAAAAAAAAAAAAAGAATAAAAACAGTGTTCTCTCATATATATGTATATATGTATGTTATATATATATATATATATATATATATATATATATATATATATATATATATATATATATATATATATTATAACTATATATTCAATATTTAAGGTGGTTATAATAGCCAAGTATGTACGCATTTTCTAGAACTTTTATTACAGTTTCCTGGCTTCACCTATGGTTGCATTCTAGCTTTAGGGCGCTGTACTGACCCCAGTAAAGGTCCAATCCAACAGCCAGTTTAATAATGTGCATAACAGCACCCACAAGGCTGAGGTATATTAGAAGGTCATCATAGTCACTTCACTATAGACACAACAAGGCATCATAAACACAATCACAGATACAAGCGAAAAACACACACACTTCAACATAACAAAAACAGCCAAGATCACAAAGTAACCTAAAACGTCCTGTATTTTTCCACTCTAGTTTCTATAGTTTAGACCAGCTGTCACTCGGAGCAGTTTGGCAGTGTTTACGTGGTGATGACGTATGCGTAATTCTTTTTGAAAAGGCAAAGGGGTACGTCTGGAATAAAATCACTTTGCACTATAACCAAGCTTGTTAAGCAAATTCCAAAACTTTAACATCGGTATCGAAATCTGATTTCCTGTGAAGGGTGTACCATGAGCCTGTGTCAGCTTCCATTTGGATAAAGGACATTTTTAAAAAGCTGATATCTAAAATCTGATGTTATGAGAATTACAGAGAGATGGGTTTAGTAGCTGCTACCCTTTCTCCACATGGATCAATGCACCCAATCAGTCATTCTTATCTCTCAAACTGATAAGCTTTGCGCTCCTAACCGGTCTTCATGCAAACACAGGCCATCTATGCCTCCAACACAAGCTAGGATACTCCATTCTAATGCCCATTTTAAGGCGAGGCCACCTGATCAGCAAAATGATCAGCACTTCATTCACCTCCACTGAATATTTATTAATCCCCTTAAAAAAGATGCAATGAATGATGATGCCCACATTGCTAACAGAAAGTCGAATGCCCATAAAAACAAAACTGTTCCAGGGAGAGAGACGTTGCTGTAAAAAATAATAATAATAATACCAGATGAGAATTTAACATGAAAGAGGAGGGTTTAAAAATGTGCATTTAAACCGAATGACATTTTGCTTTTTCTTGATAACGCTGTGTTAGCCAAAGAGGACAATGATCTCTTTGAAAATATGGATTACATTAGAGATTAATATATTTTTATATCTACAGAAAAAAAACAAGACCTTGTGCAACATTTTTACAGATTCTTAAAGCGTGGAAACCTTTGGGACACACCGCATGGCTTTTATTTTTCCGACTTTTCAGCTTTTAGGGGAGAGAGCACCTGACTCTCTGCGGTGTATGGGAGGGGATTGAAGTGTTGGGGACTTATAAACGTACAGTATGTGCAGTGAAACCATTACATAATTAAAAAATAAAACAACAAAAAAAAAAAAAAAAGCAAGCAAGCTCGCATTATGCTAAAAAAAAAAAAATCAATAACGAGACGGATAAATGTACGCATTAGGAATAAAAGAAGTTGAATTTTCTCTGAAGTTGCTTCAGTGGCGGTGCAGTGAAACCATATGGTATAACCAAGGACACTATTAACTAGCTGCAATCTGTTCCACAAAGGCTCGATATCTGCAAACTGATAGTGGCACTTTTATATCCAAGCATCTCATTTTTTTTTTTTTTTTTTTTTGCAGATTAGATTCAAAGATAATCTACCGCCCATGCTTACCATGCTCAATGCACCAAAGAACGTATTTAAATTTGGGATCCATTACAGCTGCACAGTGAATTCTATTTATATAGGCTACACACTAGCTTACAACTGGCTAATTATATCCTCCATCTCATATCACAGTCATATCATGACAACAGTACATATTCATTGTCTGCTATGACAATATTATTCATCCTTCTAAGGATTTTGTTAAGACTCCAGGTCTGGAGAGCCTACTCATCAGCTAAGTACTGAATTTATTTGAACTTGTTAGAAGAGAGAAAAGACAAATCTGTGTTGGTCTATGGCCCTCCATGACCTGACCTGCTCTGAAACGTATCGGATTGAAACGTCGCATCTTTATTTCCTAAAGATGACCTGTAACCTTCACGGCTCATTTTGCGCTTTATATAAGCACTAACTAACTGAGGAGTCACAACTTTGTCACTGATCATATTCTCTCCACACCTAAATGTATATCCATGCATCATTTCAACACTGACTTCCACATCTCTCTCTCTGTCTCTCTCTTGGAAATCTCCCCCATATCACATTTCACATATTATTCAATTACTACAAGGCTTTTATTTTGCTTTCACAGCACCATACAGATGCTACTCACATCCAAAAACTATCATGCACACACATCCTGGACAATTTTGCCCGCTCTATTAATTGGTGATGTGCCAATAAAAGGCATGATTACCTGGAAATCTCAAGCCTTAGTAACCTGCCTTATGAAGTTTTTGACTACCCTCCACATGTAGTGCCGGGGAGGTGAGGGGGCAACCAGGGCAATTTTTTAATGCTCTTGGGAGGAAGTAGCTGGAGAAGGTTCTGGTGCAGAAAAAGAGCCCTTAGTGAGCCCACACACACACACAAACACACACACACACACACACACACACACACACACACACACACACACACACACACACACACACAGTGAATCCAGAGACCCTCTCCCCAAAACTACAGCAGAGAGCCAGAGACAATGGCAGAATCACACATACTGCACCGCTTGAGCAACAAAATACAATAAATCGTTTAAAAAGACAAAAATTTTTTCCTATGGAACAGTAAGTGCAATGTGCTTCGTTTTTATATTGACTGAGAACAAAAGATATATATATTTTTTAAAAAAGAAATTAAACATCACATTGAAGTGGTTTGCAGAATAGTGAAAGGATCAAATGCGATAAACAACAACAAAAAAAAAAAAACAAAAAAAAAAAAAAACAAGTGTTAACAGATTCATTAAAGGAATCAAACAAAACACCAAAAGCTCTGATCTCTGATGACGTTCATTATCCCTTCCTTAGCCCCTGAAATAGTGCTCTGACCATGCATGGTAAAGCAAACAGCCCGATGTGGTACGCAAAAGAGCAATTCTCAAAGACCGTGAAAGGAATACTGTCTAATATTTCATCAGTTTTAGCCCATGTCGATTTCAAAATATGGTTTTTCCTGTAATTTATTGATTTCTTTTACATATCAGAATCACATGTTAACTTAGCGTATTTGTGTCGTTGACGTTGCCATAGAGAACATACATGGGTTGAATATTTCTTTTGGTTGCTTATTGGGTACGATTTATTCTATTTTTCCATTATTTAAAATTAGTTGCTGTTCCTACAGTGTATGCAGGTTTTAGAATTAGTTAGATTTTTTTCTTTCAATCAAACTGTGCTCAGTTGTGTTTGTAAAAGTCTGTGGTAGCTTTTGTTGCAACATAAATAATTTAAACAGAAAAAAATTCAATATAGCGCCAACGAACTTGTATTATTTGGGCGACTTTAAGCTTGTAGTTTTAACTTATTGTTAACTTAAAAACTATTTATTCTCATTATTATGATTATTATTATTATTGCCTCGTATAAAAGTATGTTTTGTGTATATTTATGGTTTATTTCATATTTGCAAGTTTAAAAAACTTTAATTTTGCCAAATGTGGATACACCGTTTTGTTTTGTTTTGTTTTTTGTTTTGTTTTCCTTTCTTTCTAAAAAGGAACAAATAGAATAAAAAAAAAAAAAACAGCTTTAGAATTACAATTTGGAAAAGTTCTCCATAGGCAAAAAAATGCACTGCTATATTAAACTAACTGAACGTGTAAACATACATGCTGTGTTCTAGATGTTATGCCTTTACTGCCTGTGTTCTGTTTGTCTTGTTAAATGAAAACCTTTTGATTATTTGATCTAATCACAGTCTTGTTTTATCCAGCCACGTTCAGACCCCCATGAAAGTGAGCAGGGAGGAAGGGAAGGAGAGCCTGGAAAAAAGACAGAAAGATAGAATAAGAGGAAGTGGAAGGAGGAGATAAATAGATAGTGGGGCTGTATTTGAGCGGACTCTCCCCAGAACCTCTCTTTTCAGATTGTTTAGCAGCTGAAGCCTAAATCCAAAACTTCAGGAGCAGGCAGTGACAGAGAGGGGGTCAGTGGTTCCTCTGTTTCTCAACCAATTGTATTTTTGTATCGATTAATTTAGAAAGGGATGCAGAGTTACTTAGCAATGTTCTTCTTACACCATTTCTCATGGTACAATAATACAAAAAATAAAGGATTAACCACAAACGCCTCCGACATCATTGTTCGAGGACAAAAAAGTCAAATCTCATTAGTTCCAAACACAACCAAACAACCAACAATGTAACAAAGGAAAAAAAATGAAATATATCTCTCTGTTTAGTTTAGGATATTTATTACTGGGATTACAGCTGAAAACGCTTGAGGACTTTTTCATGGAATTATTTAATTATTTGTACTTTACATGCCAGAAAAAAAATAAAATAAAAGTTGCGAACCCTAGCGTCCTGGTTGTTTTCCTATTTGACTGGGTTTCTGTGGGCAGGGCCGACTGCAAAAGTTGAAAACACCCCGAGAACGATGTTCTGTGTGGAATTAACTCAACCACTGATGTATCTGGATTGTAGCTGAATAAGAAGCGGAGGTTTCTCTCTACACAGTGTTGATCATTAACATGCTCGATTTTTTAGACTTCAGGCTTGCATTCTAAGCAATCTCTGAAACTACTCTGGTTAAGGATTGTTTGAAGAAAAAAAAAAAAAAAGACAAATAATGCAATTCAAAAGAAATCAGAAGGTCTGTGAATTTATTTGTTATGGAATGTGAGCAGACTCCAATTTCAGTAAAAAACAAACAATCAATCAAACAAAAACCAGACAACAAAAAAACCTTAATTTTAATTACTTTTCAGGAAAATGTTGATTGTAGCAGAGATGAGCCATTCAGTGCTGAGCATCTGACAGTGGAACAGACAAAATCCCCACGCTGTGACCTGGAACACTGAGAACAGTACAGACGTTACCCACTTTCAATCAGCTGCTGCCTTAATATCACAGAAGTCTACTGAGGTTTAGAGTTTAATATAACAGAAATAACTTCAGAACTATTGGCACTCCCTAATGAAAATGAGCAAAAACAAACATACAAAATGAATAGCGTGGGTAATAATATTTTGTCCTTAAACGTATAGTGACGCTGTATAGTTTTATAAATTATGACGCTGTATAGGTTTACTTCAACACAATATTTTTCTCAAATATAAAAAGTATCGCAATTTTCGCCGGCAAAATACCGGTATTAAAATGATCAGGACTGCCAAATAATTTAAAAATCAGGATTCTTTAGGCAACAATTTTGTTACATGAAATAAAATTACTGTTTGAGGACAAGACAAGTAACCTCTCCTACTCTTTGAGTGAAAAACTTTAATCATAATGTTAGGGCGGGGAGATATGATGATAAAATATTGATACTGTGATTAAAAAAAATTGCAATATGTGTTTATTAACAATTAAATTTACTATTAACATTTATTATAGATGTTTTTGTAGATATTATATAAAACAATGTGTCTGAAAATGGGGTCAGCATAAGTTTAAAAAATGAGGTTAATACTTGAATAGTTTGAAATGTATTTTGTAGTTAAAGAGGTCTCTGGCTGAAAAAAGTTTGAGAACCCTGGATATAAACCATCAAACAAGGCTAATTTTTTTTTGTGTGTGTTAACATGAATCACTATTGTATTGCGGGCCATTCCTGAGCAAACCTACATATTGTGATACATATGTACCGTAGAAATGTCTTCAAGTATCATATGACATTTTTGGCATATAGCCCGGGTGTAATTCTTGTCTAATACTTAATATTTTTTGCTCAATTTCATGAACAGTGACACTAAATTGGTGTAAATCAGTCAATCTAAATTGTTTTACTCCATGAACAGTTTACTTCCTCTGCAGGCTAAGGGGCTGTGAATCAATTTTCAGTACAGGGTCTGTGTGCCACTGCAGCTCTAACACTGACCTTTCTCTTCTGCTTGCGTTGACCTCTTCCTGGCATCTATCACAACTCCCTGCATTTTTTGTAAACACTACTGCTGATTTGTATGCATTGTTTTTTGAAACAGCTCACACTGTAACTGGTGTGGATGAGTGTTGATAAGCAGTACTAGTCTCTTCCCAACACTAACAAACCTACAGCTCCAGTGAAAGCCTATTGCTGCTTATAATAAATGTTACTTGAACTCATAGCCAAGTTCCCTGGAATTAAACTCACTGCTGGAGACACAGGGCACTAGAACTCGTCATGCCCATGCAGAGAAGGGTCGATGGTGGATGGCTCGGAGCACACAGCCGGCGTGGTGAACTCCATCAGGTATTCACAGCGGCTCGGTTCCGAGGTGGATGTGACAATCGTCTCTTTCCCACATGTCATCTTTACCTAAAGAAGGTTGGAAATAAAAATGAAAAACACTGCTACTGGTGCAAGATGTACCAGGCTTATAGAAACATGGGAATATATGAATGTGTGTAGAGTGTAGTGTGTAGAGTGGTTGAAATGGAAACCTTTCAAGACTTAGGATTGGCTCAAATGAGCAGAAGTGCAGAAACAACCATATTTTATTTCATAAAATATCCTGGTAGTTTGGCTAAATTCATGAAGCCATCGATCTTAGCAATCAAACAGCCCCAAAGCATCAAGAATCCACCACCATATTTTACAGCAGGCTTGGATGTTTTTTTATTTTTGCAGTCCCCATCTTTTCTACAAATTATTGTGATGGTGTTAATAGCTGAAATATGATTTTGGTCTCATCTGACTTCAAAACATGAACACAATGAAGTTCAGTCACAGCATTTTGTGTGTTGCTCTTATAAAAACCTTCTTTCCATAGCTCCTTCTAAACAGCTTGTAATTAATCCACGGTGTACAATATTTATTTGTATAGTTATATAGCTAACCTGTCAGTCTGTCAGCTAAACCTACTCATTTAAAAACCTTACCAATGTAACATACAGTAATCCCCCAAGATTGTAAATTCAAATTCAATTTGCATGATGAAGTTAAATAAATAACTAAATAAATCCTGATTGTACGCTCTGAGTTTGACATTAAGTCAGCACATTGAGACTTGGTGTGGAGGTTGTGGAAGTTTCACAAGGGGGAGAATTGCTGTTTTTTTTTTTTTAAACTAGGTGAATAGCAACCCTCCTGCATTCATCCATCAAATCAATCCCTAGTATTAGTTTCAATAAACACTTAGCTATAACCAGAAGCTTGGTGCCTCATCACTGATTCATAAAACAAATAACTATCCAAGACAAAATCCAACAAGAGATGATGTTAACAAGAAAGCACACACAGTGCTAGGAGTGAAAACAATGACTTACTGTGGTGGACCTGTTAGGGCCCTGCCAGCACCCTGTGCCATGCTCATACTTCATCACAAGGTACTTATTGTCCTCAGGCCCTGCCCAGGTTCCCCATGTCCTGCACATGCGCACATACACACACATAATCCAAGAGAGAAAGATAACAATAACCAACGATAATGATAACCATTTCCTAAGAACATTGAATAAATCTTCAGGTCATGGTGACAGACTCTTACCCAAGATTGGTCTCTGAGCCTCCGAACTTGGGTTTCTGGGAAACACGGGCAAACGGACATAGTCTGTAGATATATCTATAGAGAGAATAAAGAATATTACATTTATGGCATTTGGCAGACACCCTTATCCAGAGCAACTTACATTTATCTCATTTATACAACTGAGCAGTTGAGGGCTAAGGGCCTTGCTCATCTGACCTTCTGGTCAGTAGTCCAATGTCTTAACCACTGAGCTACCACTACCCACCATATTAACAAGGAAGTGTGATGCTTCCTTTCACTCATGCATCAATATATTATTACTAGACATGGCCATGAGGCCACTTTTTTCCAACCAATACCGATACCCCTCGGATACTCTTTTCTTTAAAAACTACTACTAAGTAGTAGTAATGTAAGCTTTACATTTTTTTTTAACTAAAGCAATTTACAGTTAAACACTTTCACACAAAAATTACTTACACTGTAGACATAACTACACAAAGCCTATAAATATAGTATAATAAGTATAATATAAATACAATAAAACCAATCCTAAAAAAACAGTCAAGTCTCTTACATATGTAAACATTTCCAGTTCCAAAAACATTTCTTTTCCAAATCCAATTCCAGTGTTGGCCATTTGTTACAGGATCCAACATCCCATATGTTTTCACTGATATCCAATCACCATTTTTTGCTGGTACCGGCCCAGTAACAGTACTGGGTATCGGATTAGTTTCATCTCTAAATTTTTTTCTTTTTTACTTTTCAATTAGAAAGAATGTCATATGAACTGAAACGGTGTCTAAACAGAAAACTATTCTGGACAAGAAAGCTAAAAATTCCAGTTTGAAATTTTCCAAATCCATGTCTTAATCTGAAAAATCTGAATATCTTGAGGCTTCAGATTTATAAAGTTCTTTCAAACTTGTTGTTCTAAATTGTTTAATGTAAAAGTATGTACAAAAGTTTTATATTTTCTTATTACATAAAACTATATAAATGTTGTATCTGCTTTGATGTTCTTAATAAGGGAAGGTTTTTATGGCTGAATGACTTAAAAATCACAAAACTGTCAAATAAATGTTAATATTGTGGGTTTCCAAAGTTTTATTCTGAGTATGCAAAACAGTTAACATTGTGAAAAATACATCCTACTACTGCATCTCTATAATGCTGTTTCTGGTTAACTTACTCGCTAGTGGTGAGCTCGTAGCACTGGCTGTAAAGGTATGCAAACTCAGCATTGGGCCCAGAATCAAAGGAAAGCTCCTTCTCAATGTTCCTGTAAATTCAAGCAGACATAAGCACAGATCTACATCAAATACTGGGCTGTAAAACTTTCATAAACAGACAAATATGTGACTGATGTTACTGCACCAACCTGATCTGATCTTCCACTTCACGCAGAGCTCTCTCTGATTCTTCAAAGTCATCTCTGGTTTTCTGAGCGGCTGCGGATCAGAGAAGCAACGACTTTTATTTATTATGCTTGTCATAAAAGAGATGTACTGAGGTGACTATTAAGTGTGGGAATCTTCAGGCACTTCACAATCCAATCCGATCCGATCCCGATTCTGGGAGTCACGATCTGATTCCAAAACGATTCTTGATATACATTTTTTTCCTAATTAATTCTTCTGCTGTGCAAATACATCAACTTTACATTTTAACAAAAATTGGAGTTTCTATACTTTTTGTTTATAGTTGGAATCTCTGTATAACGGTCATTTATAAGGATTACGGTACTTATGGGGGAGAGATACAACTGCGCATGTGAGAGCAATGCGGAGAGATGGGGAGTGTGAGGAGATTGCTGCTCTCCACTTATATTTCTTTTTGTTCCCTTTTATTTTGTGACCGAGTTGGTTGTTAAAAGCTTCCCCGCTCGTCTTCATGTATGTGGAGGAGGTAGCGCTATGATGATGAACGATTCGCCAGCATACGTACGTGCGTCTGTCAATGTTATTTTTTTCTGTTTCTGGCGCGTGCTGTAACAGAAGTCGGATGTTATAGGTGTCTCAAAGAGGAAAAAAAATAGACATAACTCACTTGAAGGAGACACGAGGCAAACAGGAATTAGCATTTCATCCTGTATTTATTTATTTATTTTTTTTAAACGCTCCTCCACATGTATGAAGACAAGCAGGGAAGCGTTTAACAACCAACTCAGTCACAAAATAAAAGGGAACAAAAAGAAATTTAAGTGGAGAGCAGATCTGCTCACACTCCCCTTCTCTCTGCATTCTCTGTGCTCTCTCACATGTGCAGTTGTATCGTTCCCCCATAAGTACCGTAATCCTTATAAGTGACTGTTACAGCACACAGTCGTGATTTGAATTGAATGCAGAATCGATTCTGAATTTTTGAGAATCGATTCAGAATCGTTAGAGAAAGAATCGCAATGCATCTAGTTTTTCTCCCACCCCTAGTGACTATATACTGGTATGAGTAGATGTCCATGATAAGGAAAGTGGAAATGGTTATACCATTAATGTTATGCTACACTGATATAAATAACAACAGGTTATTCTCCTATAGGAAATATTTGGCAAAAAAAAAAACACACACAAAAAAAGAGAGAGTACTACTGACCATCAATTAAAGCTTGAGTCTCAGCATCATAAGGCGGCATAGTGTCTTCTTCCTCCATCTTTTCTGGAGTCTTGATGCTGGAAGGAGCCTGTGCAAAATAACATTACTAGTGAGAAATTCACAGAACGGCCGACCAATTCGCTCACATCACTAAGCAGACACATACACTACTCAACTTCCTTACCTTATCAAGGTCTTCCTCTGGATAATCATCTTCCTCATCACCATCCTCTTCCTCTTCTTCTGGAATGTCGTCGTCATCGGGGTATGGCCCGGAGTCGTTGTCCACGACGGGCTCCTTGCTTTCTTCTGTTGGAGTGTCCACTGGAGCTGGCTCCTTAGGCTGAGACTGCAACAAATCCGTTCAATGTGAATATTACACAATTTCCATATTCAGAAAACTAAAGTATGTTAAATATCATAAGCACAAGTCATAATTGCCCCCATAAAACAGATTCAGCAACAGATCCTTCCATACCAAATCAATGTTTTTTTGACTGGTGGTCAGAAACAAATATTGCAACAGCTACAGATCACAAATCACCGTTTAGTGATTTAGTACAATGAATTGTGGATTGCCACATATATTCTCCATGCTGCATTCCGAGGTTTAATCCCAGTAATGTTACCATCACTCACAGTCAGACAACAGTAGCATAGTTAAGAACCTCAGCCACAACCAAACCAGAAAAATAAAGGTAAATGCTATAATATTTAAAAAACTGCATTGCATATTATGCAGTTTGTCTTCATGGAATCAAATTAACATCAGCAGAGCATGCACATCACGATCGGAAGAAGGCATCATCAATTAGTAAGAAGGAATCTAAATACAGAACTATTTCAAAGGAATTTAAGGGGGGAAATGTTTCCTGACCACCAGATATGTCTTGATATCATAATGGAAGAATGTAGGTTCTGCAAAACATTTCCACTGTATGGAATGTTTGCTGTTCAATAAAAAGTTATATTTAGGATCTTTGGATTTTTATTATGGAGCTTTGATGATTGCTTTGAATTAGAGTAGAAAGCGTTCTGAAACTCTGAAACAAGACAGCACAAAGTGATAGACTTTGGTCAATACAAGCGTACCAATATTTGCAAGATGGAAAAATATTTCCATCCCTATTTTAAATTGATCATATTATAAGAAATCTGCTATGAATCGTTCTGTGTGACAAGAGTGACTGGAAAAAGTTAAGCAGTAGCCAGGAAAAGACAACCAAATCTAGATTGTAGTGAGGGTGTGTTTACTGACCTCTGAAACATACTTGTCCTTAATGTTGTTCCACACAGTTTCAAAAGCTGCTGTGTCTACCTGGTCAACTCCTCCCAGCAAACCCTGGGGAAGAAATCACACTGCGGTTATTATAAATATAAGGTGCAAACAAAGAAAAGAAAGAAAAAAAAAAAAAGCAAATATACCTGGGCCTCTGTCTCAGAAAAAGTGCCATCCGCATCTGAATCTAGCTCTGCATGCGTCTGCAGCTCAGCAACTGAAACACTGAAAAACAGAAAAAACACACTACCAACAGGCCCAAAAAACCCCCCAAAAAAACAAAATGCACTAGATATCATAGATACACACACACACACACACTCACACACAAAGCTACACTTACAATCCATCCACATCATCGTCCAGCTCAAGAAACGCTTCTGCCATTTTAGCTTTGTCCTTCTCCGCACTGATCGCTGCTTTTTGTTCTGTAATAATAGACACCAAAGAGGCAACGTGGCTCAGAAACACATGGACCAGACGATATTAAAGCCATTCACTAGGACTGATGTTTAAGTGATTCACTAGAATTTTTGGATTCTACAAAATTCCACAAATTATGGAATCACCACACTTAGAGGATGTTCACCTGATTTTTTTACTTCGTAGCAAATAAAAAAAATAAAAAATCATAGATATGACACAAAACAATTTCTGTTTAATAGCTGAACATTCTGGCTTCATGAAACATACCTCAAACAAATTTAATTAAATTGTTTTAATTAATGGCATTTTTTTTTCCTAGATCAAGTAGAGGAAAAAATTATGGAATCATCAACAACAACAACAAAAAAAATCACAATTAGTGTTGCTCCTCCTTGGGCTTTTATGACGCCCTGAGTTCTTTGAGGCATGGACTTCACTAATGAAAAACAATATTCTCCATCAAGCTGGTTCCAACTTTCTCGAATAGTGGTTGACAGATCAGCTTTGCAGGATGGAGCCTTGTCATGGACCCATTTTTTTTAAAATTTCCACCATAACTTTTCAGTTGGATTAAGAATCTTGACTGTTTGCTGGCCATGTCATTGAGTTGATATGCCTTTAACACTTTTTACTCTGTGGCGAGATGCATCATCATCATCACCCCGAAAAATGACTTCATTGCCACCAAACCTATTTTGTATCAATAGAATGAGGAAAAGTGCCCAAAATTTCAGTGTACACCTGTGCATTGACTGTTGAGGTGTCCCCTGGTCCTTTACATGACATGCAACTCCATATCATAAATGAGTGGGGAAATTTGATTTGTTTTCTTCAGGCGGTCATCTTTATATGTTTCATTAGAACAGCACTAGACAGAAGTTCCAGCATCATCTCCTTGGCCAATGCAGATTTGTGATTCATCACTGAACATCACTTTCATCCAATCATCTACACTCCATGATCGCTTCTCTTAAGCCCACTGTAACCTTGTTTTCTTCTGTTTAAGTGTTAGTGCTGGTTTTCATTTGGCTTTTCTGTATGTAAATCCCATTTCATTCAGCCGATTTCTTACAGTTCTGTCATAAGCATTGACTCCTGTTTCCGTCCATTTGTTTTGTTGTGCATTTTCTATTTTCAAGGCAAATTGCTTTGAGTTTTCTATCCTGACGCTTTGTTCTTCCCTGGTCTACCCACAGGTTTTCCTTTTATAACCTTCTCATTTTGTTAATACTTGCACCAAATTTTAGACACAACTGACTGGGAACAACCAGCATCTTTTGCCACACTCGTGTTGGATTTCCTTCCTTTTTATAAACCTTTCCATTTTTCAATTGACAACTCTCTTGTTGGGGCCATGTTTCCTTTCAGAGAGTTCAAGGTTGAGGACTGTACGCACTCTCTTTTAACTGCAGACCAATTTGCATTTTTAGATTTGTGCTGGTATTTGTTTTAGAAATGAAAATTACAAGTTGATTCCATCATTTTTTCCTCTACTTGATGTGGAAAAAAATGCCATTAATTAAACTAATTTCGTTTAACTTGTCTGAGGTATGTTTTACAAAGCCAGAATGTTCCGCTATTAAACAAAAATTGTTTTGTGTCATATCTGTAATTTGTTTATTTGCTATGAAGTAAAAAAAGCCGGGGTGAACATCCTCTAAGTGATTCCATAATTTTTAACAGGGGTTGTACTATAAATGATTTCTTGTGCAACAGCATAATGATCAGAAAATATATCAGATTATATATATATATATATATATATATATATATATATATATATATATATATATATATATATATATAGTAAGTGGAAATTTATTCATGAGATCATGAAATAATGAAATCATAAAAAACAGCTGCACTGACCCTCCCAGGCCTTAAGATGGCGCTCTTTGGCTTCCTTCTCCGGCTGCTCTGCCGTCTCTTTAATGGTCCTCATATCCTCCACTTTCTCCTCCAACTCCTTCTTCCTGTTCTGCAGGTCACTCAGCTTGTTCTGTAAGAGATAAAGTGGGTTTCTATTTTACAAAGTAAATCAAATTAGAATAATCTCAGTCACGTATTGTAAAACAATGGACAGCTGGGCTAAGTTAGCAACAATTTTATTAAATGAAAGGAACAATTCTAATCATGATTGGGTGGGATCCAAGCTGAATTCTGAAAGCAACAAAGCTTAAGTTTTTTTTATACCTGTTTTTCCTGTTGGGCTTTCTTAGCTTCCTGAATGAGCTGCTGTTTGAGGAGGAAACCTTCTTTGGTGACCTCGGCCATCTTCTGCAGAACCTCTTTCTCCTTTCGGCCCATCTCCCTGAGAATCCGCAGAGTGTTAAAGCACATCTTCACACATTTACTCACAGTCTACTATATTTTAATACGTCTACTATATTTTATTTTTATTATGTGTGTGTATATCCTTGGTTTGTTGTTGGTTCTGTTCATTGTTGCACACTGGGGGATGGGAACTAAGGAAAATATTTCACTACATTACATCACATGCATGTAATATGTATGTGACAAATAAAGAACCTTGAACCTGAACACACTAATGGTCACAGATGCTGTTTTTATATAAAGTTCTCTTATCTTTAACAGCTTTCGCTCAAGAGTCAAATATCCGACATTTTGCAGTGGGATAACATATAATGACTGCTGGACCATGGTGAAAAATACTTAATAATAGGGACAATTGCATGTATTGTGACAGCAGAACACAATATACAAATGATGCACAACGCAACAAATGCAATACAAGACTGCACAAACGAATACACTGTAAATATTACTACCATTGATAGCTTTCTGAGTAAAGAGCTTCCACTTAGAGCAGTGATCCTCAATCCTGCTTGTTAATTAGCTGACAAGTTGAATCAGGTGAGTTGGGAGCAGTGAAATACCAAAATATAGGCTGGTCGTACTCCAGGACCTGGACTGATACGCCTTTAAGTCCTGCTTGGAAGTTTGTGTACGAGTTTGGAGGTGGTAATTATAATGTGGTGAGTGTTCAAATGGCTTTGGTCGGAAACACTGGATGATGCAAGAAAATTCAATTTTTTCGTGTGCGTGTGTCATGAATGACCAGAACTCAGTTATTTAGCTTTACTGAAATAAAATAAAGAGGGTCGAATTTTCACTAAAATCTTACCGTCTGATATAAACGTCACATTCATGACATTTTGTTATTGACACGCCCCCAACTCGGAATGTTGGGGCGCACTGAAAAATAGAAGTTCCCGAGTGGGCATTATGACATTGTGGTGGCGTTCATGTGCGTTCACATAATTCTCATAATTACTAACAGGACTTGAAGAAACACTAATATCAGATTACGAGAGCTGCTTTTAACAAAGTGTCATTCACTTTATTTTAACCACTGCCAAAACACAGACTAAATAGTATCCACTCATTAATGACAACACATCTATTAATATAAGGCCCAGGTTTTCTTCTACAGCCTACATTTACTGTATAAGACCCATTAAATTAGAAACAGCAGAATGATATTGGTCTTTATGGAAAGCTATTCCATTACACTGAATCCAAAACTCACTTGCAGGTGTTTTCACATTTGGCCCCACTGTTGTACTCATCGGTGGTGTCACAGCAGTCTATGAAGGAAAAGATTTTTTTTTTTTTACTGAATGTTTTTGCACAAATCAATGTTGAATCCAAAACTAGGGCACATTAGCCTTCACCATAATGATATTACAGAACATGTAAACAAATGCCTGGCTCACTTAATAATTAACTACATTTACATTATCCAGTAATCAGAGTAATTTGGATCAAACAACACTGACCGGTGTTTACCCAAGCCTCATAACAGGTTCGTCAATATGAGTTTAATATGCAAGCTGTATTGTGACTGCAGACATGATGTTTTGTTCGGATTGTGCACCCTTATTCCTCAGAGTGTGACAGTGTGTAAGGTTAGACCTGAGTGCGAGGTAGGGGCTCTCACCACATATGCCGTCGTTAATGCGGGAGGACGGGATGAAGGTGGGTCGGTAGCCGGCATTAGTGCAGTGGAAGACCCCGTTGGGACAAGCAGCAGTGCCTAGATGCCAAATAAAGGTTCATGATGAAAAATATCCCTTGTTAGCTAAGATATATGAAGTACATTAAATGCTAGCTCATGGTGTTCTCACATACAGCTCTTTTTAAATAAATCTTATTCAGTCTACTTCAAAGGGAACTAGCTGCAAATGACCTCAGTGCTTTTTGTGTTCAAAATATAAGTGGTCTATAAACAGGACTCAGTTCTCTTTCTTGTTTATTGTTGAGAACTCAGACTGTTTGTTCTTCACACTACAACTCCTTTACCATAGTGTAATAGATGTGTAACACTGAATTATGAACAGAGTCATTCAGAGTCATTGCTTCACATGATGCTATGGATGGAAAGAAAAAAGAAGAAGAAGAAGAAGAAGAAGAAGAAGAAGAAGAAGAAGAGTTCAGAACATAACTGAAGTGAAATACCAGAGCATCTGGTGGAGAAAAAGAAGTAATAATGATTTTTAATGCTGAACCATCAATATACCACACATACACTATATGGCCAAAACTATGTTGACACCTGACCATCACACCCAGATGGGCTTGATATACAGTGGCTATAGAAAAGAATCACCCCCCTTTAAAATAATCACATTTTGTTGCTTTTCAGCCTGAAATGAAGACGGACACAGTTTGTGTTTTATCCAGCTGTATTTACTCAGTGCAACTTATAGCATCCAAATGAAAGATATAACACCAACATGTCAGAAAAAAAAATAAAAAATTAAAAAAACAGAATCACTGAGTTGGAAAAAGGATCACCCCCCATTTTGCTGAACCACCTTTTGCTTTAATTATAGCCTTTAGTCTGTTGGGATATGTCTCTACTAACTTTGCACTACTAACCAGTTTCCTCCTGGCTCTTTCATCCAGTTTGGAGTGACGTCCTGATCCAGGGAGGGTCTGTGTTGTACCAAATACCTTCCACTTCTTAATAATAGACTTCACTTTGCTTCTAGGCATTGATAAAGCCTTTGAATTTTTTTTGCATTCATCTCCTGACTTGTGCCTGTCCACAACTTTATCCCGGAGATCTTTTGATATACTATATACCCATAGTTGATTGTTTGCTTCAGTTACACTACCAAGGACTGAAAAATGCTCCAGTAAAGCTCTTTTCATGCTGAGCTAATCAAAATGACCACAGCTGATCACACTTGAAAGTCAAACGGCTTTGTCTGCCATTGAGAAGGTGATTAGCTACACCTGATTGAGTTTACAAGTCATTTTTAGGAGGGGGGTGATCCTTTTTCCAACTCAGTGATTCTGTTTTTTTCCGTTTTTTTTCTGACGTTAGTGTTATATCTTTCACTTGGATGTTATAAGTTGCACTGAGTAAATACAGCTGGATAAACAAAAACTGCGTCTGTCTTCATTTCAGGCTGAAAAGCAACAAAATGTGATTATTTTAAAGGGAGGTGGTTCTTTTCTATACCCACTGTACAATGGTGCGCTTCGAATTTTGTGGCAGCTTAAGAAGGATTCAGACATGGATGCGATGGCCAGATGTCCACATACTTTTGGCCATATAGTGTATGTATGTACAACAACCTGTAAGTTCTTTATACATAAAGTACAATGAGTATCAGACTGTAAAAGCTTTGTTTTCACAAATCAACTGGACCACAAACAAACCCTCTGGTGTTGGCCCGAGTGTGTTTAGCTTGTGTGTCATTTTAGACGGGTGTGTGTTCATTCATTGCACAAATTACGTGGTGTCATCTTTTGGAGACAGTGTTTCAGTTTCACCTGGTTCATCAGAGCCGTCTTTGCAGTCGCAGTAATCGTCATTCACTCGGTCAAAAGGAATGGTACGGGAGCCATCCAGGCAAGTGAACGGGATGTTCTCATCATAGAAATGTCGTTCTGTGCATATTAAAGTGGAAGAATATGGGTTACAATGACAAGTTGGTTATACAATACGAGCGTTATACAGAGCTGCCAACTTAGAGACGTTGTCGCTAGATTTGGAGACTTTTAGACCCCTTTTGTGACTTAAAAAAAATTAATTAATTAAAGCCTAGTGACAAATCTAGTAACTGTCTTGAACTTGATACGGCTCTCCAGCTCACATCACAGTTGCTGTTATACAAGTTGAGAGAGCGGGTTCACTTGACTCACCATCAGTGTGTAATGTGTGACTGTGTTGTGCTTGCGACCAATCGCTGATCAGCACTGTTTCGCAACGACCAATTGCTGATCAGCACTGTTTCGCAACGACCAATCGCTGATCAGCACTGTTTCGCAACGACCAATCGCTGATCAGCACTGTTTCGCAACGACCAATCGCTGATCAGCACTGTTTTGCAACGACCAATCGATTTCTGTACTTTCCTGATAGAAATATTAAGGATATTAAGGAACACTATATACTGTACTATTATAGTGTTATTAGTGCTAATAGTGTACTATTATATCATAGTTATTACCATGATAAAGTTTAATTTATACATTAGGCACAATAAGACATTAACAACAACTAATAATAAAATACAACAATTATAATAATAAAAGGTATGTGAACATGGTCTCTCTCTCTCTCTCTCTAAAATATTTATTGTACTGTACTCACCCTTCTTCTAGGTTGAATAATGATCCAGCGTAGAAGAAGAATGAAGAAGAAGGACAATGAGTACAGTACAGTAAATATTTTAGATGATTAACGTGCCGGGCAGGACCACACGAGATTTCATCATGTTCCTCAGAACAGCACAATTTAATTATATTAAACTTTTTCTGGAATATTCTATTGAATTTTTTCGGCGCACAGTCAATCGCAGTTAAGTGAAACCACAGGTAACTGAGACAGCAGATGCAGGGGTTTTACTGTATTTTGTAAATGCATAACAGTTTAGGATGTGGTGCCATGAAAACTCCATTCCATTGTATTGTTTTCCAAGGGAAAATCTTCCTTCTTTGTGTACCCTAGAGTGTAACTTGATATACCAATGATCATGATGAATAATTAATATACAAATTAGCCTATGGCGTCATCTAGCGTGCTTTATCTACTTTCCCCTGAAAGGAGATGTGAGGTAAGTTCTCTTACTGGAATGCGGAACTCCACGAGGCCTCTGGACCTCCACGGCCACGGCTGAGCCCGCAGCCAGGCTCAGGACCAGCAGCAGATGTGTGCAGCTCATGAGGAACAGTGTATGAAGAACGTCGAAGACAGATAATATTTGAGCCTAAACAGAAAACATTCGCTTGTAAATAGACGTTTGAAAAGCATTTTTGAAATATGTTTCAGTTAATTCCTTCCTCTGTGCTCGGATAATAAATAAAAAGCTAACCAGCTAGCTAAACTAAATTACCTAGCAAGACACTGAAAACCCTATCTAAAACCCAGTTCTCGACTAATAATAATAAAAATAATAATAAACATGTGAATAAAAAATAAAGTGTAATTATTATACTCACGGTGTTTCTGCTTTGCAGTAACCGGAGTCTTGTATTAGAGATTAACAGAATGCACAAAATAACGACCCGAGCGAATCATTCATTAACCACTTCCGGTGCGGCCTCTGCACGAGGATGACGTTCACTGCGGTGGTGTGTTCTGATTGGTGGAGGGAGAGGGAGCAAGAGAGGGGGAAGAGAGAGATCATTTCATAACGGAGTGTGGGAAAATATAAAAATACACCCTTTTATAGCAAATCTACTTCAAAGTATTTCAGAAGATTAACTGTCAACTCGGAATTCCTTCTCGGGAAGTGGTTCCTATAATGAATCCCAGGTTCAGCAAGTGAACAGTAAACACAGCAGCACTTCTTACCTTTAAATGAGTTATACTGTATATACACCAATATTAGCTTTAGATCAAGCAGCATAGACATATTCACTTGTTAAATCTAACACTGACTCAGCAGTTACCTGTTTTGAGGGGGAAAATAATGCATCATTCATCACAGTCAGCTGGCTAAGTTGTTGCTAACAAATAACAAACATGGAGGTATCCATAGTTTTTTCCTCACTTCCTAGCTCGAAAGCATGGAGGTCAAGGTAAGTCAAATGCAATATTAAAAACGTATGCATACAGCCCTTATTCCCCTTTCTTCTACTCACCTGGTACATGTCAGAACTCGTGCGTCTTGAAGCTATCTGCCTAACATCTTGTGTCTGCAGTCAAGAGCTACAGGTAACCTGTTCTCAAAAGCTATCCCTGAGTCATGCTACAGGATTCTCCTTGGAACCAAAGGATAAACACCGACTATGTGCTCATTGCCTCGGCATTGACCACCTTAGAGAAGCAGTGGCCAGTTCAGACATCCGATGCCAATACACGCGCCCGACTGGCAGATTTAGACTCCTATTTGCAGTTGGAATCTGACCCATGTGCCTCAGCCTAA
This sequence comes from Cranoglanis bouderius, assembly GCA_023630585.1. Taxonomy (NCBI): domain Eukaryota; kingdom Metazoa; phylum Chordata; class Actinopteri; order Siluriformes; family Cranoglanididae; genus Cranoglanis; species Cranoglanis bouderius. The sequence continues at coordinate 20,394,883 of CM042551.1, forward strand.
ACATTCTATGTATGTAGACAACAAAGGAATCAGACGTGGCTAAATTGAATCAGTTGATCCTGGATGTTAGTAGTAAAGGAAGCTTATAGTTTGAGAGTTGATTGTCCCTCCCACTCTTCGTGTCACAGGGGTACAAACTTCAGTCCTGTCATCATCCCCCAACCTTTTATGAGCTCAGGGCCTCATCAGTTTCAGTCCCCATCAAGTTTTCCACTGTGTTTCAAGAAGTCTTCCATCATAAACATTGTGGTTTCCATTGTATTCTAGATTTGAGAGGGTTCTCGAAACCCCTCACTTTGCTCATGTTAAGGTTATCAGGTGTTATTCATGCTGTGCAGCCACAAGACTGGTTCAGCTCTGTGGGTCTGCAGGATGCAGGATAATCCATAATGACAAAGCAAATCCAAGTTTCTTCTTAGGTAAGTCTCTATAAGCTTTGCTTGTAGGATTTGGGCTCCTGGATTTGGGCACAAGGATTTGGGCAGTTTCCCTCACTCTCCCTGGCAGATGCTCTCATGCGCAATCAGATTGGATATGCAGCATCTGTGAACTGCAACCTTCAGGTCACTCCACAGATGTTCTGTGGGGTTCAAGCTTTGACTGGGGCACTCAAGGACATTTAGAGAGTTGTCTTTGAGAGAGTTGTCTTGGCTGTATACTTTGGGTCGTTGTTGTGCTGAAAGTTGAACCTTCGCCCCAGTCAGAAGTCATGTGCACTCTGGTGCAGGTTTTCTTCAAGGACTTCTTTGTATTTGACTGCATTCATTCTTCCCTCAATTCTGGCCAATCTCCCTGTCCCTGCCACTGAGAAACATCCCTATAGCATGATGCTGGCATGAACATCCTTCCCTATAGAGATGGTATTACCAGTTCATGAGTAGTACCCAGTATTTGCCAATCATATCACTTGGAGTTTAGCCCAAAAAGTTACATTTTTTGTCCCATAAGACCAGAAAATTGTTTTCCTCATGCATTCAGAGTCCTTTAATTGCCAGGCTTATGCCTTTTACTCAGGAGTGGCATCCAACTATCTGTTCTGCCATAAAGGCTTGATTGATGAACTATTTCTGATTGATGGAGTGTTTCTGAGATGTTTGTCCTTCTGTCAGATTCTCCCATCTCTGTGGAGGACTTCTGAAGCAAAGCTTGGTGGTTCCAATCTTCTTCCATTTTGCAATGATGGAGTCCATTGTGCTCCTGGGAACATTCAATCCAACATAAATAATAACGTTTGAACAAGTGTACAGTGCTGCTGTGGTACTTGGCAGAAAAAAAAAAAAAACATTTCTTGTCATATTTGTTAAAAATCATCCTTTATTTGTATTTTGAACACACTTTACAGTACTGAACAGTGAAACAAAAGAAAAATATACTGATATATATTTATATATTTGTGTTTTATATTTTATTTATATATATATATATATATATATATATATATATATATATATATATATATATATATATATATATATATATATATATATATATATATATGCATGTGTGTGTATGTCATTTGCTTATTAAATGCATTTTGTTCACAAAATGACACATCAGTTCTCTCAGAGGACAACCTTTCATAAAAATAATATAATATAAAATAACTTGGACACATTATACACATTACAGCAACATCATTTACAAATATTACAATCATTTTGTTGTGTTTTTTTTTCTCTTTATATTATCATCATTTATTAACAAGTAACATATTGTTTAAAGCCCAGAGAGTCATTCCATAAAGGATTCTCATTAGAAGAAAGTGACTTAAAGTACAAATAAACCCTTTTCTACTCAAGCCACAATCTTCATCAAATCAGTCTGTCACAGACTGTTCCTTGAAAAACGTCTTCAGTCAAACTACTGTAAATTTCATGACTACCAGCCTCTACAATGTGGATTATTACTGCAGAGTAGTTTATTTTTTGTCAGGTTGCAGGGAGAGAGTGCCGGTATGGTCGAAAAGTTTGGGATCAAGCCATGAGAAGTGCTTCCCTTGTGCAAGTGTTATTGTATCCCTGTAAAACAATAAATCTACACACTGTTTAACATAGACCAACTACCTTATAACCCAAAATAAAGTGCAGGTTTTCAAATTCACAAATGATTTGGCTGCCCTCAAACCAAACTAAAATATAAAACGACTGTGGGATTTGTCTAATCCTAAAAAAAAAAGAAGGGTCAGGGAAATAGTGTGTAGGGTTTTTCTCTGCAAAGTTCAACCATTCAAGTACACTTTATTACAACTAAACATAATAAGTGGTCAGTGACAATGAGAAATTCTGAGTGATTTTAAATGTACAGACCAACATTACAATATATACAAAATAAGCAGTGATTAGTCTATTATTTATATTGTCTTGTAATCAATTCGTCAATATCACAATCACTAACCAGCATGATACAAAAATAAAAACTGTACACAAACTGTCCAAAGAAAACTTTTCCTTTTGATATTCAAAAAGAATGGCAGCAAGTAATTAATTTCTTTATAAGAAATGATTGCTACAGTATTGTGTTAAAATGGCAAGAAGTATTTGTTTGCTTAAGAGCTTGCCTCATTAACGAAAAGCCACAAACAGAAGCATCATACGCAAATGTATGTGGGAATGTCATCAGTTCATACAACAGATCAACTTCCCTTGGGGTTACAACTCTTTAATCCACCAAGTAGATACCAGATAAACATCCAACCAAACTTATTACAAACCATCCACCAAGATACCAATGTCATAACTTCTGATCACACACGTTTTTTTATTTACTCAACCAAGCATTTTGTTACCATATTTGTATTGGTGTAACCTCAATGTTCTGTTGCAACAGGCACACACTTGAAGCTAAGGTACTGACCAGCAGAAACCAGCTTGTCACCACATCCATAGAGGAGACATTTTCTCACAAAATACCCACAAATTCCCAGTCAACTGTTACATTCAGAGTCACAGACAACCCATTATTTTGATGTAGGCTAACTGCAACCTAGATTCAATGACCCTGATAAACATAAATATGATCCTTTCACTTTGACATTTGTGAGAAGATAGATGTATTCTAATAATCATGAGCTATTCAATGAAAATAGCTATTAGTATTAGTGCAGACAAAACCGTTGACATTTAGTGAAGGTGTACAGACAAAACAAATATTCTGGGATCTCTCATGAGCCTCAGGACAGTCAGCATAGTGCCACATACAAAAACCCTGCAGTGTTAAGGCATAAAAACATCAAACTTAATAATGGCTGCATGTGACTCCCTGTGCTCAGTTCCACTGGTTCAAGTTGCAACTCTCCAACAATCACATCCCTCAGCCAAGGTTACCACCCATTCCTTTGGTAAGCCAAAATGGAAAATATTATTGGCTATGATGGAGCATGGCTGCATTATATGAGCGGGTGAAAGTGAATCTGTGCTGCTATTGAAAGGATTCTGTGATTTCCACTGTTTTCACAGGACCATCCTGAAATGTAATTCAAAAGAAGGCAAAAATCATAAATTCCGTAGAATAACATGGCTTATTCTCAAAAAGTGACTATCCTTGTTTGCATTAAACATGATAGGAGACAGTAGACCATGAGCAACTCCCATGGCTAGTTCCTTAATTCAGTCCCCAAAATGTTTGACAAGAATGGAAGCAACCAAGGAAGACCTTACATAATAGAATGAGGTTTTCAACACAATAACAGAAAGGCTTCCAACACACACGCAAATCATGCACAACAGTGAGAGAGCGAGAGAGAGAGAGAGAGAGAGAGAGAGCTTGAAACAAGCAACAATCAAGAAATGAAGACAAAAGTAGACCACTATCCCACGATGCATTGCTTCACGGCAGCTCCATAGCTGAAGCTGATGGTTCAGAAAGGCACGTGGCCATCTTGCACTGGTAGCACTACTGGTAAAGGGAAAAAGGAGCCAGACCTGCACCACAGGTCCAGTCTTGTGCCACTTGAACTTGATCCTCATGCTTCCACTTCCACATCCTCCCACCTCGACAGTAGCAGCCAAAGCTTCTGCCTCTCTGCAGCAGGTTTCCTTATGGGTTTATTTCCGACAGAAATGGAAAATAAGTCACTCTGATTTAACTAATCGCGTAATTTCTGAGGATTTCAGTCTCTGTTAAGAATACATTAAAAGCTGTTTCTGAGCAATAAGACAACTACTGAGATGGTAGTTGGAGTTGGTATTCCTTTTAAGATGGCTTTTTCCAAAGAGATCCCAAATCCCTTCAAAGTTCCCCCAGGTGTGTGCACATATCTTTTGTGATTAGATTAGACTGAAACTGTTTTGTCCATGTGTGGGTATGCATGTTTGCGTCTAGATGTTGGTATAAATGCACATACGTATGGGGATCTACCAAAATTCCAGAGTGCTACATGGTCCAAATGGCCCATTTGAAACACCACTAAAACTGTATTCCTCCATGTAAACTCTTACCTTCTGCTATAAATGGGGCCCAGCACCCATTCCAAATCTACAGTTGCTGTGTGAATTACTTCTCTGATAATATTATTTTCTTTCCCTTTTTTTTTTGAAAAATAAAATTAAACGTTTTATTGAGTTGGTGCAGAAATATTGTTTTGTTCATGGTATGGCCATGAAGTAGAGGGTAAGGTACAGAGAAAAAGAGAGTTCTTGTGGGACCACCTGCACTCCTACAATATTCCTGACAGCTACTGAGCCTCACGTATCATCAGCGGGGGAGAAAGATGACTCCTCTTCACCCTCTGCCTCCTCTATTGGACTCCCATCTGAATGTCTTTCCTCATCTTCTTCCTCCACCACTGACTGAACCTGCAGTCGCCTCCTTCCCCCCCTCTCTACTGCCACTGCCTCCTCTCCACCACCGTCATCCTGTGCTCCCCCAGGATTCTCTTCTTCCTTTAGCTCCTTTGGCACCTCCTGCTCAGTGCCACCTATATGATTGTGGTTGGGCCCAGCCTCCTCAGCTGGTTCACCTTCCAAGGTAAGCTGGAATTGAAACTTGTTTGTGCAGGAGTCAAGCTCATGGTCTGTGATTGGAGGGGGCGAGGGGCTCTGGGGGATAGTGCTCTGGTACCAGTCCCGGTTGTCCTCAAGGGTGTCCAGTATTTCCTGAGCGTCAGGGTGCACTAGGTCA